>PVIA01002818.1:0-192617 GCA_004024845.1 Tonatia bakeri | reverse complement strand
TACCTACGGTACATGGGGAAGGAAGGCCAATGTTGAGAAAAGACGCCTGGGCCCCCAACCAGGAGACAGGGTTCTGTCTCGTGTCCCCACTAACCGCGACACCCTAAGGCACTCTCCCCACAGGCTTCAGTCTGCCTGTAGAATGAGGGGTTTTAGCAACGGGATCAAACATCCCTTTCTGGACTATGGTCTACGACGACGAGCCATCCACTCTCACTTCTGCCCGGATGGCTCCCCTCCCCGCCCGTATTTTCCAACCAAACGGACAAAACCACGATTTTCACTGGAAACTCCCTGCTGAGGGGTGTTCACCTGAATGTTCACGATAATGTGCTGAGGGAACAGCCACACAAGAAAGGAGGCGGGAGCAACAGAGGGACCTCTGGGCCAAACCCTGCTACATGCACCTGTAAACGTCTAAAATCTGGTGGCAGCAGTAGCGGCATCGGCCGCCCCCAACCCCGGCCGGAGCAGCTGTTCCAGGGCTGATTATTGGCTTTTAGGATTTTGTTGGAAGGCGGACGGATCCCCAAGACGGCTGCTGTGACGGGAACATGTCCAGTGACAAACGCCTCTTCTCATGGTTGGCACCCAATCCAGGCAGCCGCTGCGGAGCGTGTGGAGGTGAAGACAGACTTGGCTTCCAGCCACACATCCCCGAGGACCCTGCGGGGTGAGGAGCAGACGCCACCACAGCCGGCGCGCTGACAGCAGGTGGGACAGGGCACGGCGCTGAGCCTCGGGGGTGCGAGCAGGGCAGGAAGGGCTCACGCCACGGCTGCAGTCACTGGCCGGGTGCCTGTCACAGCCACACTGACACTCGGAGTCGCCCCCCACTCCGCAGCGGCTTTAGGTTTTCTTGTCCTGCCCTTGGGCTCTGCTGCTTTTGATGGAACGAAAAGGTTTCACAAGCAACACTGACAGATACTCTCACTGGAAAAGACTCAAGTTGTGGGCACAAAACCATAATCTTTCATTTGGGTGGAGTTTGCCATTTTCCCCTAAAACAGCTTCCTGTTTAGTGATGGCCCATCAGCCTCTTTTCTTGGGTCCTGGGGAACACCGGGTGGGTAGTATCCATGAAAACCTTTGCTAACCTAACAGGCGAAATAGAGCTCATTTAAATTTGGGTTCTCGGATTACTCAGTACTTTCAACCACATTTACTAGACGTCTATGGTTCTCAGCTCTGAGTTACCCATTTAAAAACTGTCATTTGTCTTTTTTACTGATAAGCAGTGGGCGCCGGGCTCCTACTGGTGCTCTGACAAGGCGCCGCTGATTTAGTGGCTGAAACAACACGATCGTGTCCCTCGCGCTCTGACGTGGATGCGGCCGGACAGCAGCTGCAGTGTCAGCTGCTTCCCTTCCCCTCTCCAGCTCTCTGCAGCCTCACTCGCTCAAACAGCACCCTAACCCAGTGGTCTTTCTGCACTTCTTACCCTTCCAGACCAGCGGGTCTCAACTGGGGGCGGTCTTGCCCTCAGGGGACCTTAGCAATGTCGGGGGACGTATTTTGTTGTCACAAGTGGAGGGTGGGTTGCTACTGGCATCTGGTGAGTAGAGACCAGGATGCAGCTAAACACGCAACAACACATGACAGCCCGGTAATGAAGAATGGTCTGGCCCCAAATGCCGACGGCGCTGAGGTCCGTGAGCCCTGCTACAGACCTCTTGGCTGCACGGCCTGCTTTTCTCCACCCTCTCTCTCCGAGTCTCCCTTCCTTGGCTCTCCCTTCACTGACTGCTCTGCACCTCTCTCCTTTGCCGCCCTTTCCACCCTGTGCCTTCTACATCTGTGCTCTGTCATCCGCTCGATTCTGTTGTCTCTTCTGCCTCTGGGACTTTCCTGCTCCCTCGACAGGGATGACACCCAGGCTTCCCTGGCTTTGACCCAATGAGCATGTCTAATCACAAGCTGGATATCTCTGTCGGGATGTCACACTGCCACCTCAAACCCAGTTCTCCACGCAGCGAACCCACCCCTCTGAAAACCAGCTCTCTTCTGAACTCCCTGCTGTCCACCACCTCATGCAGCGGCTCCGAAGGCTCAGAGGGCTCCGGTGTTGGGACCTGTCTGCTCCCCAGGAACTCTGTACGGCCCGACACCACACTATTTTACTCTCATAGCCTCCTATTTCCGGTTGGATCTCCCCAGCTCAGTCCTTCTCACCCCAGGCTCCAGATCCACAGGACTCGCCCCCTCTGGTTTCTCAGTCTCCATCTCCCTCCAGTGCCCCCCGTACCACCGCGTCCTTTCCGCTTTGGCACAAGGCAAGAGCCTGGCATTCGAAGAGCCTGGCATTCGGGACCCTCCACAGTCTGACCAAAGCAATGCTCGGTCTTATTTCCCATCATGCCTCTGCCTGACCCTCCTACTTTAACTGAACAGATTTACTGACTGCCTCCACGTCTCGGCAAGCATCACCTCCCTGTCCGCGGTGCCGCCTACCCTGCCCACCCCCATGGCCATGTCTCTGCCTCCCCCGCACACTGTGTGTCTCTTTCAAGAAGCTGTCTGTGGCTCTCCTAGCACACAGCTGTCTCCCAAGTGGATCCTGCAGATGTTATGCAAGCCAGAAACATAATTAATTCAAGAAAATATGCAAAGGCTTAGAAGATACAATTTATGAAAACTGTTCATTTTGGCCAGGGAACTAAAAACTTGAACACCACACATTTAGAGAAAATGCCTAGTCACTGACCAGCACGAAAGGTGCAGCCAGGTCCGCAGGTGCGGGCACAACCTAGGGCGAAGACATCTGATCTCAGTTCAACCCATGCCACAGCCCCTCAATGCGGCTGCTCCCGCCTCGTCTCAGACGGGGAGTGTGGAGTCCTGGGCACAAGAATGACGCCGCACAGGTGTTAGCTATGACCATCACCAACACTTCGCTCACTTTCTGGGAGGGCGACTCTGGTCCTCCCCTCTGGAGTGGTCGCCCAAGCAATGGGGTTCTCCAAAGGCAGGTCCATCCTACCCCCAGGAAGTGCTGGCGAGAGGCGGGTCTAAAAACTATTCACCAAACCCCCTCACTGACTTCACAGCCCTCGCCCAAGTCCCGCAGCAGAACACAGGGAGCTTCTATTCTGCTTTGTAAAGAACTCAAGGGGATTTTGGTTCCCTTGATACAGATACACGTTTCCCAACTTTAATGTGAGTGGTAAAGTATGAGGAATCTAAGAGCGTGATTAGAACTAAACCAGTTCTGTGGAAGTCCACAAACCCTGTGAGGTTGAGCACCAAGGGGATGCACCACGCCTGCTGTGTTCTGGGGGCTGCCGGGTGTGAGCAAAGAAGTGACTGCAGGAAAAGGAAAACGAAGAGGGAGCGGCATGTTCTCCCGCAGACAGACGAGGGTGGGGCACCCCGGAGACCAGGAACGCGATTCCGACAAAGCACCAGGGAGAGTCTGAGCATCTGTTTGCACACTGACGTCGCTCCTCCAGCACAGGGCACTCTCCCCGGGCAAACGCTCGCAAAGCCGCACCGAACTCGGAGGGTGGCTCTCCTTCCTGGGCGCAGCCCGGCCCCGCCCCGCCCCCAACCTCTTCTTCAGAAGGGTCCGTCTACACTTGACCCCACGAATGGAGTTACACAGCTTCAGAAGCCGTCACATCGGAGTCCCTGATCCCAAATGAGAAAAAACACCGTCGAGCAGGATCGAAAGCTGCCTTGCGTCATTTCAGGTCAAAACTGGTACTTAGAACACCTACCAGAGAATTTCACAACGTCTTCAACCAGCACTGAGGAGATAACCACAAACCGCCATTTCCATTTCTAACATTGTTTTCATTTACCTCCTAGGGTGCAAAGACAATAACGAAAACTTGAGAAGTTTCCAATAACAGAACTATGGAATGTTTGTTAGAATGGGCCCTGGGAGGTGATCTATGATAATGGTCCTTTAAGCTTTAAACACCGTACCCCCCCCAAAACCAACCAACCAACCTCGAGATTCCTTTACTGATACACTGACAGCAGACAAAAGGCGAGTGTCTCTGGGTGAAGCAGGAACTGCCTGCATTCCCCACCTGCTCTGCCCCCAGGCACTGCTGTGGAGGGCTCTCAAAGGGGCTTCCAGAACTCTTACAAGCTCTCAGTAGGTCAGCAGATCTAGCTACCGACATCCCAGCTCGGGGACATATGCAGATGGCAGGAAAGGTGAAGGAAAGACTGAGAGGCGGCATGGGACAACAGAAACGCTGGGAAGACCCAGGCTTGAGGTGGCACGCAGGACTGTGCCACGCAGCTGAGTTTGGTAGGAACAGAGTGGGTGGGCAGAGGCGGGGGGAATTTGGTGCCCAGATGTTGACTGGTCAACGAGAACTGGATGACCGGCGTACAGAAGTGTTTCGAGGGCCCTGAAGCTTTCAGCACTGCGCCCTAGCACAGCCTGGCCCAGGGCACATGCTCAATGGACTGACAGAGGAAGGACACACAGAGACTAAGAAAAAGCAGCATCAGGCTGCTGCCCACTGCCAGTCACACGGACGGACATCTGGGGCTGCTCAGCAGGGGCGACACAGGACAGCCACGGCTGAAACAAACAAAGCTTTCCCCACGGGCAAGGCTATGGCAAAGCAATGGGTAGGAAATCAGCCCATTGTGGGTAAAGGGTTGGGGAGGGTTGAGGAAAGGCCTGGCTCAGCAGCATTAAAGGTGTTAATGGGGAGGAGGGAAGACCTGGCCAATCGCTACTTTAGAAAACTGGAGCTACAGTGAGTCTCTGAGCCGTGAGTGCTTCCCAAAGCTTTAATTAGCAGAGTGGATCCAGAAGTGATGGACGGCGGGCTGCCTGGCACGTAGGCAAGAAACAGCCGTGCTGGACTACCCGGGCCGAGGCTCTTCTACCGCCTCACTGGCCCGGTCATGTTGCTCAGCTTCGTGCTTTAGTTCCCACGTCTCCAAGACGGGGATGACAGTGTGGCTCCCGAGGGGAGAAGTAAATCAGTGAGTGTGGAAAGCACTTTGTACACATTAAGCACCTGACAAGTATCTGTATGATTTGTGAGGGGTCCTCTTCAGGGGCCAGTCCCTGGTGAAGGACTCCCAGACGGCACCTTGTAACTAGCTGGGCCGGCAGACAGAGGGTCTAGGGGCCCTAGGGCAGGGGTCTCAGGGGGAGACTGCTCTCCCGAGTGTGAAAAGGGGCATGCTCTGTCTTTGGTCTACTTGTCAGAAAGCTAGGGTGGGGACATGACCTTGAATCATCTCTAACGTAGGAAGAAAGTCATTCCCTGACTTTAGTACTGATGACCATTATTTGCTATAAACTGGTTATTTGTTAACGTTAGTTGAGGCACACCAACGACTCCCAGTATCTTGGAGCCTCAGAGCCAGGTAACCGTGTCTGCCCAATGACATGTACAAATACTTTGTGTGTGTGTGTGCGCGCGTGCGCGTGCCTGTGCACGCGTGATCCAATTTTATCTCAGACCCCAAATCTCAGACAGAGGAGGAAAAAGGGGTCTTTGTTACAAAAGCAAAGGAACAGGCACTATAGGAGAAGTATCGCACAGCTATGCTGACAGCAGGGCGTCTTACATGTTCTCTTGAAAAGCCACAGTGGTTTTGTAGTCAAGCACTTGCCTTGTTTTTCCCCAAAGTGACAGCACCAACATTTCTGCCCATCCCAACTTTCCTGTATTGCCTGTCAGTTGCTAGGCAACTGTAACGGCGATTGCTCTCTGCCCACCCACAATGCACGGCTTTCATAATTGCTCTCGCTGGCTTTGCCAATTACTCGTAGGCACTGCCTTCTCACCCAAGGCTGCCTCTTCTAGCTCATCTTCTCGCCTGCTCAGTCCGGTGGTAAAATTTAAACACTGCATTTGTCATCATGTGCCAGCAATTTCCATAACAACAGGCTGCCCATCAAACAGCATGATTTCATGGTGGCACCAAAAGCTACAAATAGTTTTCCATAAAAGTAACCAGACAAAAGAGAAATTGCTGCCAACATAACACCTTATAAGTTCTAATTGATTAGAATAATTTTGAGCAATTTTTAAATAAACCACATTAAGTTCAGAAAAGGTTAATAAAGGCTGTATCTTATCTATGGGCAAGTCTTTAGGTCATATAGTATATATTGATATGTTGTATAAACAAAAGAGAAAAGCTGCTCAGGCTTTTTATAAAAATTTTTACTGGGGTGACACTGATTAATAAAATTATATAGGTTTCAAGCCCTGGCTGGCGTAGCTCAGTGGATTGAGCACAGGCTGCAAACCAAAGCACTGCAGGTTCGATTCCCAGTCAGGGCACATGCCTGGGTTGCAGGCCAAGGCCCCCAGCAACTGCACATTGATGTGTCTCTCTCTTTCTCCCTCCCTTCCCTCTCTAAAAATAAATAAAATCTTAAAAAGAATCTTTAAATTATATAGGTTTCGGGGGTATAATTCTGTAACACATCATCTGTACACCGTGCTGTGTGCTCACCACCCCAAAGCAAGTTATAAGCTGCTTTCCTGAATCTCAAGGAGGCCCAACGAATATGAGCTTAATGGTAACATATGTAGTTAGCAGCTACTACAGTCAAGCTGTTAACTAATTTTTAATACATCATATACTTTAATAGGTAATCTCCACATATTTCTTTTATCGTCATCCTCTGAACATTCAACAAGTAAGATAAAAGCTGAGATTATAAATGGCTTTTCTGAAATTTAAGCGGCAAGGCCAGAACGTGGTCATCCCCCGTTAGGACATGGACGTTTGGACTCCACTTTGGTGCTATTTCCTCCGTCGTGCATTGGCCGATTGGACAATACTACCACTGGAGACACCTGGGTTTGAGGATGTCAACAGGGCCAAGGCTGTAAAACCGAAAACCCAAGCAGGATGGCTGGGGCGCAGGAACAGGAAGATAAGCTTTCTCCGCACATCCTGTTCCTGTCTTCTGCATGTGCCACCCATCCGAGTAGACCAGTGTTGTAGACGGCTCTGGTTCAAACCCGTGTCGGTCAGTAACCACGGGCCATGCCCGTGTACGATGCCTCGGACAGAAAGATGGGTAAGGCCTGTCACCACCTCTCAAGCAGCTCACAATGTACTGAAGAAATGGGACCCAAAGAACCAACGAGAAAGATGCAAAAGGAATAAGCAAAAAGTGCTACAAAACACAAAGGAAAAAAACAGTTGAGTTCTGTCTGCCGAACTACGAGGAGTTCCAAAGGGGAACATCTGAAACGGACCTGAAGGCTACGTCCTGGGCAGCAGGAAAAGGGAAACACGACCCTGAGACCCGAGCAGCAGTGAGAAAATGAAGGTGGTTAGATTTAGCGGGCAGAGTGCTCATCTGCTGACGATCTGCAGGGCCGGTCTAGCCCAGGCACTGTACCAGGCGCTGCAGTTACTGTTCTGAAAGGAGATACAGACGCTAAACAGACGATTACTAACAACGAGGACGAGTATTTTGGTAGGGAAAGAAATATAAGGATTACAAACTTATGTTCTCCTAGAGTAGGAAAAAAACTTCTAATGCAGACTGTCCACTAACATGGAAACCGCATGAACAGTGGTTTCAGTGCAGATTTTGCAATGCTCAGGGGTGTGGCAACTGTGCGCTAAAGTGTGACCCAGGACCTGTGAAAAATGCCTTCATCCAGAACCCCAGTGACACCATGACGACAGAGAGGAAAGGAACTCCCTGTTGTCATGGCAGGAGGAGGGGCAGTAAGACTTGTACACGCTGTGGGACATACGTGCAGTAGGCCTCGAAGGTGACGAGCGTTTGTGTTTTTGGTTTGTTTTAAGGCGAGGACATCAGATCTTTGGGAACTCTGCATATCCTGTATAAGACTTTCTAACAACGGCACGCAGCCCGGGGGACGGGGTTCTCCACGTCAGGCCCTCCCTCCGACACAGCCCCTGCTGTCTCCACGGACCGACCAAACTGCACTTCTCCAGCCGCCTTGGAGCCTGAGGCTCGTCTTCCGAGTACATCTAAGAGCAGTTTTGCTTAACTAGGGAAACTCAACTTCAATTTCAAAAAAAGAGATGATAATAATTAAGGAATTACTTCAGATCAAGGCTGTGGAGTAAGACGGATGAAGCAAACTGGACAGCAAATACCAACGAGGCCTGTGGAAGGCAGAACCCCCATCCCTGCCCCAGGTCTGCACCCCCCGAATAATCCCCTCCCCTTGAGTGTGAGCAGAAATCACTAACGTGACAGGGTCCTTTCCCACGATCAGCTTACCCACCAGCCGACTAGGTTAATCCGAAGGTCTGGAATGATCCTGGGTGGGCTTGACCCTATCACGTGAGACTTAAGACTGACTGGGTTCCTCCTGACAGACAGAGACTCTCCTTTGGCTTCGACAAAGCAAACAACGATGCTTGTTTGGAGAGGACTGCGTGACAGAGGACAGAGGTGGCCCTTCAGCTGAGAATAGGCTTTGGTTGACGGCCACCAAGAAAGCAGCAACCTCAGACCTACAGCTGTGAGCAGCCGAGGTCTGCAGACCTGTGAGCTCAGAGGAGAGCACAGCCCCAGTCAAGACTCTGACCCTCTGTTCACGCCACTCAGTCCGAAGCGACTCATTACACAGCAGCAGCAGGCTGACACAGTGGCACCCGGGCGCCCACCATTAACTTGTCCCGGGACGGGTGGCCCACGGACAGGCCGACGCATCTCCTCCTGCCGGGTGGCGGCGTGACTCGTGACTCCTGCAAGTTCTAGCGAGTGCGCCGAGTGCCGGGTTTGGCGAGTTCTGGAGCCGACGAGTACGGAGGCCCACACCGGAGAAGTGCCTATCTTGGTACGAGCACCAAATCTCAGAACACGGCCCCTTGAAGGGCAACCCTTCTGTAGGTGCGTGGGTCTGGACTGTCACAAAAAGTCTCATGACTGTGTTAGTCAGAATTCATATTCCTTATATTCCATCTTGCCTATCGCTATTAAGGTTTTTTTCTGGGGACTCTGTTTTAATTTTGTGGCACTTAATAAAAAAAGCGTTAGTTATTTGCTCCCAAAATGAACATTAATTGGTAATAATCTATTGAAGTAGGAAAGTGTCCCCCAAAAGTTAAATTTATGTAGCTTTTTAAGTATTTGTCTTTTACTAAAATCAATTCTTAAAACATAAAACATCAGCCACCTGGGCGATGGACTGCGAGGTGGGCAAGGCATTATCACTTCATTCGGACTGGAACGCAGGGTTCTCCTCACTCTCAAGTAGGAAAGTGTTTAACTGAGAGGACAGGGGCACTCATGTACAGCTCTGAATTTATTCTAAAATGTGATTATACTCTCCACCAGGACAGACAGTCTAGAAGATACTTAGGAATGCACGGGGCATCTGGGGGGCTTTCACCATAACAGGGCATGTAGTATGTGAGGGACAGGTTATTAAGTTTCCTATAACGCACGGGGCTGTGACACCGCAAAAAAATCTTGACCCAAATGGCAGTAGTGCCCTGTTGAGAAACACTATTTGAGCATAAGCTAAAGCCGACTATATTGAAATCATGTCTTGTTCCACAAAGCCTCATGAAATAAGAACATAAAAAGCAGTTATTCTAATCAATCCAAATTACCACATACACACAGAACTGCCTCGAGCAGACCCATAACTAACAGCCTTCAGGAAACCTAGGAGACGTCGGGCAATAGTAATTTTGCCTCTGTAGCTGGGAAAGGCAGTCTGGCTACAGCAGCTGCTCTGACCTCACCTGCCCCCCACCCCTGCCTCACTCACTCCAGCAAAACTGCCTTGCTGTTTCTCAAACACAGTGAACATGTTTCTGCCACTGCCCAGAAAGCGTCCCCCCAGCTGCCTGCCCGCACGGCCCCCTTCCTCCTTTCAGGCCTCTGCTCTGAACGTCGCCACGTCGGCCAGGCCTTTGCTGACCGCCCTACTGAACGAGCAGCCCCCTGCCCGCCCCAGGTTCCTGGGCTCCGGCGTAACCTCTCTGTGCTTCAGTTCCCCCATCTGTACGGGGGACTGACAGCCGCACTGCGGAACTGCTGTGAGGGCTACGAGAGAGAGAAAGAACTGTGCTTGGAAGGGTGTTTGAAATGGACAGTAAGTGGAGCACGTAGCTCTAGGGCCCTGGAGGAGGACGAGACCAGAGGAGCCTGGCAAAGCCTCCGGGAAAAGGTGACGCTGGACCTGAGCACCACTGGGGAGGCAGAGAGAGCAGAAAAGGGGTCAGGGGAGGGCACTATAACCCTGGGCTGCTGGCAGGAAGGACAGTTTCAGGGGCAAAGGAGAGAAACCTGGTTGCTTCTGGAAGCACATGCTGGGGAACGCAGGGTAAGAAAGCTGAGAAAGGTGTGGCTGAGGTGGACGCCAACCTGAGGACTCTGGACCTCAGTCTGTAGGACGTGTGTGTGTGTGTGGGGGGATTGTGAACACAGGACAATGAGGAAAACCCGTGTTGGCAACAGACAAAAGGTCATGAACAACTGGGACGGGTGGCCTGGGAAGAGGACAGCCTTATGATGGGACAGCAGACAGGTGGCCGTTTCAGAAGTGCAGGTGGTAAGTATCTGACCGAGTGTTTCAGGGATTAGAAAAGCAAAGTGTGAGGCATTTCAACGATGAGCAAGCTTTGAAGTACATTTCCAAACCACCCACAGGCCCACCTCAACCGTAGAACAGATCTCTTCCTGTCGTCATCACTCGTGTCTGTTTTTTGACACCTCTGAGACCGTGAGCATCTCAAACGCACTAGGTAAATCTTGCGGTTTTATCCTGTGTGTCCGGAATCCACAGGGGGAAGGGTTTCAGCCAACGCTGCAGAATGCTCCGAGGAAGGACCAGAACAACAGCATGGCCAGGCGTGAGGCCTGACAATGAGAGAGTGGGCAGGTGCCACTAAAGCACAGAGGATGCTGGGAAAAAATCTCCTCCCAGATGGACGAGCTCAGTTTGGGATGTTCTGACTTTGAGACAAAGTGGAAGACAAACAAAAAAAAAGTGAAGGGAGTTGCTGGTAGGTGTCCCTGTATTTGGGGTCTACATCTTCCCTTGCTTTGGAGGGCTAAGAGGGGATGCTAAGCATTTTCTAAATCATTTAGGTTGTGTCTCTCAGGTGTGCTTTAACAGTACTGGAATGGCATGTGGATAAAATCAGGCCATGGTTACTACCTCTACAAAGGGGTTAGTTACGGGCCTGCTTTCAACAGGGCTCACACAGGAGACACACACAGACACACAAGACACACAGACACACAGAGAAAACTAAGGACCATTCATAAAACCACTCTTTAGGAAACGACGTGGTATTCAGAGCAGGAGTTACACACACATCTAAAAGCCCCTCCCATCAGGAACATGAGGACTATTTACCTTGTGACAAGGAACCAAGCGATCTCACTGAAGTCTGGAGAGGGCCTCATGTACGTCTTAATGTGCGGCATGGCGTTGCTGCGGCCGGACGTCTCCGCTGACCATTTGCTAGTGACAGGAAAGACACAAATCACTGATAAGAAAGCACAAATTTGTCACAGTCCTCACAATAGAAAAGTGCTCGAAAACCCAAATCCTATAACCTAAAAATTGGTGAGTACACAATTCCCTTTGATACGACCCGTGGTATCTTCTTATACTCTGTTCAGGGAGCAGAATAATGCATGTTCACTTTGGAATGTAGGAATGTAGGAAAAAATTTACTGCCACTCACAACAAGCGCCTTCTGGCACATGGTGCTCCTGGCTTCTTTCGCTATGAAAGCACACAAGTACGCAAATACCATATTCTGCCCGTTGTGCTTTTCACAGCATGTCTGCACATCTTATCTCCTAGCCGGGCTGTGAGCTCTTAAAAGCTGGAACTGTGCTCACAACACAGTGCTAAGCAGAGGCTCAGTAAAAGCTTGTTGATAAAACACAATACAAAGTGGGAAACATACAAACAGTATGAATATCGTGATAGAAGGTTGAAAAGCAGGGGCATACGTTAGAAATACTTGAGTCGAATGCTGACATTTACATATTTGCAGTTTGGTTTCTAAGTTGGGCACGTCGCAGGACTGAGGTGCCATGGGAAGAAATGCTGTCTACCCCGAGGCAACCATCCTCACTTACAGGAGGACGGTCCCTTAGAGAACAGACTGTGCAAAACCCAATGTCCTCTGCATGGGACACCCTCCCAAGAAAGCATCGCAGAAAGGGTCCAGACGACATACTACTGAATTAGACGAAAAGGGAATCTGCCTTTGTTTCCAGCTGTTTGGCAAAATAAGTGGATTTGGAAGCAAGTATGGAACTGGGATCAGCCTGGAAAAGGCAGATGTGTGACTGCTGTGGCTGGAGCACAAAGGACTTCCCTTTCACCTGTCCGTTCAGCCACGCAGGTGCTACCCCTGCGCCTGGGAAACTGTGCGAGGGTCGACCCTCAGCAGGCTAGCAGGCACATGGCACGGGGCTGTGCAGCCAGAATGATCACACTTTACATGTTGGAAATACGAACCAAAAGGTACTTATGTAAATTCTAAACTATCCAACTTGTTCTTTCATTTTATCTTCTTCTTCGTGTGCCAATGTATAAATAGAAATGCCACAGAGATCAATTATACTTGTTGGCATTAAAAATCTATTCCAAAAAAATGTTCAAAACCTTGTTTTAAATTATTTCTATCACTAACATATGCAGCTAAAATATATAGCTATATTATGTAAGACTCTTTTAAAAAATATGACATAAATAACACTCTTATTCCAAAGGAAGCAACAGCAGCATTCTAAACCAATTACTTACTGGAAATAGGAATGAAGCCAATTCTGTTTTTCCGCTGTCTGGATGCTATAGGGAAGAGAGCCCCCAGCTTTTGAAAGAAGAAAAGTGAAGTAAATAATAAAACTTATGAAATATAATTTGAGGATACTTCATTAAGAAGAAAAATCTATAGTAAACAGTGAGAAGCTTAAAGGAAAAAAACCCCAAAACTACTCCCATTATTTCATCTTATAACACAGTTCTCTGAGAGAGAAATGTCTACACTTGCACAGGTATGCTCTCCCAATGGGCTTCCTTTCTCAGGGATGCACATTAAATGTAAACGTATACTGCCTACAAGAAAGGTATTTAATCACTTGGCGGTGCTAACTTGACATCTGTAACAGCACGGATTTGAACTGTTAGAAGAAAACACAGAAAGAATCCTGGCCCATCCCGCTGTCCGCACGAAGGCCAGCTGAGCTGCGGAGCGCCCTGCTTTTGCCCAAGACCAGGACCCTTGGGCAGAGTGGGGTGAGAACTCCTAGGGGAACTTGGTTCTCCGCCTTCCTTCACCTGCTACTGCTCCTTCCCAGCAGGCTTCATGCAGCCAAACAGTCTTACCAATGGGAAAGAATGGTCACTAAAGTACAATAAAGTGTCCGTACACAGGTAAGTTTTTAAAAAGGAATTCTAAAAGCCATTTCCTGTGAAGGAAATGAAGCTATGGTTCCAAGGGGGAACACAATCAGGGGCCAATTTTTTTGTTCATCTTTGAATGGAGGGAAGTTCCATTGTCGATTCATCAGTTGCTTTCCAAACACAGGACGGAACTTCTCCACGGTGACCTCTGCCTGCAGAGGGCTTTCACTTTCTCCACCTCACCAAAGGTGGCATGATGCATCTCCTACTCAAATCACTGAAAACATATTTAGGGTTTTAGGACCAGTGGTAAAGTAGCTTAACTGGAAATACCATGTTCTTCTCTGTTAAAGAGTACGCTTTGAATGGATCTCGTCTATTAGAAGTGCAGGAGGAAGACCGAAAACAAAGAAATGAACTCAAAATACCCCACCGTGTCCCTGAGTCTCAGTGAAATAATTTTACCTTTGTCATCAAGAAGCAACAAATGGGCTAAAACACTGCAAACCCTATGGAGATTTCCCTGGCAGGGTTACATCTGGTTTAACAAGCATTAAGTGGATTAAATTAGCCCAAATTCAGAGCATTCTGCTTCCAGCCATAAGCAAATGCCAGTCAGACTTCCTCTTTTCCAGAGACGTACATTGTCTGGGGTTTTGGTCACTACCTCCCAAAGGCGCTATTTGGGGAACTGAATTCCAAATGAAAGTCTAGTGTCTGGCCCTGGCGTAAGAGAAACAGAGAACCGTGATGTCTACAAAATAACTGTGGGCACTCACAGATGAAGCCCTTGAGAGATCAGATGTATCCATCAGGCTATACGAGAGGTTTCATCTCAATATCAAGCGTAAGCTCTGAACCTTAAACGTATCTGCACCCAGGACTCGTATTTGGAAGAAGCACACGGTACCAGACGCAGACGGCATGTGGAGGGAGGGAGAGGGAGCAGAGCCAGGCGTGCTAGCAGTGCTCTGACAAGGCAGGGGCAGCAGAGGCAGCTGGTCTCATTCGGAGGTGTGCTCGGACGGCCAGACTGTCGGTGGCAGAGGTGAGAATCTCATTTCTGTCCGTAGAAATGAGATTCCAACTCAGAGGGTTATTGTAAGGACTGAAAAACACTCACAAATTGCCTCACTGTACCATCTCTGGAACACTGCCAGTGTCCCACATTACCTAGCTTCATGATTCTTACCCAGTTAAGATGAAAATCGTCTCCAATTTTCTAGCCAATACTTTCACACCCCAGGGAGGAAGGTATTCTCATTGCTTGTTTTTAAAAGTTTACCAGGGCATTTATGAAATATACACAAAGACGCAATTGGGATAGTTTTCCCAACAATTACCTGGATACCCTTCTAAGCTGGTCCTCACATTTTCCACAGACGGATAGATCTATAAATAAGTAAGAAAAAAACTCAGTAAAACTAGGAAGGTACCATGTTGAAGAAACTATTTGTTAAAAGGCATGCTGACTGGTTTTTTTAAAAAAGGAAAATCTTAAAAATACTTATAGACTTAGAGAATGTGCTTCAAATTTTAAAAAGTTCCCATTTTATGAAAAAAAATTGAACTTCTGGTAATTTGATGATAAAAAATTACACTTCAATTTGAGTTTTTCCTCTTAAATACCACATTAATACTGAATTGAATGCAAGATTAACTATTAATTCAGAGGTGTCTAAATAATCAATCATGCTCAAAATTCTGCCGGCAATGCTTTATCATATTTTTTCCTGGGCTGACAACCTGAGGGGGGGTGGAAAATTGCAGGCTTGCTGGTGGTGGACAGGAGCTTTGGTGGAACCCGCTTGCCCCCAAGCACCATGTGATGAGGGCCCCCTGATCACAAAGACTGCTGTTTTCATCCCGAGCTACTGAATAAAACCTCTCCAGGACAAGGAGGACTGACTCCTGATTCCTCTCCTGGACCGGAGAGCGCAGATATTAGCCCCGGAGCAAGAGCACTTACCAAGTGCAGTGGAGTGACGCCTTTCCCGGGGTCCCTGCTTTCCTTCCCCAGGGTCGCCAAGGTCTCTTTAAACTCGGAACACAACCATTTCGATGCGTCGGCCCCCAGGGAGCCAATGCTTGAGAACTGGCCTATGATGGGCCAGGCCTCCGCGCTGGGTGTGGACAAGGCGTGCTCTTTCAGAAGCTGGGAAGAGTCACAGTGAATGTGGTGTCACTCACTCGCAGGGACAGAAACGCCGTCTCGCCTCAGTCCGCGATTTCCCACCCTTGAACCTCCCGATTAACAAAGAAATCCTGGAAATATTAGTGATCAATTTCACACACAACTGTACATTTTTTCCTTCTTTGGGAAATACTTCTTAACCTCTAAAAATATTTTACTAAAGTAGACAGAAGAAGTCTTCTTCGCCTCAAATTCTTTGATTTGTACTAAAAGCAAGAACAGATTAAATTGTTTTTAAAAGGTCTACGCACGTTAGCGGGAATGTCAGATAAACCACCACCTGCCTAGCGAAGTTACATTTTTGCACTGAAATCATAGCTGTCTCACACACCTACGGGACACACAGATGGCCGAACCCCTGTACATTCCGACTCCTCACTGAAAGAAATTTAACACTTGTGCTCCAGGTAGCTCTGTTAAAATAGGAGAGCATCTACTTACATACAGATAACACTAACTTAAACACTAAGACTGACCTGTATTTCCTGCGTTGATACTTGTGTAAAGCTCCAGAAGCAGTTTAGAAAACCTTTGGAAATCTCATTCACTCACACCGAGTATCTGCCCAGAGGCTGGAGAGAGCAAGAAAACTGAGCCGTGGTTCCTCTCCTCTGACTGACGTATTGTTGAGTTTAGTGCGTGTTATTTTCTTTACCACAGCTTCAGTGTCAATACTTACAATGGCTGCTGACAAAAAGCCCAGACAACTCGTGACGTGCACGGTGGGTGCGGCGCCGTGTAGGGAACAAGGCTGAGCTGACGACTATGAGACCCCGTGTCTCGTCTGCGCTCGGCCCCCGGTGCCTGCATGACCCCGGACAGGACCCTCCGCTCCGCTCACAACAATGAAGCGGAACTCGACCATCCCCCTGCTGCCCTGGAAGGCAGGTGGGATGCAACAAGAGCTCCTGGGTGTGCGATGTGGCTGGAAAACTCTTAAGAAGCTGCTCAGCGTCCAGTGAGGCCGATATCCCGCACAGCACGTGCCCTTACCTCTCGGTCTGGGTGGCCCGTCCACAAACTACCGCTAGTGCTGATTGCACACTTGGCCTGTGCTACACCCACTGTTTAATTCAATCCTTACAGAATCCTGGGAGCCACTACTGTTATGCCCATTTTATAGATGACAAGAGGGGCAGGTTAGGAGCAAGCCACGGTCACGTGACTTGCGCACAGCAGGTCAGGACTGGAGCCCAGGCGCCCGCGAGGCTGTGTACTCAGCCAGCTGCTCTGGTTGCTCTAGGTCACGACCTAGCGTTTTGTTACGCCTCTCCTGTGGGTATGAACTGAGAGCTTGGCTGCCAGATCTTGTCTGCTTTCAGCTGTGGTCTCATTTTTAAAAAAATTAAAAATTTCCTTAACAAATGAGAATTCTTACATGACATAAATAATTTATGGAAAAAGAGGTAAGGCTTTTAAGGAAGACGCTTTAGAAATATTACTAAGGTCAGTAAACTGTTTCCTAAAAGCAGATAAAGAAAACTTAAAGAAAATATTTATTTTTTAGCTAAAGGGCAAGGGAGGGAGAGACATGTTGATGGGAGGGAGAAACATCAACTGGCTGCCTCTGGCGGCTCCCTGACCAGGGCCCAAATCCGCAGCCCAGGCGTGTGCCCTGTCCAGGCGTCGAACCGAGGACCTTCTGCTTTACGGGACCACGTTCAACCAGCTGAACCACGTGGGTCAGGGCAGGAGACGAAGAAAACGTCAATGTTCAACTCGCCTGTCGTTTTATCGTGTTAAAGGCTTTCTTTGTTCATTTTCATACCAGCAGCCAATGTCATTTTCGTAGTGACAACGCTCTCAAGGGCACTGGCTTAGTGAACAAAATACAGTGCAGCTCGGGTGTAGCCTCTGCTCAACACTCTGCTCTGTTCCTTGCTGAACTGGTAGGTTAAAGGTCCTTGATATGCTGGTCAAGTGCTACAAAATGAGAAGTCTCTAGTTATCATTATATATATCGATATATAACGGTAAGTCCATTTAGAACAGTTCACACCATAGGAGAGGCAGAGCACAATTTCAACATCACGGAGAACTATCATTAGACATCCGTCGTGTGCTCACTGTCTGCCCAGAGCCGTGCTCGAGACACGGCGGTGCGGCCAACAGAACAATCACAACGGGAGAAGAGTGGTCCTGGGCCACACGTTAAATACACAAACACTCATGAAAACCGATGAGCAAAAGAAAGATTTTAAGGAAGTTCACGATTTTTGTGTCGGGCTGCACTCATGGCCATCCTGGACTGCGGGGTGGATGCCCGTGCGAACGTTCAAAAATGTTAAACCAGTAAGAATTCTGTTACCTTCCTAAGCCGAAAGTGCCCCCAGTTATCTCTCTGACTTCCTCGGAAGCGTCCTGGGGTCGATCCGACAAGGTAAACGCTGCAGAGACACAACATGTGAGTTACAGAGTGTTAGCAATGGGATTCACGGACCCCCGGATGGAAACTAACGTAATCACGAGACGTCTTAAGAGCCAGCTCATTTTCTTGGGCTGCGTCCTCAGGGTGGTAAGTGGTACTTAAACTCCCCTTCGAGCACATGGACTACGGGTGTAAGATGCCAGGCGAAGAACCCATTCACTTGGAGAGTCCTCCAGTAGGAGGCTGAGGGTCTGTGGGAGGATGTCTGGGCCTCCACTTTGGCGGCTGAGAACCAGGAGAAGTTCAGTGGCAGCCTTCTGCTTTCATCACGTCGGGTAAGGGTAGCCAAGTGTCGCTCAGCCTCTTGACACCCCTGCACCCCAAACCCGTGAGGCTCTCGGCCATCACCTACGGTGACCCCCCGCCGACTGCGAGGACGACACATACTTGGTCTCAGAGAGGTCATGGTCCTGGATGATGTCTATCCACTCCTTGAGTTGAGGAGCGTTGTAAGCCGTCAAGTAGCTGATGAGATCAGCTTTAAAGTGTGTAGCCGACTCTCCAGACGTGTGGGCTCCGGGGCCAATGCGTGGGTACAAAGGGCTCAGCCATATTCTGGAACGGGGAGAAAATGACTATTAACAGGCAGGCCTGCAACCGGTCACGGTGCCATCTCTGCACAGGTCCTGTGCTCACCCCAAGGCAGAGGTGAATCCCCACTGCCTACCTCCGCCTGCTAAGCAGAGTGATCCTTACGAAAAACAAATCTGATCACAGCACACGGATGGCTTCCATCGTGTTCAGAACTGTTTTTGAACACCTCACTGTGAACGTAGACCCAGGAAGATCAGGCCTCTGCCCACCTCTCCCGATTCAACCCCTCCACGCTCTGTCTTGCCCATTCACCACACCTCCCTCCTCCTCCTCCCTGTGCTGTCCATACTGTTTCCTAACATGCTGACCAGTTAACTGTTCCCCTCTCAATTGTTGTAGCAAATCCACACCCCCTGCCGTAACCCCAGCAAGCTCTGGCCACGACTGCACCAATGTAGCTCTTCAGCCAAGTAGAAAAGAATAAAAGTCACGCAGAGAGAAACGTACGTGCAAATCTATTTTCAACAAACAAGCTCATCATTTTCATGGTGCATGTGCTAGAGCAGTTTGCGATACTTTCACCTCCTATACTTTGCTGGCGTCTGGATTGAGGATATACTGCATTTAGTGATACTAGATGAACACAAACCTCAGTCTCTCAGATAACACAGTAAACAAAATATTAAAGACATCTTTCATTCCATCAATTCTTCTTCCCAAAAGGAAAACAGTGCACTTTGCTGAAGCTTCTATGTTATACCCACGAAGGGAAAACGACCCCACCTAACCCGGTCCTTCTACAAACTGCTCCACCGTAGACGGCGTACAGGTGAACTTCAAATCTGAGCTGTTTCTCCAGGTGCAAAACCGGGCTACCAGTCCTGCTTCACAGGGGCGCACACGCGGTCATGGTCAGTGTCCAGCTTCAGGAAGCCGTGGGGGCGTATCAGCTATTACCGCCCCTTCCCTCATCTCCCAACAAGTTCTACCCACTGAGCCGAAGGAGAAACTGCCGAATTCTGCTTTTCACCTCATAGCCCTCACAGGAGACCCGCAAGACGAGGCCACTAGGGCAGGAAGCTTCCACAGCCGCAAGGATCCTGGGTCTGCCTCTTCCGGTCTTGGGATGTGTCTCTTGCAGCAGGTGGACCATCACACTTTCCCTTCCCACCTGGATGAGCGCCGCCACACACGCAGCAGCACAGCCTGACCCAGACTGGAGCCCAGGCTCTGAACCCGGACCCACCCCCACAGGCTGTGCCACTGAGGCAAAACCCGCAGCCCTTCTGAGCCTCTGCCCCTGTACGGAAGAGGACCACGTTGGGCTGGATGCATATGTAAGGTCGCTCCTCACAATCGTGACTTGGAGCCCATGGACTGAGGGGGGGCTCCCCCTGGAGCAGGTGCACGCGCAGACCGGAGTGGCTCTGGGTGAGGAACAGGACAGACAGCGACTCTCTGAACCAGGATGCTGAGGTGTGAGGCATTTGGACACACCACAGTATAAGATGAGAAAATGGCCAGGGGCCAAATAATTTTAAGTGAGCAATTCAAAGGTGGACCAAGAAGCAGCTGAAAAAGATGGCTGGGTCCCCTGTACGGCAGAAAAGGATGGGCAGCGCCATGGAGACCAGTCATGAAGACCACCCAAAACAACTGCCTTGAAGTGTTTTTAAAAAATGGCAACCCACGGCCCTGGCTGGGCTGCTCGCCTGCCTGGAGCGTTGTCCCGTACACCAAGGGTTATGGGTTCGATCCCCAGTCCGGGCACGTAGGGGACGCAATGTCGTCCCCCCCCCCCACTTCCTCTAACATCAGTAAAAACACATCCTGGGTGAGGATTAAAAAAAAAGCGGCGTCAACAACACGAAACCACAGCGTCAGAGCGCTGATGCAGACCAGCTGGAGGAAGACAGCACACCAGTCCAGTGCAGGGGGGCTGGAGGGAGAGCCCACACCCTGGGTGCACTCTGAGTTCCAAACCACCTGAGGCTGCTGCCTAGTCAATGGTGGGGTTTTTTTTTTTTTTTTGAGAATGTTAATTTCTTTTCAAATGAAGGGGGGAAAGTAACACCCCGGCCCTTACTCTAGGTCGCTTCCCGGTGAGAGCCATCCCCTGCCCCCGAGAGGCCTGAGGAAGCAGGCTGTCTGGGAACTTGGGCTCTGGCACCGGGGACGGGAGGCCGGTGGGGTCCTGGAGCCACTAGGACGGAGGGATTGCAACTCAATCAGTTCATTTGTGACATCGATACTGTTTCCCTAAAAAAAGCTGTATTCATCTCACTTCTTTTTTTCTCTCTGATGGAGCCACATGTAAGTCACGAGCCCCAAAACCCAACTCAGCGGCTCAGAAGCCCCTGAAGTAGCAAAGGTGTAGTTAACCTGGAACTCAGTGGATCAGCAGGTCCTGTGGCTGAGGCTCTTGGAGACAGAGCGACAGTCCCCTTGACCCTGAACCAGTCAGAATCACACTGCGTTTCCAGATGAGTATGGTAAGTGGGACACTCAAACGAGAACGTGTTTAAAGAAGAGCTAACAGGAAGTGGGGGTGGGGGTGGGGGAGGGGAGTGCAGACAGGGACCCGGAGAAGTCAGGCTCAGGGAAGAGACCATCTTTCAAACTGGACAAACGTCTGGAGCGGTCCTTGCACTTTTAGGTCTGAGCAGGCCCAGCGGATGGAGGCCGTAAGACTCTGTATTGGAGTCCAACCATCGGTGGGGGTGGACTTGGGCAGCTAATACTTCCCATGGGTTGTAGCCGAGCTGGGTCCATCCGAGTTGGGTCCACCTGAGCTGGGCGGGCGGCGGGGGGGCGGCAATGATATGGAGCAAAGTTGGTGGAGGGGAGAGAGGGGAGGCCGATAGTAGATAATACCTGAACCCTGCAAGGCTCCTGGAGGAATGCCCGAGTTCCGTCTAACACAGAAGCTATTGACCAGCATTTAGCCATCATGAACAGGAGGCAGAGACGTACTGAATGGCTTACGTGAAGGAAAGGAAGTTAAAGCTCCTCACAAGGAAGGGCTTACCAGGAGGGAGAACCATGTTACAACTTGATCTGGGAAAATCCCTAAAAATAAACCCAAACCCCTCCTGAAAAAAAAGAGAAAGAACTAGGCCCAACAGACACGCACCAAGGACACAGGGTTAGTAATGCAAGCCAAGCCAGAACCACCTTCCTGTCAGTCCCAAGACTCGCAGCCCCAATGAGTGTGTCAAAGGCCCCGAAAAGTCGCCGGTGCAGACTTGTTCTGTGGGAAACCGCACTGGTCAGGGGCGAGGGGACTCTCAGCACGCGGTCACGCCCCAGGTTTTCCTGTGACGCCCACCAGAAGTGCAAGCTCAGGCGCGAGTGGGCGCAGGGGCACGTGGGGACCAGAAGGCCCTCTGGCAAGTCTTGCTGGGACTGGGACCAGTTCAGACCTTCCGCCTGGTGTCCTCTTTCCTGCCTCAGGAACTTGGATGTGAAACGGGTGAAATCCCATTTTGTAAAAACAATGAAAAATACCCACTGAATATAGACAGTTATCTGTGTTTACAAGTAGACCAGAGACAGCTGTGGACGATCATGCACCAACCTGTTAACACTGGTCACCTCAAGAGAGAGAAAATGAGGGAAAATACTAAAAGAATGCTATCATTTTTTTCTGCACATGTATGTCTTCTGTGTCACATGGGTGGTTTTATACAATTAAAAAAACAGAAAAACAAAGAGAATAGGGCGAATGTCCTGGCTTCTGACCCGCCCCAGCACGCCCCGCCGGGCCGCGAGGTGAGCGGAGGCCACGCACCCCTGCGTCTTCTGGTGCCAGTCCGCGCGGATGAGGTTGGCGGTGTGGATGACGACTCGGAGGCCCTCTTCGTACAGCAGCAGCATCATTTTCCTTTAAAACCAGAAAAGGCACCAGAAAGCATTAACAGCACTTTCAAAAAATGTAATACCTTCCTAATGCAAATGTAATAGCGAAAGGAATTCTTCAAACTCCTGTATCACCCAAACTTTTAATGTTTATAATCACCCTTTCTTCTGCACGTCATCAAAGCCCGATCACATGCTCGGCAGAAAACCACCTTCCGAAATGCTCCGAGTGCATGGTGGTCCACTCGCATCTGCTGCGTCCTGCCCACGCGGCCAGGCCTGGCGTTCAGGCCCTTCCCCTCCAGGCTGGCCCCTCACCGTCTAGCCAGCACCATCTGTTACTATTAGGGACAGTAGGAGCCTTCCTGTCCAGTGTTCTCCAAAGAACGGTCACAACCTCTCACTGTGCCATTACCAGCATTTTCAAAAAATCGCCCCAGAATAAACGACAAACTCGAGTGCACTGCGCCGTGTCCGTTCAGTACTGGTCCACGAACTCCGGACGAGCACGGACGTGTGTGGGTGACTGAATGGCCCGGTTATCTCTCACCGGGGGCTGCAGTTTACAGAAAGTTCGAAAGAGGCTTCCTTTTCATCCTGCACAGATGCCACGCTCGTCACCAGCATGCCTGCACTTGAGGTCTGTCTTCCTTATCCTTCCCCATTAACTTTTCTCCTTTCTTCATCAGTCCCAGGTGAGTCCTCTCTTCCCTGCGGGGACTTCCGGCCTTCCAGCCACCAGACGCCAGCGGGAGGGGATCGGCACACCCAGGGGGGCTTTCGTCTGAAGCACGGGCACCTCAGCTCCGGCAGAAGCCGAAGGATGCTACATCATTCTGTGGCCTGAACCTTGAAGACTCAACCCACCTCCCCCGCTTTCGCTTCCCTGCGTGGCTGTGAGAATGGGACACAACTGCACTTTGTTGGACGTACAGCGCCCTCCCTGGTTCCCTCCACCAGTCCTTCAACGCCTTGCTTTCTTCTGTCACGTACTGTCAGGTGATTTTCAGCTTCCTGATCGCTTTCTAGTTATTTTGGGAATCTGAGCTCTCTGTCCAAGCAAAGATTCTCTCATCAGCCAAAATGCTACTTAGTATTTACTGGCAGAGGTTGGTTCACACACTATTCTCTCTAATCAACACCACAGACGGTGGGTGGACAGGATGGGCTCAGCATAAGAAGATGCGGACGTGCGAACAGAGAACGGCACTCCTCGCTGGCCAAGACAGGGATCTGAGCCGAGCTGGCAAGCGGCGAAGACCTCGAGGCTGGAGAAACGACAGCTGCTGAGCCAAGCCTCTTTCCACCTGCGACATGTGTGCCCTGGAACCAGGGCAAATTTACGTACACAGTTACCAAATCAGCAGCTGACTGTAATTAAGAATAAGCCAGTTATGAATTCATGATACGAGTTTTTACAAATGTTCCCATTAAGTGAGGCACCAGTTACACCAGGCACTGAATTTAGTGAGCCCTGAGCAGAACGGTTAACGGACCCGGGGGGTCACCTGAACCCTTGTGGAGATAGGATGGCTCAGGCCTGTCGGGTCACAGTCAGAAATAGATAAAAAGGGGTGAGACGTGGGGTGCCCCCTGAAGAATGCTGATCTGCATGTTACCTACTGAGCTGCAGGGGCAGGGACACCTGCCGAATCTGGAGCTATTCCCGCGACAGGGGAAGAAAGCCCATGTCTGCAGAGCCCTGCGTGCCAGGTGCTGTTCCAGAGGTTCTGCGGGACACTGGCTCACTGCGTGCCCACGGTGACCCACGGAGCAGGCGCCACCACCATTCCACTGCAGAGCACACGGCTGGAGCAGGCGCCGGCCACAGAACCAGCCAGAGGAAGAGCTTGCTTGCTTGGGTCGGACGTGCCAGGTTGTCCTCTCACTGCACATGGCCTTGAGGGGACAGATGGGGGGTCACACGTGTCACCGCACTAGGGTGGGAATGGGTGAGGGGGGGTAATGTGACCTCGGGGAGACAGAGGACGGCGGGTGGAAGTAGAAAGTGGCGTGTCCCACCCACCCTCTGGTCAGTCCTTGTTAGACGGGGACCGTGGACAGGGAGCTGCTTTGGCTTCCCTCCTTCCTGCCTACGATTCTCAGGGCCATTGAGCTACCCTTGCTCCTAGCCCCAGGGGAGCCGAAACGCTTTAGCATTCTACAGCCTTGCAAGAGACAGCCCGGGGTTGCAGGACCTCCCGCCGAAGTACTGACACAGCACATTCATCGTGCCTCACAGGACTCTGGGCTCCTGGAGGACAGGCCGCACCCGGCCACTTGCAGACGCTCTGCACAGAGCCCGCAGCCAACACAGGCCTGCCCGGAATGAACAGGGTCTCCAGGCTACTTCCTGGGTCCTGTGGCAGCTCACTCTGTCACGCTGTTTACAGCCGTCACCATGAGCTGGAAGGGTTTCCTCCTTTTCTAAATCATACGCTTGTCTTGCCTCTGACTGAAAGCTACAAGAACAAAAACAGCCTCAAAACACTTTATATCCCCCAGAGCTGTGTCTCAAGGATATAATAGATATTTAATGAGTAATTCCTAAAACATTTTAAAATAAGCAACAGAAAGTAATTTCAAGATATGAACTCTTTTGGGTTTAATTTGAAAGGCCGTCTGTTGGGAGGTGGAGGAGGAACGGACTCATGAAGTGTGCGTGTGCTGGGGAGGGCAGGGTGGACCAGGGCAAACAATGAGTCTGTTTTAGCAGTGAGCAAACAAAAATCCTGTCTCCAGCACCGGCCGGAGGAAAACTGCTACTTGGAGCCTCTGGCCTATAAAATGAAGGACCCTGATTTTTTTTGAATGGCCTTAAAAGAGGATAGCCCCTCTGGGCTCAATAGAGCATTCCTTTGTCAAGTGCTGGCCAGGCCCAGCATGCTCAGTTCCTCCTGAGTCAAAGCCACAAGTTCTGCTACTGTTTGCTAGCCTGTCAAATACAGGGTGACTCTGCCCATGAACCGCTGATTGCTGGCACGGACCGTGTGGCCAGCACCCAAACCTGGCACTGGTGGTCTAGGAAAAATACCGAGCTGCCTTATTCATGGCATCTTTGTATCCTCTGATGTAAGTAACATCCTGAGGACTCAGTGCTACCCGAGGAATAATCGCTGCTGGAGCTGGGTGCGTGGGTTCACGTGCAACAACCCTCAAAGCCTGTCCTCTATTAGACTGAAGCTCCCAATTGGGGATGGTTGGTAAATGCTGCAGCATCTACTCAACAGCACCTAAGACCAGACGCCGTGGGGCTGGTGGGCATCTTTGACAAAATGGCTCAACTCTGTCCACTCCGGTTCCTGTTTGTAAAGCACACTGGCAGAACACAGTTTCAGGTGTACAGCAGGAAAGCCGAGTACACGCCTTCGTGTCACTGTAACATGAGGAACACTGTGATTGTGATCACGAACACTCACACTCACACTCCCTGCTGGAGTTTCCTTTCTGCCCTGCAGACAGACAGACAGGCACTTGAAAGAACACGCCGCAAGCAGCCGGCTACCCAGCTCCATGACGGGTCTCGAGGAAAGGTGAGGCTTTGTCACACCCACTTCACACTTCCTTTCCGAAGTGGGATAAAAAAAAAAAAAATTGAAATGTGCTCACATACATGTAGAAGGACCCAGCAAAAGTAGCTGTAAAACTAACCTAAAACAGGAGTCCAGTTGAGAATTGGGTACAATGTGTGAAATGGGAAGTAACAGGAAAGTTCCCTGTCTTTGTTTGGCAAGGTCTCAGGAAAGTATGCTAAAGGGAATTTTTGAGATGTCTTGATCTAGAACAGGCATCAGCCTCTTGAAGAGACAACTTCCTGTAAAACTTTTTCCATCCCGGGATGGAGCCGACCCTCAATGTTCTGTTGGATGCAACGCGGGCTCTCGTGAAAACCACCAGGCCGTCTCGTCTGTCAGGCGGCGGAGCCCGCGGGCACATCACTCACACTCACACAGCCGCCCACAACCGCGCCCGCACACCGCAGCCTCCGTTCTCCTGTAACAAACGTCCCGAGCAGAAAGCAGAAACCACACCGGGGTTCAGGCTTTCCTGCTGAAAGCCGGATCCCAGTAAAGGCTGCTAGCAAACGACTGCACTTCCTCCAATTCTTCACTGACAGACCCCCCCCACCCGCCGCAAATTCCTCACACCCGAGTTCCTCTAAGGGCCCTGTGTGAACAGCATGCATGCGTCCACTAAAACCATGCCCTCTCCCATTTCATAAAAATCGCTTACGTGTGGTGTGTTCCAAATGCAATATCCAACTTTGCCTAGGACAAAAAAGAAGTCAAGTCACTTATCGGGGAAAAAAACACCCCTCAATAATATCTCTACCCTACTAGAAATTAAATTAGTAAAGTTTCAGGTCAACGTTCTTTCCTTTCTTTCTAACAGCTTTTACTGCCCTCTAGTGGACAAGCCCTTGATCAACAACACAATTATTTTAGTACTGTGAGGCTGGTTAAAAAAAATGATTTTTAAAATTTACTCAGAATGATTCAATACTTTCTGCATTTTTAATTATAGTAATTAGAAGTTGAAATGCCTAATTTCTTTAGTTGTCAAAAAACTAGTAAAAACAAATGAGACTCTATGCAAAGTTTTAAAATAAGTTGGCTCACGCAGAAATCAGTAAATGCAAAGTTTTCAGAGTGCAGTCTAAAACCACTGAACATGGTGGCAGCAGAAAGACTTGTTATGATATTAAAGCGGAAGTTTTCTTATATTAATAACATAGTAAGTGATGAAAATAAAGAACCCACATTACTAAATCCACGTTTGTGTTACAAGATAACAGCTTCACAAATGGGAGGGTGGTGGAGAAGCAAAACGTCGTATCTGGCACCCAGGGTACCAAGACCCTGGTTAAGCAGAATACACCCAAGATGAGGGCTATGGAAGGGTTAAAATAGAAATGTCAAAACAGCAGTTAGGAACGCACAAGTCCTAGCTTCAGGACTTTTGTGTGACTCAGAAAAATATTTAAATCACTGTGCTTATTTGTTCTCCTTTTTTCAAACGACGGGGCTGTTGGGGATTCAGGCGGCTGTTGGGCGTGAACGAGAAACGGCATCTGAAGGGTGTGAGAAGGGGACCGGCCTTGGGCCCACTGTCACAGCGGAGGCAGGCCCTGGTTCCACCCCGCCTGCCCACCACGGGACAGTGGGCGGGGCTGTTGGCTGCAGGCGGTGTGAGCACCAGGCACACACGGGCGAGCGCGGCACCGGTCCTGCTGTGCCGGCACTCACGGACAGGTGGCCTGGCCCACTGTTCTCTGGCACTCGGTGCTTGGGGACAGTCCCAGGCCGGCATGCATTCATGCGGTCAGGCCGCCACAGACAGAGAGCAGGGAGCCGTATTTGGTGACTCTAAAGTTACAACATCAGCACGAAGACGGCCACTCTGTACACTGACATTTAGCTCAGAAAAGCAGTGGTCAAGAGACTTGGCTTTCAAGTTCAGGTTTGCTATACATGATGTGGTTTTGGCAAGTCTAACCACAAAACCAAGGACAATAATAACTTCAACAGATAATATTTAATGGGTGCTTTCTGGGGCAAATGCACCAAATCCCTTGTACAACAACCCTGTGAAGAAGGGTATCAGCAATCAACTTTAAAGATGAAGGAATTAAGCTTGAAGATGAGCCCAGAAGGACACAGCTGGTACGTGATGGGCTGGGGCAGAACCCAGGTAGCCTGGACCTTGACTACCAGCTTCCATCTCCGGCCTCTAGCCCCATATGTACAAGACGAGAGAAGTTGTAGCACCTGCCGGTTCCTTGACTGACATCAAAGCCAGGAAGTCATCGTGCACACGAGACATAAGGTATTTCAGCAAGTCAGGATGCAGCCGACCCTTCTGTGCCTCAGACTAGACCCGGGAGCTCCTGAACAGCTCTTCACAGGTTTGGAAGACAGCGGCTCGTCCCGCCCTCTAGTGGTGGGTCTGGAGCACGCCACAAGGGCTCCTGAACTTCCAGGACAGGTAGGAGTGTGTGAAAAACATTTCTTCTGTTGATTTAACCACTAGTTTTCAAGATTCCTGTGTTATTTTATTTTCTGGCCACTCTTAGTCTGATGAGAGCTCTCCTCCTGCAGTTCGGCCTCTTCTGTTTTGGGAAGCAAAGCAAACGGGAGCTTAGGCAACTGCTAGGCAAAGGCTAATCTGAGTAGAAGGTGAGCCACAGACACTGGGAGAAGGAATGTTTCCCAGCTCCAAAGACCTAAAGCGCGTGGTGGAATTGCAGTGCTGAGACCCGGGGTTTGAGATGCACGCTGACTAGACGCGGCCAGAGGAGGACCAGAGGCGGGGGACCCGTGGTGCCTCCCATTCAACCGGAGAAAGTAAGACAAGGAAGGGAGATGTCCTCAAACACAAGAATCACGGGAGCGTGCCAGGAGGAGAGCCACGCTCTGTGGCTCCAGAGGGGAAAAATCAGGACCAGTGTGCAGAAGTCACAGGGGAAGGCTGAGATGCGGTGTACGTCAAGTGGGCTGGGCCACCGTGTCCTGGTGTGTGGTCGTGCGCTGCGGTGAAGGCCGAGTTTAGATGAGAGTAAACTCTGTGGGAAACGACTGTCCTCCCTACGGCAGGCGGGCCTTGCCCCACCCACTGGAGGGCTCAAGAGCAGGCTGACTCCTGCGAGGACGGGGAATTCAGCCCCCAGACTGCCTGTGGGCTCCAGCTGCAACACCCCTCTTCCCTGGGTTTCGGACTTGCCAGTGCCCCCTCTAAACCTCCCCCCTGCCCCTGCCCCAGGCTGTTTCCCTGAAGAGCGCTGACTGATGCAGGGACCCGAGGGCAACGTGAAGGAGAATCTTTCTAACCACAAGGGCTACCGCAGGCAACACTCAAGCCCAAGCTAGACAAATGTGTTGGGGGTACTTGAGAGAGAACGCCTGAACTAGGCAGGTAGACGGATGAAGTGTCTAAATCGCCTTCCACCTCACAGACCAGGCATGACCTTGGAGGGCCACGAGGCAAGCTCACCTGGCAGAGGGAGATGTTCTCATAAGGCTTCGCCTCGGCGTGCAGGTGAGCCTTGGCTTCTCGCTTCTCGCCGTGCACAAGCAGGACTGGCTTCTTCCTGGAGAGGGGTCAGAAGCACATTCAAAATGCGTCCTTCAGAAAGCCGGACTCTCACCTAGTGAGGGGATGCGGGCTTCCTTCTCAGCCTACACGAGCTCTGGCCTTTGTGGTGCCTGGGAACAGGGCTGACACAGAGCAGCGATCAGTTCACCTCCACTGACCACTCACCTTTACAGTGGGCCCACGGGGCCGGATCCCGAAGCTCCACTGAGACCCAGAGCGGCTGTGACTCAAGAAAGCCCTTGAGTAATGAATTACTTTCTTTTTTTTTAAGTTTTATTTATTTTTAGAGAGAGAGGAAGGGAGGGAGAAAGAAAGGGAGAGAAACATCAATGTGTGGTTGCCTCTCAGGTGGCCCCCACTGGGGACCGGGCCTGCAACCCAGGCATGTGCCCTGACTGGGAATTGAACCAGGTGACCCTTTGGTTCAGAGCCCGCGCTCAATCCAGTGAGCTATACCAGCCAGGGCTGAATTACTTTCTTTGGTCCCAAAGGGCACATGGCTCTGTGTTAATATGTTTAAATTCAGACGGATTAAAAGATATAAAATTACTGTTGTATAGCATGATGCTCTTTTCTTTCCCTTCTTTTGGACCCTTACCAGGTCTGCATTTACCAAGCTCCTACTGCGTGCTAGGCACTGCACTAGACTCCCAGGATACATGAGTGAATAGGCTCATTTCCACAGCACGAGGCAGACTCATTACAGGTGGTTATATTTCAATGAAACACAGCCCAAGGTACACTAAAAATGCTGTATTCTTGAATTCCTAAAGGACAACATATAAATGCTCCTAAGGAACAGACCAGATTAAAAAGGCTTTTAAGGGAACCACGGTCTTCTCCAGCTAATTCAAAGCGAGATGGTCCTTAGAAATCAATATTCCTTTACGAGTGCTCTGAACAAAACAGAAATTGGAACTTTCTCCAACAAGTAATCAAGCAAGGTGAACAACTAACAGCGACTTCTGCATCTACCAATCGCAGAGCTGAGCGGTCCCCAGCATACTCGCAGGGACGCCACGTGACGGAAAAGGAAGGTAACGGAACCGCACTTCCGGCACAAACGCCTGGCTGCTAACTCCCACTGACGTGTTAGTCCAGGGAGAATAAGAAACACGCCTTCCCAACTTTCTTCTATTTTACGACTAGGAAAACAGCCCAGAGAACGAGGTAACAGAAGCACAAGCACCTGTCACCTAGCAACAATTGGTGTTATCAGGCCATCAGGGTGTTTTTTAAAAGATGAAACATTATTGACAGAAGCTGAAGTCTGCCTTAATTCCTTCAACTTTATTGGTCCCAAAAACTATCACAGAAAGGCCATTGTGAGGGTTAATTTTATGGGTCAGCCTGACAGGGCCAAGGGGTGTCCAGACCAAACACGGCCTCTGGGCGTGTCTGTGGGGGGTTCCAGACCAGACGAGCACGTGAGTGGGTGGACTCAGTGGTGGGGGTGGCGTCACCTAGTCCACTGGCAGCCCGGGTGGGGAAAAGCAGAGGGAGAACCTGTTCTCTTCCTGATCAAGCCAAGTGCCCACAACAAACCTCTGTGGGTAGGGTGGGCAAAAGTAGGTTTACAGTCATTTGCATGGAAAATACAACAGTTAATAAATAATGCCGTAAGAATAAACTGTCTCATGTGCTCACAACTGTTAACCTGCTTTTGTCCTGCCCTGTGTATCTCCTGCTGGTTCTGCTCTTCTGCAAAACCCTCCTACAGGCGGCATCTGAACGACAGCAGAAGGCAGCACAGGCCTCTGAGATCTGAGTTTTTCCCTCTGTACATTCTGGATGTCACCTGAACTTGACTTTCAGGTCATTCTTCCTCCTGACTACGCTCCTGATGGCATTCGCAAAGTGCGTCCAGCAACGAGTGGGGGTGGGGCCGGCAGGGCCCTTCTGCCCTTTGACCACAGCTGCTGAGAGCCCGGTGCCGGTACCAGAGCCACGGTACCCGCTGGCTGGGGCTGCCACAGTGAAGCACCAGCCGCAGGGGCTTAACCACCGGAAACTTTCTGTCTCATAGTCCTGGAAGCACGAAGCCTGAGGTCAGGGTCAGCAGGCTGGCTCCCTGTGTGGGCCAAGGGAGGGCTCTGCTCAGGCCCCTCCCACAGTGTCTGGACAGTGTGCCCCCTGGGCCTTCACACGGAGTGTCAGAGCAGGACCCCCAACGACCTCACCTTCACTGGACGATCCCCAAACCAGCCCTACTGTCAAATCAGGACACATTCTGAGGTGCTGGCAGTGGGAATGCCAACAGACCCTTCTCGGGGTGAGACGGTTCGACCCGGAAGACATGCAAGGAACTGAAGTCTGTATTTTGGCAACACTTGAAAGGCGGGGCAACTTGAGAAGCAAAGGGACGAATGACAGAGAGCCAGTGCAACTAAGGATGCCCGTGGCCGGGAGGACCCAGGGCAGACGGCTCGTTGCCCCGATGCCCGCCCTCTCCTCCCCCGCCCTGATGAGAGCCAGTCTCAGTCCACACAGGGTGTGCTCGGCTGAGACTTCACTCACGGCCTCTCAGAGCTGGTCACTGTCCTGTGACTGAGAGCCGCTTCCAGGAAGGCTGCTCAGGGGGCCACAGCTGGGATGTGGCCCTTTCATCTCCCGCCCCCTCCGCACCCCCCACTGGAACGCCAATAGCATCAGGCATCATCCTGGACCTCAAGGTGTCTCTGAAGACTGAAGTCACACACAGGGAAGGTGGGACAGAAAGACAGAGGGGTAAAGTCTCTGAGAGCCATGGCGGTCCCCAATGTAGATCTCGATGTCCACTACCTGGACTTCTTAGGCTGGAGAAATGTTTTTCTTGCTGTTGAAGTCACCATTGCTTTGGGTTTTCTGTCACATGCCGCTAAAACTAATCCTACGTGTCACAGGTCGAACACGAGCCTTTGAGTGCCAAGGCCTTGGGGAATCTGTGTGGCATTTCCTCCACTGTTAAAGACGGCTCCCACCATTTGGTCCCTAAACACACCAAGGACTGTGAGGATCTGATCATCATCTTCCCTGCACGAGCATTCCTGGACCTCGCCTGTTGTCATGGAGTCTGCCACGTAAGTGTGTTAGAAACTGGGGCAGGTGCATGTCGTCACAGTGTGATGCCCTCTATCTGGTCTGCAGTGCCGAAGCCCAGGCTGAGGAACTCCAGAAGACGGGCTGAAAATCTACCACCTCTATCACATGCAGGGGCGAAGGCCCTGGGACACCTTCATCACCTGCCAGGCTACAGGAAGAACCCCCGGAGAAGGAGTCTCAGAACGGCGCTGGTGCGGTAGGCAGAGCGTGGCATGCCGGCCATGTGCTGGCGAGCCGTCAGGGCCAGAAAGCAGGAGGCAGTGCCCTGGCCTCCACATCAACACTGGACAGGAAGTTGTCTTACTCGGGTTAGAAGCTGTCGTCATCACTTCTGGACAGAGCAATGGAGGAAAATGATTTAAGATCCATATAAGGAATGCATGTGACTAGTTAGAATAGATAAAAAATGTCATTTTCTCAGTATACCTTCAGGTGTGTATGACGCGGATGGTTTCAAAGACATTCAGAAAGATGGCTGGTAGCTGCCTGAAGAGCACAAGTCTCGGGTTTTAAAGCCCCTTACAGCTGGGACGCCATCTGGCATCACAGGGAACTCACCTGAACTCGGGTGGATACTGTTTTACGAGCCAGTCCACGTCAAAGCAGTAGTTGAACTGGATGGGGAGAAAGAAAAGGCACTAAGTCACGGGTAATTCAGCCCAGCAGTCTACACGGAGAACTGTTCGGTCACTAATTGAAAGAAATGCTGGGACGCTACATATTTCATTCATATACCCAGGCAGTTAGGCCACAATACTCAGAAACAAGCCTAAAACACATCTTGGAGAGGACACACGCCCACAGGACCCGAGTCAGTGGAGGAGTCGTGAGAAAGTGGGCTGTGAGACGGCCATCTCTGCACACTTGGGCGGCGCCTGGACTCGCTGTTTCTGAGGGCTCTCTGATTAACTTCAACAGAAGGACTTACACTTTTGTCCCTCCCCACCACGTGATTATAAAAGGTTCTGCACCAGACTCACCCACCTCACTCTCCACACCTGAATGACCCTTGCCCCTCCTCCTGGACACAGGGACTCAGGCTAGCTAGGGTAATGCAAAAAACGCACCCCAAGGTTCCATCTGGGACCAGGACTCTTGGGGCCACGCCAAATGCAGGAGGCCCCGAAAGCTTTGCTCTCTTCAGAGAGGGGACCTTCTCTCTGACCACTGAGTTGACAGCCTGGAGCATTCAAGCATTCAGTGAGTTATCAGAACGAAGGGACCAGCCCTGTCTAGTGGGAGCAACCAAACGTGCAAAAGAAGTCATAACTTTTCACCACCTTGTTTTTTTTTTTTTTTTTTGGGTAGCTGCAGCAAATGTCTTACTTTTCTAAATCAGACTTGGCTGGCTTTCACTTCTCCACCCACAACTCTGTGGGGGGCTGCATCAGAGTCCCATGAGATCACTGGTGTCCCCTGCCCTCGGGCTGGAATTTCCCAAGTGACTCCTTAGCTAGTCCTTGTAGCCTCATCCAGAGCCAGGAGCCCACTGACAGCGGCACCCTTGTTTCGTGCTGGTGGCTGTGGATCCTACGACTGTGGCTGTGGGGTGTGCCATCTCAGGGACCCTGTGCCGGACCGAGACTCGGGTCCCCACCACTCATAGTTCCTTATGGAGTTAATTATTTCTCCCCTTTCATAAAAAACAAAACAAAACAAAAACCAAAAATAAAAAAACCAAAAACTTACCTGTGCTGAAGATACAAGAGTCCCAAATAGAGGCGATAAAATATCTGAGAAGACAAAATATTTAAATCTAATTCATATTTTGATAAAAATTTTCTAGTAATAATGATCTCAACAGGCCCTGGCCAGGTGGCTAAGTCGGGTGGAACGTCGTACCAATGCATCGAGGCTGCAGGTTCCAGCCCGTCAGGGCGCACGCAAGAAGCAATCAATGAACACATAAATAAGTGGAACAACAAATCGATGATTTTTTCTCTCTCTCCCCAAAATCAATCAATAGAAAAATAATCACAACTGACTTAATAGTCACTGATGCTCAAAATTTGGCTTAGAAAACAGTGAACTGAAAAATTACTATAGAGTTGAGATTTCAGTGTTCCATAACATTCAAGGGAAAATTCTTGCTATGCAGTAATACTTAGCATGTACTCTTTAATACAATAGAATGTAAAATTAAAAGCTACAACTTCAATACTGGATGAATGGTCAATTTTAGAAGCTGTCAGTAAGGACAATAATGATGCATGTTGTTCTTCCTTCCAGATTTCTTAACTTTACCTCTCCGGCCCGGGACTCACTTGGTTCCTGTGAGGGAGAGGGCAGAGGCAGGCACAGCTCTAAGCTTGTGTTTCCAGCATGTTCGGTCATCTTGGAGGGAGTCCCACCTCTCAGCTGCTCCAGCTTGACTTCGGTTAGCCCGGAAAGCTCACATTGCATTAACACCACCTCGACAGGAAGGACCCGACCATTCACCATCGCCACCCCCGGCCCCAACAGCGGCACTCCTCAGGACCCAGGAGGCGCCAGGCTCCATTCACGTGTCAACTGTCACTCCTCTCTGACAGCTTCCGAGGTGGGGTCTGCGGCTCCCACTATGTCCCTGAGGAGTCTCCCCGCAGGCAGGGCACAGTCCGCACCCGAACCCCGGCTGTCTACTCTACTGTGACACCGCTGCTCTTCACCATCCGACCGTCTCGCAGGATGAAGAATGGGCTCATTCGTCCCTTGACCCGCGTTTACTGAGCGCCTTCTGTCTTCCAGACACGAGCTTAACGCCTGGGCACAAAGATTTACAGCACAGAAAACCCCTCTAAGGGAAGAGTTGTACCATCAGGAGATAAAACTGCAACGTAGTCCTTGACGGTGTCCCGCATTCTGCCCCACCAGGCACTGCTCTCCCCACCTCCATTCGTTTCACTCATCTGTCTTGGCCCATCTGTGGCCCCTCTTCCTCAGCGACACCTTCTGAACGATCCCCAGACTTGTCCTGGGTTGGCCGAAAAGTCAGTTACGTTTTTTCAGAACAGTGGCTCTCGTAGTGCTCGGCTGTCTTTAACTTCATCCGAAACAATTTTGTTGGACTGTGTTGTGACAGCTGTCCTATCAGTGTGCATCAAAAAAACCCCCACCAAATTAATTTTTGTGCAGACATTTTAATATTGAAGATGGAAGAAATACACATTTTCAGCATATTATGCTTTATTATTTCAAGAAAGGTAAAAACGCAACTGAGACACAAAGAAAGGTTTGTGCAGTGTATGGAGAAGGTGTTATGACTGACAGAATGTGTCAGAAGTGGTTTGTGAAGTTTCGTGCTGGAGATTTCTCGAAGGACAATGCTCCATGGTCGGGTAGACCTGTTGAAATTGATAGTGATCAAATCGACACATTGATAACGATCAATGTTATACCACGTGGGAGAAAGCCAACAGTCAAAATATCCAAATCAATAGTTACTAGAGAAAATGAAAAATGTGTCTTTTATTATTTTATGGAAAAAACATAATGGACTTTTTGGCCAACCCAATACATATCATATGTACCCTTCCACATGTTGGAGTGATATACTGAACAGTTAAGATGCTGAATTCCTGGGTTCAAATCCCAGCTCTACCATTTACCATCTCTGTGACCGTGGGCAGGTTTTTCAGCCTGCCTAGACTGCAGACCTGCTGCCCATCCGAGGAAGCAACTGTAGCATCTCCTAACAGGCTGTTGTGAGAATTACAGGAGACACTCTGTGCACAAGCTCCCACCTTAATGCTCCCTGCCTTTCCTCAGTATCTGGGTGCTAACAGCCAGTCTTCATAATTCATTACACGGCAAAACCTGGCACAGTTCTCTGTTCTCTCCTGTGTCCTTCGCGGTCAAACAAAACAAAACAAAATGAAACAAAACAAAACAAAAGCACTGAGATCTGGCTCATGTTTCTTGAAAGTACCCACATGAGAGAATCTCAAGAAGAAAAGAAATAACCTGTAGAGTCTAACTCCCTTACAATGTGGAGTTAAATACACCAATATTTATGTATCGGAGAAGATATATAATATACAGTTATATAATTACATGTAATTAAAACATTATTGATGGTGGGACATAATCCAATCTGGAGAGTGGGCCAGAAAAGCAGGTGATCCAGAATAAGGACAATGTTTATTTTGTGCTAACATCGGCCATGTTAGTCTACTGTGCTGGTCACTTCCTGCGCTTTCCTCCTTTTCTCTGAAACCCCAGTTTAAAAGGAGACCAGACAGAAATGTAAAGGGCAGGTAGATCCTTTGTTAATCATACACAGCGAGGGAGTGGTGAAGCTGGGATTCAAATTCCGTGTCTGGATTCTAGAGCTCCTGTTGTTCCCCCTTAAAGGAAGACTGTTTTCCCTCCCCACCTAATCCTTCTGACACCAAGGGCACTGGGTATTCCCCACATACTGATTCTCCAATTCTCCGCAGCTGGGTATCCGACAGTTTCACTCAATCCTGACACCATCCACCTGGCATTAGCATCGCACCTCAGGTTCAGGGCTCAGCCCCCACCTCAGACGCCCATCACAAGTCCAGACCTCCTGTACTTCTGCCTGTAACTTCCCATGATCCCCTCCTCAGGTCTGATCATGTGCTAGTCTCACAGAACTCAGCAAAGCACTTTGGATGACCAGTTTACTATAAAAGGGTGCAATTTAGGAAGAGCCAGGCGGAAGAGCCGCCTGGGGCAAGGGAAAGGGTACGGAGCTTCTCGCTCTCTCAGGTGCACCCTCCTGCGTCAGAACAGATGAGGGGGGCAATTATTGGCCCACCTAGGGGCGCCAAAAACTGTTACAGAAAGGAACCCCCCAGGTTCGCTTGTCCACGGCATTATAGGAAAGACATCTCTCAATGCCAGAGATTTGTGAAAAGGAAAGGAAATGCTTATTTAAAGCTATACAGACTTAAAGTAGTGACCTAACATCTTCCTTAAAATATCAAAGTCCTTTTGGAAACCCACAGACACCCACAGTGCTTCCTTTCCCCCCTGCCCTAATTCGGGTACGGTATCTCAGGAAAAGTAGACGTCCGTGATTCCGGCCGCGGGCACCACCAGCTCTGTCACCACCCAGGCAGGCTCTCTAGTTAATCCAAAGCCATGTGGCACCTTCTCATGGCCTACTGGCTAGAGTTCTTTGTACCCATTTTCCAGGCAAAGTCTCCCCTGCTTCTCGGGCCAAGTGGCCAAAGGGAACACCCGAAAGCCATGTGGTCCTCTTCTACCAAAGCTGTAGGGCAGGGGTGGGGGGTTGGGGGGAGGTTGGTCGCTACTCTGCCAAAAGTGAGTGGTGGTTCTCTGCTAAAGCTGCACGGTGGTTCCCCCTACTAAGGCTGTGGGGGTCCCCACTCTGGCAAAGCCGTGTGGCTCTCTCTTACATGGCCACAGCTGTGTGGTCCTTGCTCCTCTATTGCCACAGCTGCATGTACTCTCTGCACTGCCATAGCCTCGTGGTCCTCTCCTCAATGGCTGCGGCGTCTGGGTTTTAAATCCCCACGCCAATCCTCCTCTGCAGCCCCATTTCGACTCCTCCCACAATTGGCTACACTTGCCAGCACTCCCATATCCTTCCAGCTTTACTGGCTGCCATAGTGAGTCTGGGCAGGTGTGGAGCCAATCTTCTCCAAGCTCTCACCCAGGTGCTGTAACTTGGGGGGGGGTCTGCCCCCCCCAGTTATGTCTTGGAGGGCAAGTTACTTCCATTCCCCTGGCTCAGAGCATGGCCACAGCTATTTAACATATCTATGCAACCGGTTAAAGGTTATAAATATGTTAAATGACCACACCAGAGGTTAGCTGCAGAGCTGTTGCTATGCAAAACAGCCCTCAATGGCCCTGCTCCATGTGTCCCTTCCCCCAACCCACACCTGTGGGGGAAGGGGTGAGGACATCCTAATATTTCCTAGACACCTTGAATTCTGGACCCCATTCCAAATCCCTTTATGGCCCCCCCCTCTTGGCTGCACCCTGTTTCATTCCCAGCACCTCCATGGGTGCTCCAACCTGGAGTCTCTCCAGACCCACTCAGCTAGGTTTTTTTAAAGGGGCCTTGTTACACAGGCATTTTGATTAAATCATCGGCTATTAGTGATTAACTCAACCTCCAGTCCCTCTCCTCTCCCTGGAGGTGGGCAATGAGGCTGCAAGCTCCACCTTTAATCACATGGTTGGTTCACTGGGCAACCAGCCCCCCATTCTTAGGGCTCTCCCAAAGTCACCTCATTGACACAAGCCCAGGTGTTGTTGAGACAGGCTTGTTATGAATAACAAAACAAACTCCTTTGACCTTCATTACTTTGGAGCTGTTTCAGGAGCCTAGGACAAAGACCAAACATAGCCAGAGATGAAGACCAAACATGTAACACAGTATCTCACAGCCGTACCCCAGGGAATAACGGAAGCAACCAAAGACCATCTTCTGGTTCAGAACTGAAACATCTATTTGCATGCTGGCATTTTTTTTAGCTTCTTGCCAAGAACCAAAGCCAGGCTTCCAAGCAGTGGTCCTCAAACTTGACTGGGCGTTAGAATCCCCTAAAGGGCTTATTACACACATTGCAGAGCCTTGCTCCCAACCAATATGGGTGGGGCCGAGACCCTGCATATTTAACAAGTTGAAACTTAAAAGTGTGATGCTGCTGACCCAAGGACCAAAGAGAACTACTGATGTCAAGTATTTGCTACCTCCTTAATGAAATGTTACTGATGAAGTTTAATCTCCAAGTTAAAAGTTAAACAATTTAAAATGTCACACTAAGTATTGTGAAGCGTTCCTCTGCAGGGCTGTGAGAAACAGCCTCTGGTTTCCTGCCCCTAGTAAACAGTTTGCTGTTAAAATGGTATTTTCCTTTCCCTGAGGGTGGTTAAGACCATGAGGATCTTGGGGATCAGTCTAGAGGACCCCCCAGGTTCACCCTCACGTGCAGTTTGGCGGCTCCCACACCGGCGCCACTTACCCTTGATATGCAGGGCTCCAGAGTTATACTTGGCCTTAATCCCCGAGACTCTCGTGAGGTAAAACTGGAAGGGGTTCCCTTTATCCAGCATGTCCCAAATGTCCTGGCCTTCCCCCGACGTTTCGTATTCGTCCTCGTCCTCTGCGAGCATGTGGCAGGCAGGAGGGCCGTGATTTCCAGCTCGAGGGGCAGCGCTGTCTTTGGGGGAGGAGACGCCTTTCTCCTCTTTGACCCCCACTTTCTCCACCGCCTTCTGCTGCGTCTCTGGGGGCAGCTCATCGTCGCTGCTGGAGAGACACCAACCCAGCTCTTCCTGGGAACCCCGCTTCTGCCTCTTGGGAGGTGACACTTCTGAAGCCGCATCTGCGTTGCTGAATCTCACAGGTGATATTTTCCTCCTGTGGGCAGCTTTCCGAGCCTCGGAACAGGTGTACCTAGGCTCATAGGCTGCTCGCTGCCCGGTGCGGGGGAGGAGAGAGGTAGACAGATTGTCCGGTTTGGGCTTTTCCTCCTCACTTTCATCACTGCTCGATATTGTCCATTTCCCATAATCACCTTCCTGAGACATTACACCTCTGGAAATGAAAGACAGAAATATTGTTATTTCCCATTCACTAGGCCACTGGTAAACTAACTCCACTGCTCTCAGATTCGCTGTCACGTGACCGTCTACAACACATACGGCACACCTGACACCTACCAGAGGCTGAGCTGCGTAACCAACATCAGCCGCTTTGCAGGTGCTTAGGGGCACATTACCAAACTGCTGTGGAATCTGGCAACACAGTGACAGTAAAAATCCTGGTCACCTTCTCCTCCCCTCCCCTCGTCTTTCAACCTAGACCTTGTTCTTAGATGCCCCAGGAATAAGGGTTGAGCCAAAGGCCAAAACAAAACAAAAATGTTCATTCTTGACCCTGAAGCTTCCAACTGCTGGGTTGGGGTTCAGGCCAATTTAACAAATGTCAACAGTAATTTTGAGGATGCTCAAAGTTTTACAGTCAAATTGGAATTTACATAGCTATCCCTCACTGAAGCATGGAGCCTGAAGGAATTCAGTGATTATTTCTTACTTCCCCAAAGATGAGCTGCTTACTGTAAATCTTAAGAAAAGCCTCAAGACAGAGTCACATGATCAATTCTATATATACATTACCTAGAAGTATATACTCCCACGAGGACCCAACCAATGTAACAGCTTACTGTCCTGGTCCTAAATCAAAATGCTAAGTCCCACAAAGAACTTGTACTGAAGCAAAACATTTTTATTTTGTAAACCACGCAGTCTAATTTCTACTTTCTTTACCTCACAAGAGGAAAATACATGCCAAGGAGGGTGAAAATCTAAAGAAACTCTCCCAACTGCCAACCTTTAGTTTTAGAGCTTTTATTAAGGACTTGAAAAATTTGTGGATGCAAATGAGTACTCCTCTTAAAGCTGCTAGCTCTCCCTCTCGCCCACCATACTACACCCAGCTGCTGCTGCTTGCAGAACAGAGTTTGCAGAGCACCAGGAGGACACAGGAGTAAGGCTCCTCCTCAATTGAGACCCTGTGTGGCCTTTTAGTGGGCAAACATGGGCCCTGATTTCAGATCCAGTCATTACTAGGTGGCAAATGTGCACACAGACAGGTTACTTAACTGCTGAACATAAGTATCCTACTTTATAAAAGGGGCACCATACCTACCTTCCTGAGTTCATTCATCCAACATACTTATTGAGCAGCTACTATGTGCCAAGAGCTGGGAATAAAGAATTAACCACATACAAACAGTTTCTGCCTTAGAAGAGCTTACATATAGCAGGAGGAAAGAAAAAGCCCAACACAAAAATAAACAAAAAACTAAGATATCTTTACAGACATTCCTTACATTTTACAGGTGTGACACGGAATCAGTGATGCTCTTACTTTGGAACACTCTGAATAAGTAATATTTAAGTGGGATCTGGAGGGTGAAAGGAAACAGCAGCGGTGGGGTGAAGCAGTATTCCAAGTAGAGGATACCCAATCTGCAAAGGCCAGGAGGTGGGAACCAGGCTGTAGTAACTGCAGGAGCAGAGGGAAGGACTTGGTCAAGTAACACAATGGTCCAGGATGAAGAGGGTGGGGAGGAGGAGCAAGGCCTGTTAAAGATACTGGATTTTATTTTATGAACTGTGGGGCTCCACCAAAGGGCTTTAACAAGCAGGAGAGTACCTTGGTCCTATTTACCCCTTTTAAAAACATTCCGTTCCTTACAACTCTGGGTGGAGAATGGTGTGGTGGGAGACAGAAGTCGAAGTGAGGAGGCTCCTGTAGACTCGGGGAGCTGCCTGACGGAAAGCGGTGGGGATGGAGTGAAGTGAGTGAATTCGGGGTACGTTCAGGGCAGTAATAACAGCTACTAACTTTTCTGTGCGCTTACCTGGCGCCGGGCACCAATCGAAGCGCTTCACAGGGATTAACTCATTTCACTTTCGGAAAAAATCTACACCAAGTACCACGAGTGTTCTTCCCATTTACGGGGAAACTGAACACAGAAAGGTTAAGTGTCTGGCATGGGGTAAACGCTCACCACGAGCTTGCTATCATCCGTAACAGCCGAAACCACCCACCTAACTACTCGGAGAAGCGGGAACAAGGACTGGGGCAGAGGGAGCCCTCACATCCCCACTCCCGCAGGACTCTGCTTGCAGAGCGTGCTGCTCGCGCCTAACAGGTACTGGAGGAAGTCGAGGCCTAGGAGGGCACCCTACCTAGTGTCTACAAGATGCTCCGCTTCCAGCCCCGCCGGGACCTCAGGACTTCGCGGGATCCGCGCGGCCCGCGCACCGCCACGAGGCCGGAAGAAGCACGAGCGCAGGCCCAGTTCCCGCAGCCACCGGAGGCTCCGAAGCCCGCAGCCGCTCGGGATCCCGCCCCTCCACGGTCCCAGCGCCTGCGCGCAGTTCAAACTCTCCCGGCCCCGGCGCGCACTTCGCCGCTGTGCTTCAGCCTCTTCGCCTTTCCCTTCCGGGACGTCCGCCGCTGGGTCCCAAAGACCGCCGGATTCAAGGGGTTGCCGGGGGGAGGGGGGCTCTCCCAGCAGGTGGGGAAGTGGTGACTTGGTGTCTAGGTCTCGGCTCACTTCCTGGCCGCTTCTCAAACAAACAAACAAACAACCCCCCACAACACAAAACAAACAAAAAACCGGAAAGAGGAAAATAACTGTTACCTCCTTCTCTCTTAGTGAATTAGCAAAACTCATCCCATTTACTGGGATTCTCGCGGACAGCTTCAGGCTCTGGGGGCTCGAGGCTGGGGTGTGGGGTCGGGGCCGTGGTTCTAGGCCAAGAGAGGACCAGCTGAGCTTCGAGGTGGCTAAGGGCTGAGACCTGTGTCCCGGGAGAAGCGGGCTCGCCTGCGGCGCACAATGTTAAACCTACTGTAAAATACAAGGTTAAATGAGCTCCCCTCGGAATCGACCTCGAATGCCCGTTTCTTATTTGTCCGGTGTGTATGTCTCTGAGTGTGCGTGTGCTTTTTAATCTTACTGATTTGCCTGATTAATCTTACTCCTTTGCACAACGGAGCCTTCTACATACTCCTCACCTTTAATAAGGATGTTTGCGATCGAATTTTGGCTCAGTGCTGTTTATACTACCTATTCTCGGAGATTCTTTCATACCAAGCTCCTCTCCCGGAGGATTGAATAAAGTAACTTGTGTAAATGTCCTCAGGGTTCAGTTGGTTCGTCTGCTTTGTGGCAGGCATCGTGCTACGTGCTGGGGATACAGGGAGGACAAAACTGACCCCCTGGGGCTGGAACCCAATGATTTGATGATCTGCACGCGAATGCTGGACTTGGCTCGTTTTGTTCGATTCTTCCTATGCTTTGTCCACACTCTTTGTGTCTCCTATAACAGCACACTGTGGTAGATTGCAATTATCAAAAGTAATTTATTACGAAGTGTGGGGGCAGAGAAAAAGCCATTGAAGCAGCATCTGGGCGAGCTGGCTCTCCAGCCGCGCGTAAGGAGTTAAGCGGACCAGACCCGGTGTAGTCCAGCGCTGGGGGCGGACTCGAGAGCCTTTCCGCCATTGGCTGTTCCGAGGAAACGACCGCAAACAAAGCCTCTGGCCAATAGAACTGCGGTACTAACCCCAGTGGCTTGCGGGCCGTCCAATGGGAGAAGACATTGGAGGTGCCCGGCCGCGTTCAGTTTCGCGAGCGGGAGTGAGCGGGCTGGGTGGTCTGCTGTTTGTCGGTCTCTAGCTGCGGAGGTCTCCGGTTAGTCCCGATTTGGTTGTGGCGGTCGAGATGTTCTTCTCCCAGGTCGGGGCCCGGCCGAAGACGTGGGAAGCCAGCCCCTCAGAACACAAGAGATGGGTGGAAGTAGGTGTCTCGGATTTTAACTTCACTCGGGGCTCTCACTTCGGTCCCCCTTCCTGCGTCTTATTGAGTCTCGTTGCGGTGATAAAGAGTGGTCTGTCAATCCAAAGAGTCACCGTTAATGCCTGAGCCTCGGGTTGCTAGGCTCTGGCTCCCCGTCTTGTGTTCTGGCTACTTCTAAGTCCCTTCTGTTCTCCGCTACGTAGTCCAGTAATAATCTGCATCTCTCCTCCCGCCTTTCAGAGCAAGCAAGCCCCTTTGCCTCAGTTTCCTAATTCTCGGACCGAGTTTTGGGCAGAAATTACCACAAAAGTTTAAGGGAATTAACAGTGAGATAATGACACTCCAGTTCCAAGCCTACTTGAACTTTTAGGTTTTGGAGGTTCAAATTTAAACTAGTAAGAAAAATAATAGAACATTTGAAAGGTTTTTGTCTTCACTAAAGATATTTAATGTTCCTTAGGTATTCAAAGAGTGTGATGAAGATAACAAAGGCTACCTAAGCAGAGAGGACTTCAAAGTTGCTGTTGTAATGCTGTTTGGGTACAAGCCTTCCAAGGTACAGCTTTCTTTCTGTGTCTGGAGATGGGGCAAACAATACGGAGCTCTAATGGTGAATGGATCCTAATGGTAGAGCGCAGAGGGCTAGCTTAAGATACTTATAAGGTTAATCGCTGCCTTATAAGCAGTTTCAGAGATGTGCCCAGTGCTGAATTTTACTCATTTTTTCCTCTGGAACCCAGCTTAGGGATGAATTAAGAAAGCCATCTCACTAGAGCCTATGAAATATGAGATGCTAGGGAGGTGTGAAGAGGGAAGGCTGGGAGGGTGGTGTTAGTAACAGGAGGAATTCACAGAGAAAGTGACATGCAGGGGTTTTTTATTATTTAAAATTTTTCTTTGTTTAAATTATAGAGGTGATACATTAACATACTAAAAAATTCAAACTGCAGGAAAGTATAAAGTTGAATGTAAACTCCCCCCCTACCCCGGCACCCCACTACAGGATCCCACTTAGGGGTTACCATTGTGAAGTTTCTTGTGTATCATTCTAAAATTTCCTTTACAAGACAAACATGTACCTAAAAAAAATCACTGTTTTTTCTGACTTAACAGTGGTTGAACATGAAAGCACCCACAACCACCATCTTAAAAATATAGTTGCATAGTATTCTTATTACCCAGTGTTCTGTTTTTGGTCATTTAGATTTGTTCCCTTATGTTTTGTTCCTATAGACATTGCTGCTGTGGGCAGCCTTTCATGTCTGTATCTGTGCTTGTGGGTGTTCATCTGTGGAATAAATTCCTAGAAGTACAAGTCCTAGGTGCACCTGAAATGTTGTTGGACATTGGTCTCCAGGAAAGGTTGCGTGAATTCACTAATAATGAGAGTTGAGCTCAATTTCAGTGAGTCCCCTACTTTAGTAGGGCCAGTTCCCTGTCCCCCCATCTTTGTGCTGTTCCATCACATTCTAGAAATGGGTCCCTCTTGTTAAGCTGCTGCACTGGAATTAATCCAAGGCAAGATCTTGTCCAGGTTTAAGAAATTCACCTGCAACCATCAAGCAGAGGGAGCACTCGGGACTCTGCCTGCAGTGTCTTCCCTTGTGCCCTTGTTAGACCAAACAGCTTGGCAATCACTTTGCCCCATTCTTGCTCACGAGGGGGCTCTGCCTGACAGATCGCAAGCCCAGCAAAGCCAGGGACCACGTGATGCCCCACTTCTCCATCCTTCATTATGCTTAAATGCATCACAACTTCACGGTAAATATGGTCTGTGACCATAGGAATACCCCAGGTGGGTTCAGAGTGGTTCAAGTACTAGGCCGTGTTCGTTACCGAGTGGCTGATTACGAAGCTCAGAGGAGAAGCCAGGGCTGGCTCCCAGAAATTGCAGCTCTTCTGTTAACCTGCAATCATTTCAGCTGGAATTTTACAGCAGGTCAGCTAAGCAGACTCAGCTTTTGAAGCGTTGTATTTAACCTGCGTTCAGTTGGAAAGATATCTAGTCTCCTGCCTTTATCACCCTTGAGTCTACTTGGTTGGTTTTAATTTCAGCACGTAAGTGAGGAACTTAGTGACAGGTACAGTGGTGTGGTAACTTATGTATGTACATTCCCTGAAATTTAACAGGTTTTAGCTTTTATTTTCATACCTGGTTGAGGTTGTGGATTGTTGTTTTTTAATCTAATGAAGTGTTTTATTGACTGCAGATCACTAAACAGTAAAGAACTGGTATAGCAAATCACCTATACACTTATCAATCATTTGTACAATAAAGTTTTATTAAATAAGTAACACTTAATGTGTACCCTGTATGAAATTTAACAGATTTTTTTTTTTTTTTGCTTTTATACTGGGTTGAGGTTTGGGTTTTTTTTTTTTTTTTTTTTGAGTATTGCATTTGAGAAAATGAAATATTTACTGAGTGCAGGTCACGAAGCAGTGAAAGCACTTATGGAATAAACCGTGTACTTACGCAGTTGTTCACACAGTGCAATTATTGTTCCTATTTAATAAAGAGAGCATTTGCTGCTGGCCAGAGAGGGAAAGACAAATAAAACACCGACCTTACTTTGAAGTTGTTTACAGTTTAGTGTAGAGAGACTTACTAAGAGGAGAACAAAAAGCGAAGGGGGCAAGGAGGAGCGTCTGACTCTAGGACAGTCAGAGCCTAGTGACAACTACAGTGGGAGTCCGAGGGGCATTTAGACTAGAGGAGCTAGGTGGACCTCTGATAGGGAGTGTCTGGGAGCGCTTCGTGGTGGCCAGAGAAGTTATGCCCTTGTGATTGATTGGATGTGGTGGCGGTAAGAGAGTGGTGGTGTGACACCAGGGCTGAAGCAACTGTGATGCCACCAAGTGAGAAAATTTGGGAACAGGTTTCAGTGGAAAGTCAATGAGTTCTGATGGGGGCACATTAAATTTGAGGGGGCCGTGAATGTGCCAAGTGCCTTCACTCATTAAACACCATGCTGGTGCTGGGGTGTGGCCGTGAAGATCCGCTCCCAGACTGTGCATCCTCTCTCCGATACAGGAGTCTGAAACTGGGGGGGAGGCGAGGGCTGGAGATGGACTGGGACTCCTCAGCTCACAGGAGGTAGCTCAGCACAGGAGACTGGCTGGCCTTGCCCAAGGAGAGTGTGCGGAGAGGGGTGGGCAGTGGTCTGAGGGTAGAAGACTGGGGAGCACCTTTTAAGAGGGGAAGCAGGGGACGCCCTGAAGAAGATGTGTTCGGAACCCTCTGGGGGGGCAGGAGGAAACAGGAAAGGGCTGGGCATGGAGCCCAAGGGAGAGAAACTAAGTGGGTGCTGTCAAGGTTCTAATTCCACGATGCTTACACTGTATTGTAACATTTAGTGAAGGCAGGCCCCAAACTTTATACGCAGTGTGTGATCAAGTATGTTTAAAATGCACAGACAGAAAAGTTAGGCCAAAATGTTAATGGCTTTCGTTGGATGGCTGATTTTAAAAATTGCCTTAATAAGTTTTTGTATTTTTCAAGTTTTCAGCATCACGTTTCTTTTACAATCAGGGGGGAAAATAAAATAAAACCATCTGGCCCATTGTAACAATTTATATATTTGTCTAAAGTGGAAAGGTCACCTTTTAGGTTATGCTGCATTTGGGACAGCCAAGTTGATTTTACGTGCTTATGCTGTTTTGGTCAATGGAGTAGAGTTTTGGGGTCACTGGAGCCTGTAGCAGATTAGCATCCAGCATCTTACAGATATCGATGCAAGAGTGAAATGACCGTCATAGCTCTCCTGGGATGTCGTGTGCCTGCAGGGCCTAGCAAAGTTGGCTTCTCTTAAAATACCGTCTCTTCCTCAGGAATTCAGGACTTGCACTGTGAGAAAATCTGATGAAATTTTATGCCCTGTTCTTTCTTCTTTTCTAGATAGAAGCCAATGCTGTGATGTCTCCAGTAAACCCAAACACTTCCGGTAATTAATAAAATTAATATTAACTTTTTTGTATCCTTCTTTAGACATTCACGAAAGTAAAACTAAGAGTAAATATAGAGACTATAAAACATTGTGTTCTGTTTTCAATGCTTTGTTCGGTTTCAAAGAAAGAAGTTTTGGTTCTTTTAATTTTGACATCAAATGTTCTGTGATGTGAACATTTGAACATTACGAAATAGTGTTCGTAAGTATATGTTTATTGTAGGAAAATTTTAAACCTTTGAAAAGCATGAAGAAAAAATCTTGCTTATAATTTCAACATCCAGTGGCTGATCTGGGTTTCCTGATGTGAGCAGGTCAAGTGGCACTTACGGAGATGGGGGGACTGGGGAGAAGATTGGGGGTTTGGGGAGACCAAGAGTTGAGTTTTGAGAAGATTCAAGCTGGGAGGTCAGGGCACTTGGTCCGTGTGAGTATGGAGTTCAGAGCAAAGCTGTGGGCTGAGGAGACAAAGACTCTGGGAGTCTTCACGGACATGGTTTTTGGAGCCATGGGAATGAGACCTCCTCGCGAGACAGAGGGACTGAGGACCTTGGTAACTGTAATCGTTAGAAGTCAGGTAGAGGATGAGGAAATGGAAAAGGGGAGTTTGGAGGGGCAGAGGGGCAGGGTTGGGAAATCGAGAGTGTTGGGTCCAAAGGCAAGAGAAGTGGGTGTGGTCCACGCTGTCGAATGCAGTGGAAGAGCCAGTAGCATAAGAACCAAAGGGGATCCGTCGGTATTGGCAGCCTGGGGGGTTTGGGGTTTGAGCAAGAGCAGTGTCTGTGGGGTGATGGCAGGGGCCCGGCCAGAGAGGGTCCAAGGTAGACCGGGATTGGGGAAGTGTGGCATGTCTTTCACTAGGACCTTAGTGGCTGTGGATCAAGAGCAGTGTTTGCTCTTGTTTGTTTGATAAAGATGTTTCCAAGCCTAGCAGAATGACTTAGAGAAGAGGGAAAAGGAGGATGAGAGCGAGAAAGACGAGTGCCTGCTGTTTGAGGAGCAGGGTCCAGAGCGCGCTGGGTTGGCTTTTTAAACATACTTTGTAAAGAAATAATTTAAAATAGTGCAGAGAAGAGCTGTGTGCCTTTTGCCCAGATTCACTTACTGTTAACATTGTACCCCATTTGTCTTCTCATTTGCACTTCCTGACACCCTGCCTTCTCTTGCCGCACTGTACACTCCACAACTTCATGCATTTGTATTGATACTACATTTTAAGTATGTTTTATTGATTATGCTATTACAGTTGTCCCAATTTTCCCCCTTTGTCCCCCTCTACCCAGTTCCCCCGTTCCTTCCAGCAATTCCTTGCTCGCCTTAGTTCATGTTCATAACTTGTGCATATGAGTTCTTTGGCTTCTCTGTTTCCTATACTGTTCTTGGCAACCCCCCATCTATTCTGTGTCTACCAGTTATGCTTCTTAATCCCTGTACGTTTTCCTCCATTTCTCCCTTTCCCCTCCCAGCTGATAACCCTCCAGAAGATCTCCATGTTTATGATTCTGTTCCTGTTCTGGTTGTTTGCTTAGTTTGTTTTTGTTTTTTAGATCCAGTTCTTGATAGTTGTGAGTTTGTTGCCATTTTATTCCTAGTTTTGATTTTCTTTTTCTTAGATAAGTCCCTTTAACGTTTCATATAATAATGTTTTGGTGATGATAAAATCCTTTAGTTTTACCTTGTCTGGGAATCTCTTTATCTGCCCTTTGATTCTAAGTGATAGCTTTGCTGGATAGAGCAGTCTTGGTTGTAGGTCCCTGCTTTTCATGACTTTGAATATTTCTTGCCAATCCTTTCTAGCCCACAAAGTTTCTTTTGAGAAATCAGCTGACAGTCTTATGGGAACTCCACTGCAGGTAACGAACTACTTTTCTCTTGCTGCTTTTAAGATTCTTTCTTTATCTTTAACCCTTGGCATATTAGTTATGATGTGTCTTGGAGTGGGCCTCTTTGCATCCATCTTGTTTGGGACTCTCTGTGCTTCCTGGACTTGTGTATCTATTTCCTTCACCAAATTAGGGAAGTTTTCTTTATTTTTTTCAAATAGATTTTCAATTCCTTGCTTTTTCTTTGTTCCTTCTGGCACCTCTGTGATGTGAACATTTGAATGCTTGAAGTTGTCCCAGAGGCTCATTACACTGTCCTCATTTTTTTTTGAATCTTTTCTCTTCGTGTTGTTCTGGTTGTTTGTTTTTTGCTTCCTTATGTTCCAGATCATTGATTTGATTCTTGGCTTCATCGATTCTAATGTTGTTTCCTTGTAAATTGTTCTTCATTGCAATTGGTGTATCCTTTTTTTCTGACTGGATCTTTTTAGTGCAGTTGAGGTCCTCACTAAGTTCCTTGAGCATCCTTATAACCAGTGTTTTGAGCTCTGCATCTGATAGATTGCTTATTTTTTTTAGCTCTTTTTCTGGAGTTTTGATCTGTTCTTTCATTTGAGACATGTTTCTTAGTCTCCTTGTTTTGGCAGATTCCCTGTGTTTGTTTCTATGTATTATATAGAGCTTTTATGGCTCTCTGTCTTGGTAGTGTGGCCTACTGTAGTAGGTGTCCTGTAGGGTCCAGTGGCACAGCCTCCCTTATCACCTGAACTTGGTACTCGAGGTACACCCTTTGTCTGGACTGAGTACACCCTCCTCTTGTAGTTGAGCCTTGATTGTTCTTGGAAGGTCAATGGGAGGGATTTACCCAGCCCAGTCAGCTGCAAGGACTGGCTATGACCACTGACCACCAATCTCCACCCTTGATGGAGGATCAGCTGTGCAGGGGCAGGGTGATGGTGCTCCAGTGTGGTCTGTAGCTTCCACTGGGTACACTGGCCCTGGAGTTTCCTGTGTGTTGCAGGCCAATGTCACGCCCCCACCTGCGTTCTGCCTGGGACCTTGTCTGAGCTATAAAGCTGCTGTTTCTGCTGGGCTTTGAAGTTCCCAGGCAAAGCCAAGCTGTGAACCTTTGCTGGCTGCTACCAGTGCCAGGCCTGTGGCCACTTAGCAAGAGGTAAGGGGGCTCACTGAGGTGGTCTGTTGTTTGTTTGAGAGGATTTAGGAAGTTGTGAAACATGCTCAAAGACCGCTATTCTTATGAAAAAGCTACTTTAAGCAAGTGTTAGCCAGGTTGATGAGTCTCAGATAAGGCACCCACATTCTGGCTCTGGGGCTCTGTGGGGGGAAGGCTTAGAAAAAGGACAGTGGCCTCTGCCCACCTTTCTGTCTATAAGAAAGCTGTCCCCCAGCTCTCACTTTCATGCCAGGCACTTCAGTTCTTCCCTGTATGCCAATGGTGCCTTTCAAGCTGCTACCCTGGTGCTGGAGCTCAGAGGGAGTGAGTCTGAGGAAGCCCATGTGTGAGTTCTTTAAGAGGAACTACTTGGGGCTCCAGAAGTTCTTCCACTTACTCAGTCCCCACTAGCTTCTGCAGCCAGAAGTTATGGGGACTTATCTTCTTGTCTGTGGAACACTAGGCTGGGGAGGGGGTGGATGTTGCCTGGTGTGGGGCTGGGAATCCTTGCTTCCGAGATTTCCCTCCTGAATTTTTATCCACCACCTATGGATGTGGGGCCAGCCCGTTCCATGTCTCTGCCCCTCCTACCAGTCTGGATAGATGTGGATTCTTTAATTCCGTAGTTGTTGGACTTCCATGCAGCTCGATTTCTGACAGTAGTGAGTGATGTTTGTTCTATAGTTCATTGTAATTTTGATGTGGTTGTGCAGGAGGCAAGCTTTATTTACCTATGCTTCCATCTTCATCTGAACATGAATTTTAAAACGTATTTCAAAAGGTTAGAGGGTATATTAGTCATCTGAGAAACTCGGGGAAGATTGGGTTTGAGAGATGAGATCACAGTGTAGGCACTTACTACCTTCCTTGAAATGACTGGGAAAGGGATCTCCTTCGTACAAGCTTCCAGCCTCCTCCCTTGTCTTCGGGTCTTGAGATGAATGTCAAATTAACTTTCTCAAAGCACCACTTCACGTTTTAAAGGGACAGACATACAGCCCGGGTACCGACTCTCTAACTAGCTTCCATATGTGCTCACTTGAAAGGGCAGACTCAAGGCCACAGACACTCAAGAGGAAAATAGCCATCCCAGCAGGAAGTCACTGCGGCACTCTGATTACTGCTAACCTATGTTTTTTCTTTTAGAACTTTCCAATACTGAGCCGATTTCAGGAGGCCATCAACTCCCTCCTTTCTCCCTTTCGGCGAGATGTCATATTGAAATCTTTTTTTTTTTTTTTTTTTTGAGGAAAGAGGGTTTATGCACAGATTAAATGCTTTCCCAAATATATTGTCTCTCTCATTAATGTTTCGATCTTGAAGAAGAGCTGAAATCTTGGCCTCGACTTTCTGGGAGCTGTGTATTCAGGTGGTCAACTTTCCAGGGTTCTTCTCGGCCGTGACTCAGGAATGCCCCTATGGGCATAGAAGAGTAGCTATGGCTCTTCTTCCATACAGACAAGGTCGGGCCACGTCCTCACATGCCACCCCCTGGGTTCTCTGTGCAGTGCCCAATTGCTGCCCAGCTTCCTGGGGGAGGTCCACACTCACATCCTGGAGTAACCGTGACTTGGCAGAGTCCTGATGATGCTCACGTGTCACACAGAACCTAAACCTGGGTGCCCAGATCCTGCTTTCTAAGAGCGTCTGGTCTCTCTGAACATGGGTCGTTTCTGTAGAGGTTCCTTGTGAAAATCAAGAGTGAAGAGTTAAGTTACAGCTGTTGGAATTAAGAGTAGAGTGTCTACCGGAAAGTCACACTGGAAGAACCTGAGGGCAGCCAGAATGAGGAGCGAAAAGGTGCTGAAGACCTTTTTAGTGTTTGTAACCAGCACCAGGAACTGGGAATTACATTAGTGGGAGAAAAAAAATCACGCCACTTGTTTCAAGAAGCAACCGACTGCTGTTGGGGTTGGTTCCGGTGTTCACCGCCACCGACTCTTCCACAAGCTTTGTCTCATCAGCCCCTTGTTCACTGTGGTGCAGTTCACACCCCCTCTAGGTACAGAGAATGAAAGAAGTGTGCAGCCAGAAGAAACCTAGAAATCTGTCCTTTGTTCCCTTTGTTAAAATGAGGAAATTGGATTCCACAGAGGAATAATCAGCTATTTTAATCCTGGCATTTGATGGGTCTTTAAGGTTTACAAATACTTTTCCATGCGTTGCAGTGTTTGTTATTATTACAGATATTACACCCATGGTTTCCTAGTGCCTACCGTGCCCAGACTCGGTGATGAGGACTATTCAGGGATTGTTAAATGGAAGGTGACTGCTCTGTGATAATGAGGTTTATACCCATTTTGTAAGTTTAAAAAACCCCTGAAGCTTAGAGAGGTTAAGTAGTTTGCCCAGGGTGGCACAGTGGGCCAGTAAGTAGCTGACCACAGTGGTCTGACCTCCAAGCTCGCCCTGCCAGCCATTCAATGAACCCTTCCCCTGATTGTGACAGTGCCCAGAGTCCGATTAGTCGGTCATTGCCATGGACTGGAGGCCAGTGTTCGTTCCCTTAGGAACTGACTTAACGAGTTGGAGGCAGGGGCAGGTCAGGACGCAGAAGGCAGGTCCTGTGTAGCTCGCAGATGCGGATGTCCGATTTGGTTCTGTGCTGCTCCGTGTTCTGCGCAGACAGGAAACCACAGCCGGGTACAGCGATCCACACGATAGAAACGCTTTCCTGGAGAGACCCAGTTTTCCCCGATGTGGGTGTTTCTCCTGCAGTGTCTGATGAGTGGGCGTGGATGTCCACAGAACGGTTCGATAGACACATTAGTGAATTTTGTATGGCTGTCTCTTAAAATTTCTTCCCCGTAGGCCAGTGGTCCGGGGTCAGGCACGTCTGTGTAGTTCCATGAAGGGCAGAGACCACGTGTGGTCTCAGATGATTGGACTACATTGTGGGTTACATTGTAGAGCATTTTGTATAAAAACAACAGCTGAGAAGGGCATGAACATTGCCCCACTGAACCCTCCCACAGCTGCCCCTGCATTATCCCAGATCCACATAAAATATGCCTGAAGGGAAAAGCCAGAGCAAATTTTGCCTTAACTGAGTAATTAGATTGAGGTTTGTTTTTCTCCCTCCCTTTCTGTTCCTTACATTATTGCCCTTTTAGAACAGTGAACATATTTTACTTTGATGCTTAAAAAAGAAAAAAGCTTTCTAGGAACTCCTGACCTTTACCTTTGAATGATGGGAAAATCCAAGAGGTTGACTGATCATCAAGGTGGTCTCGGCTGTGTGACTCAGCCGCGCTGCCCGGCGTCAGTTCGGCCGGAGAGCAGTCGGTGGGTGCTGCGGTGAACGGGCACTGGGCCTGTGTGCTTCTGTTTATCACTGTCTCGTCCGGTTTGTTTCCAGCCAGACAGTTTACTATTAGATACATTCTTGGCCCAAGTTTCCATTTCCATTTTCTAGTCTTTAAAGTTCTCCGTAAACAGCCACGGTCACGGTGTATCCCGCACGACTAAGTTCTGTTTGACTACAGATTCAGTTGACTTCTTAGTTCTTTTCTATAGTCAGGAAACCGCATAGCATTGAGGTCACCTTTTCTTGGCATCATCATCCTAGGACTATTTCATGGTATCACCAACAGATTAAATTAATAAATGAATTAGTTCAGTTATTCACCCACATAGAGGATGCTTAGTGCATTGTAGGGATAGGGAAAAAGGAGACGCTGGCCTAAAGACATTTAAAAAAATAAAATATGGGTTAGGAGAGATGAAAGAAGTATTGTCACTTCTGTTATGGCCAGATGTCACATCCATCCCGGAGACAAGGAACCTCTGAGAATGTGCAGGAAGCCAGTGCTCCCTGAGCAGGGGTGGGCGGAGCCAAACCTGGGAGGATGGGCGGGGTGGGAAGGGTGGGGAAGCGAAGAGGAAAGCACAGTCAGTGAATGACCAGGGTGCAGGCTCCAGCTGCCAGCATGTCCTACAGATCCCCCTCCCTGTACCTGCTGCCAGTGCCCCGGGGGCTGTGTAACCCAGCGTGGAGTTAGACTCAGACCCTGCACTCCACGGCCATCAAAGCGTTGCCTGTCACGTAGACTTTGCCCAGGCATTTTTTCGTGGGACAGAGAAGGGGCTTTACCACTCACTCCACAGCAGGCTGTGGAAAGGCCGGGTTAGCATGTTCTCCACTGTGGGGTTCTTCCTGCAGTACCTGCACTCCCCCGCCTTGGGAGTTTCTCACAGACCCTTTTCCTCCACTCCGTCCAACCTCGGGGCTGAAGTTTCTTCTCCCAGGTCCCTGTCCCACATAAGGGGATAGAAGTTGGGGGTTGTGAAGGGGGTTAGGGCCAGTTTGCCTAGAAGGAATCCTGTAGCTTTAAATTCCAGAATGACCTGTCAGGACTTTGCACTATTAACACCAAGGAAGCTTTGAAGGTTTATGAGCAGGAGTTATACATAATATTTGATAGAAATAAGGTTTTATTGGTTCAGATTTCTCTATTGTACTCTAACCTGCTTTACTCTTTCTTTTCAATTTCTACCCAAAACAATAGTAAAAATTGATTTCTCCCATTAAGGATGATTCTTTTCTCTTTGATTCCCTTACTCTTATGCAAGAAGCTGAAAGAAAGCACTAGTCCTCTGAATGTACTTACCCAGCTTACTGTGACAGCTCCATGTCATTGATGCCACTTTCATGGTCTGTCCTTTCTATGTATACATACAGTTTAAAAGATGAAAATTTATTTTTTTAAAGATTTCACTTACCTTTCAAGAGAGGGGAAGGGAGGGAGAGAAACATCCATGTGTGAGAGATACATCTAACAGTTGCCTCTTGAGTGCCCCCTACTGGGCGCCTGGCCCAAAACCCAGGCCTGTGCCTTGACTGGGAATCAAACCAGCGACCTTGCGGTTTGCAGGCCTGTGCTCAATCCACTGAGCCACACCAGCCAGCACTGTCCTTACTATGTTTTTATGTGAACACATTTTATCCTTTTTCCCCCTCGTGGCCTCCAGAAGTCGTAACCTGAATTCTGTTTTTCAAACTAGAGGAGGCTTTCTGACAGGCTACTCAAGCCTTTTAAACCTGCATTCCCAGGCATTCTACAGCCCCTAGAAAAATTAATATGTGGCATTATGAATGTGAACCCTCCCCTTTCTACTGAATCTAAGGCCAGACTTACCGTCTAAATAAGCTGGCATTTTTATTGTTTTCTCTTTTACTCTCCCCAGGTCTATTGCAGTTTCTAATTTAAGCTCACTCTGATAGCCGTAACTGGACCAGTGCTTCATTTTTGAGAGGACTTCTCTGTGCGCACGGGCCCCGAAGCTCAGACCTGTGAACTGCAAAACATACATACGTAATGAAACTTTCAAGGAAAATACGTACATGGTTTTATTGGACTTTTTGAATATATCCACCCTGTAGTGAAAGATGATTATCCTCTTAGGAAACTGCTTAAAAACAAAAACAAAATAGAAAAGGTAACATTTCCTTGTCTGTCTCTTTATATGACATATGTATATCGCATGCCTTGAGTCATGTGGGAAGTAAGGTATATATGAGTGTATTCATTATGGAACATGAAAAGAGTCCATTTGGCCAAGAGTGGTTTATGAAATGGGAGGAAATGTTTTCTGTGATATGGAAAGTGCCGAGACCAGCTGACTCGAAGGATTTGTAAAGATCGTTGGTCCCCGTGGTCTTTAAGGCGTGATCCTCGGTCCTGGGTCCTGTGGGGGCACTTCCGGGGCCACTGCTTGCCAGGGAATGGTGGGGAGCCCACCTCGCTCCAAACCAAGTAGCTCTGTGTTCGTCCCCTGTACACATTAGGCTTTCCTACAGCTAAAAAAAGAAAAAGTCACAAACTACTGATAGAATCCAACTGCCCAGGTGATTTCTGGATACCGTCTGCAGACAGAGTAGCCAGGAGCTCAGATAAATGCCGGGGTCTGTGGTCCCTGACATCGTTGGGATCCTCAATGCCTAACTGCTGGCAGGTGTGCTTAGGTAACTGAGCAGTGAGAGGCGTGCTTGGAAGACCTAAGGTTGCATTTGAAGTGAGAATGCTTCGGACATATTCCCTCTAGGGGTGGGCGCTGGTAATGCAGGTCTCATTGTGTTGGAAGTCTGATGGCAACAGAATTATGAAAGTCTTTGTGAAGTGGGAGTTTTAGGTTTGAATATTGTAACAGCAGGTGGAGCTAGTGGGAGGACCTCTATTTCTCAGCCATTTAAAGAGCAGCAGCATGCATAAGACTTGCACTCATGAGCTTGCACGTTAGAGCTGCAGGAATAGCAAAGCATTATGCAGTGGCTTTGAAAGTGATCTTAACTACTACGGTGTGAGAGCCAAGCTGATGCGAAGTTCTGGGTCCTTTTTAGAGAAAGGGTTTGTATTTGCATACTCGTTGCCATGGAAGATTAAAACAAGTTAAGGGCATGTGGGGCAGGGGGGCAGTGGGGGAGTGTTTGCACAGTTTAATATTACTTGATGACTTCTAGAGTATTGATTTCAAAAAATACGGTGAATGATCCTGTGGGAAAATAGTGCCAATGAACTTGATTACATATGTAGAGTTATTTGTGGTGTTAGATTGTTTCTCTCTTTAAGTGGTGACAACCATGCAGTTGAAACCCACGTTTTCACCTGGGGAAAGCTGAAGAACATCTGCTTTTTATCTGACAACATGGTGCAATGAAGGCCTGGCTACTTTATAGCTCCAAACACCAATGAGTTTTCTGAATATGTAATTTAAAAGATATCACCACTCATGCATTTTTTTCCTGTGAATCATGCAATGAACCAGGAAATTGTTCTGTTTTTCCTTATCATTTCCCTAAATCAGATGCCATGATAAGAGCAAATATAATGCATGCATTTCCTTTCCTCTGATTTTTGTTTATTTATTTTTTACTATGTCATATGCATTTAGAAATTGGGGTCTCTGAAATGATGATTGGTTTTACTGGCTTTGTCAGTCAAAAGAGACCTACTTTTTGGCATTTGTTTACCAAGTTATAAGATCATTTTAAACAGATTTTAATACCTTTTGCTGAAAACTAGAAATAATATCTCCGTGTTATTTTATTTACTTATTCACAAACATTATGAGTGCCTACTCACATGTAAAGTGTCATGTTAAGCACTGGTGATAGCATTTTGAGCAGTGAACAGTGCTTTCCCTTAGCGTGTCTCAGGCAAAGGTGTGGCCAAATAATCACCGTAGGACCCAGCAGGGTCTATGACTGCGCTGTGAGCAGTCGTAGAGAAGGGCTCCGGGGAAAGAAACCGGGGTCGCTTTCAGAGGAGGTCAGGCCCTCGTCGCATCTGGAGGGAGAGGTATTGGGTTGGCCAAAAAGTTCATTTAGTTTTTTCTCTATGATGGCTCTAGTTGTACTTAATTGTCTTTAGCTTCTTTCGAAACAATTTTGTTAGATTGTATTGTGACAGCTGTGATATCAACATGCATTTAAAAAAAATCAAAATTGGTGAATTTTTGTGTAGCCATTTTAATTTTGAAGGTGGAAGAAAATATGTGAGATTTTTGGTGTATTATGCTTTATTGTTGCAAGAAAGGTAAAAAAGTAACTCAAACACTGAAAAAGATTCGTGCAGTGTATGGAGAAGGTGCTGTGATGGATGGAACATGTGAGAAGTGGTTTGCAAAGTTTCTTTGGCCATGACGTTTTGGCCAAATAATTCTTTGCTGTGGGGCTGTCTTATGCATGGGAAAGTGTTTAGCAGCACCTCTGGCCTCTGCCCACTAGAAGTCAATAGTGAGAGATAGCCGACATACTCAAAATATCCAAATCAATCAAGTTATTGGTGAAAATGAAAATGGGTCTTTTATGGAAAAAAATAAACAGACTTTTTGGCCCACCCAGTAAAAATTCACTAGGACAGCCCTGGGCAGCTTGCTCAGCTGGTTGGTGCGTCAGCTGTACACCAGTAGGTTGTGGGTTCTATTCCTGGTCAGGGCACATGTCTAGGTTGCGGGTTCGATCCCCAGTTGGGGCACGTATAGGAGGCAACCGATTGATGTTTCTCTCTCTCTCTCCCCCCCCGCCCCCTCTCTCCCCCACACCCCCCGCCTTCTTGTCTCTCTAAAATAAACAAACACATATCCTTGGGTGAGGATTTAAAAAAATTCACTAGGAGAAAGAGAATGCATGTTCCAGGCAGTGCATTCCCACATGTGCAAAAGCACAGAGGTATGAGAGAGCTGACTGTCTTGGGGAAACACGGGGAAGTTTGCTAGGAAAGCTAGCGAGGCAGGCTGGGGCTAGATTGCAAAGGGCCTCCTAAGATACGCTGTGGTCAGTGAATACATTATTCAAGAATTTCAACTCATCTAGATGCTATTTGATTAGCTCATATTGATTAGCTTTTGGTGTTCGTGGAACTAAAGTTACGGATTTGATTCCTTGGACACCTGGCATGATGGCTTCAGTTTTAACCTCAGCCAGCAGATTTAAATTTGTTCTCTGGTCACAGGGGCGAATGGGTGAGAAGGAAGCTGCATCAGCACACCCTAACTGCCGTGGGGGAAAACGCCATACGGTACATACTCGTTGAACACACTGCAAGCGCTGTGGTAGGGGTGGCAGACATGCCCTGTTGCCTGGAGTATATCCAGCTGCCTGCTCGGCTTCCTGCTCTTTCCCTAGTCCTTCTCATCCCTTCAAATGACTCCTCAGCCAGCCTAAGCCAGAGCCTAGGGGTTTTCCTTGATATCTGCCTCCTCCGGCCCTTCAACCCTTGTGAAACTTGGGTGGAAACCTTTCTGTCCCCGGTTCCCACCGCCAACACCTAGCACCCACATCTCTCGCCAGTAGGCTCCTAATGGGTGTCCCTTTCTCCCGTTTACTTTCTTCCAGTCCTTTTTCAAGGGAACAGCCAGGAAGGTCTTTAAAAAGTCTAAATCAGTTCATGTCACTTTCCAATTCAAATCTTTTTTAATTGACGTCCTCTTGCAAGTGTAATAAAAACCAGACGATTTCCTGTGGTCCACGAGGGCCTGCCCACCTCAGCAGCCCCACCTCCTGTCACTGTCTCGCTCACTACATCCTGACCATGATGGCCTTGGCTCCTGCAGTGTCCACTGCCTAGAATGCTCTCCTTCCCAGCCTTTAGCCAGCTGGTACCTTATCGTGTGGGCCGTAGCTTAGATAGTACCTGCTCTATGACATTTCTCCTCCACCAGAGGGCGCTCTGCAGGAGGATCCTTGTGACTCGCTTACAGCCTCTGGTGTTTCCCCTTGTTGCGCGCACGGTTTATAGTCATGTGTACCTCTGCAGCTAGCCCTGTGTAACCACTCCTTCCCGTGCGTGCGTGTGTGTGTGTGTATGTGTGTGTGTGTGCGCGCGCGCACTCGCATGCCCTTTTCCCCTCTGTTTCCAGGGCTTGGCCCATGCCTGCACACAGTGGGTCCTAAAGAGTTGTGAAAGACTCATTTCAGCACTTAAAAGATAGTTCAACTTTTTTAGTTTCTAAATCTTTAACTATATACAAATAAGAAAAATGTGGAAAAATCGAGAAAATTATTTTCTATGTTTTTTCCACCATTGGAACTATTTTAGGAAGGGAATGCCACTCTGTATCACCTCATCAAAAGGAAAAGGGTGTGAGTTTTCAGTAATTGTATGATTTGGGGCTATTTTTAAAACAGTGGTACATTTTTTTAAAAAATCGAAATCCCGACGTATAAAAATGAACTGCTTTTTTTATATATATTTAGGGCTCAGGTCACTGGAATGTTTAAATTCTTGGTTCCACTCTTTAAACCTGTTACAAAGATCACATTAGAATTCATTTTAATAGACTTTGTAAGCACAGAATCCAATCTCATAGGATCACGCTGGGCTCTTTTATTATGAGAGTCACAGGAAGCACAGCCCGAGGCTGCAGAACAGTCATCGGGTGTACCCAGGGCTGGGGACGGTGCCAGCCCTATTGTTTACGGAATATTCTCTCTGCTTTTATCTGTGGTGTCCGATCGGTGTTGACTTTGAGAAGCTACTTCTTTGCCCTGATCTCCCAGTTGGAAACAAACCTGCGGTAATGACATCTGGCTAGGACGAAAGGATCAAAGCAGCAGAAGGAAAGAAAAATTAGGAGACCTTGTTTTAATATATAGCTGGGGGCCCCTGTGTTCGCTCTGTTACAGGGAAGTGTGTTCCACTTTTTTGAGGTCACCCCCCCTTTGTCCCCTGGAAAAGCCCAGTGAGCTAAAACTATCTGCTGTTTTTGCCGTTGACTGCTAGGGTTGGGCCTCCTGAGCATTTAGCAAAATGTCTTTTCAGCTTTATAGCTCTTTAGAAGTAAATGCTGTTCGCCGAAATTAAGATAGAATTTGTGATATGTATTCTTATTTTTGTTTGGTGTTTTCCTAAAGAGGAAGGCAGTCAACTTTGGACATTTTCCCCCCAATTTTTAGGTATATCACTGGAGGAATTTTTAAGTATTGTAAGGAAAAAGAAGGAAGCTCAAGTGTACTGGAATGAAATAAGACACATCTTCACAGCTTTTGACAGATACTGTAAGTCTCTTTAAAATGTTTTTATAGTAAAAATGACTGTTAAGGCCCTCACCGGTGTGGCTCAGTGGATTGGGCATCGTCCCGCAAACTGAAAGGTCACTGGTTTGATTCCTAGTCAGGGCACATGCCCCGGATGTGGGCTAGGTCCCTGGTTGGGGGTGTTGCCCCCCAAAAGTAAAAATAAATAAAATGTCTATTAAGGAACTATAAATGGGAACATATACTCAATACACCAAATAAATATACTTGGAAGCTTATTTTACTGTCCTCATTAGCTATTACCTTAGGTGTTGGTAGGAGTTTTTTTCCCTCCATCATGATTTTAAATTCTTGACATTTATCATGGATGAAATAATGTTGACAGTTATGTAATTGTACTTGTGATTATAATCGGGACAACAGAAGGGCTGGCCGTGTGGGGTAAGGGTCACGAGCCACCTGTGGAGGTATGGGAGACGATGACATCTCCTTCAGCTCCTGCTTTGACCCTCAAAGTACTGGAGGAACTGCTTTCCCTCGCCATATGTGGCTGAGAGGGTGACATCAGAGCCTCCCACCCCACGGACCTCATACAGGCCGAAAATGCTCACGGAGTCCAGGTTCAGTGTCTTGGCTGCTATTATGGTTTCCCCTTCAATATGATTATATTATAATTCCAGTACCAAGCAGGAAAAAAAGTGAATCTTGAAGAATAAATCGTTTTGGCAGTTTACAAAGACTTGGAGCCTGATGTGTTACTGCAGTGCCTGTTTCTGTAGTCCTTTCCCTGGGACTTGGGGAATCAGCGAATGACAGGACTGGAAGTGACCTTCCGGATCACCCGTGTCTTCACCGAAGGAGAGCGTCACTGGATTCTTAAATTCTCCCAAGGAGACAATCTCAGTTTATCTTACATGTAAATCAACTATGAATTAGTGCTCTTCTCCTAATAGCATATTAAAGTATCACGTAAGCCCTGACCAGTGTGGCTCAGTTTAGTTGAGCATCGCCCTGCAAAATGAAAGGTTGCCAGCTCGATTCCTGGTCAGGGCACACGCCTAGTTTGTGGGTTTGGTCCCCGATCAGGGTGCATGCGAGAGGCAACTGATCATTCTCACACTGATATTTCTCTCCCTCTCTTTCTCCCTCTCTTACCCTCTCTAAAAAAAATAAATAAATAACCAAAATCTTTTTTAAAAAATAAAGATATCATATAAGTTTTATGGCTGAAATAACAGTTTACAGGGTTCATAGAGGTAAGTGAATGTTTTATATTTTGTTTTCAAACAGATCGTGGATATTTAACTTTGGAAGATTTCCAAAAAGCATTCAAGCAGGTGGCTCCCAAGTTACCAGAAAGGAGCGTTCTCGAGGTTTTCCGGTAAGGCACCAGAGTCTTCCTGTACACCCACCCCTTGGTGTACCGTTTGCTTTTATAAGTTCTTGGTTTTATGGAGAACTCCTCTCTATGCTGATTTTTCCCTAAGGAACATTTTCATCTCACCAAATAGTATCGTGATGCAGGAGAGAGATTATTTATAGTTTGCTATTATTAATGCACCGATACCCTTGGCGGTGGCTGCTGGCCCACCAGGGAGGTGCGTGAGAACAGTTGGTGGGGGTGGGAAAGGGACAGGAAGAGAGTAGAACTTCTTTGTATGTTTACGTATCGACCAAAACCGATGCAGCTTTGATACTTAACGTGAGACAGGCTCTGCGTGGCCCCTGAGGTGTCCGGAGAGAAGAGCTGGCCTGGTGCGGTGGGGCGCCCTCATGGCGGAGCCAGCGTACCTGATAAAGCAGGTTTGGAGAGCGTACGATGTTGTGTTGATGGACCGATTCTGACAAAATGGTCAAGTGGCTTAAGTTGTTTTAGTGAGGAAGCTGCAGGTCAAAGGTGATGGGCTGAGCTGAGAAAATGGCGCGGCCCCTCCTCTGACCGTGAGTGGGAGCTCTTCATCGGCCCTGCTACCAGGTGCATTAGTGGGGCTCGGCTCAGCAGTGCGAGCCAGGAAACCCAAAAGAACCCAGCTCAGAAAGATAGCAGTGTCCTCCTCTCTCACATAGACTCAGCGGTCCAGGGCTGATCTGAGGGTGACATAGTCACAAAGGGCCCGGGTGCCTCCTTTCTCGTTGTTGTGGCTGCCTCAGCACCTGGCTTCTCCCGCCTCCTTCAAGGATTGCTTCAACCTCATCCATCACACTTGAATCCCAGCACAGTGCCAACAAGAGGAAAGGGAGCAGAAGATACGTCCCTCCTTTTAAGCCTCTCTGTTATTCCTGCGTACGTCCCCATGACCAAAACTTAGTTCCGAGGCCATGTGGGATGTGCTGTCTTTGCCCTGGGTGGCCACGTGCCCTCCAAGTTTCTGATGCTGAAGAGGAAGGAGAGAATGAGTATTGGGGGGCATCTGGCAGGTGTTCCCATTTGGGATAAAAGTGATTTCATGAAGTCGGAGCAGAAGTCGGCCCCGCCCATTAGAAGCGATCAAGCAGGTTACTTGCGGTGAGGAGCGGCGCCCACTGTGGCCAGCAGTGACGCGTGCGAAACCCTTCACTGCGCCACTCACGAGCGAGCCGCGGAGCAGACTGTCGGAGGGTGGCCAGGCAGGGAAGGCACGGGCAGACGGGGTGCCGCAGGGCAGTGTGGCTTGGACGGTTCTAGAACGAGAAGTCCTTTGAAATATAAGAGCGACTTGGTAGACACTTCGTGAGACGAGTGATGAATGTCAGTGTATTTCTACCTATGGGGTTGTTTTAACTAAGAACAAGGAATCATTATTTTCCTTTTACCAAAAGACACAGTGTCCAAATTTGCTGGCCTTTATGTGCTAAGGTCATCTTACTTCTATGAGGTGGGTCACCTCACAGGGACGGGATGACCCACCTCTGAAGTTTTCTGAACGGTACACTTAAATATAGCCCTTCAAGGGAGAAGCAATATTTTAACCACGGGCGAGAAAGTACCTGCTTCTCAAAAGAAGCCTGTGCTGCCGGAGGGCACTTTTGGAAATGGGTATTTAGAAATGTGATTTTTAAAAAATGGTGTGTGTCTCCTATTGAAACCCTTCACATCTGCATGTTTAATAAATTAAAAATAGAATGTCCTAAGTTTCGGTGGATTTAGGACCCAATTTTTAAAAATATAAAAATGTGATAGCTCTCATAAATTTTCAAGAGCAGCTAATGTCAGGAAAGATGGACATTTACTTGCTGAATGTCAGTCAGCACTAACAACACAGTAATAGTTAAAACAACGGCGGCAACCCTCAACCTTTTCCTAATCGGGGGACGGAATTAAAAACCGAGGTGCCGTGATGTCCTTTTTCCGTCCGTGTCTGCCTGTGTTCGTGGTGTGTCTCTGGCAGCCAGTGAAGCCGAGTATTAAAACAGATTACTCGAGCACAAGGGATTAAACTGTGATGTTCAGAAATAATGAAGTACATTAAATCACGTCCTTGATAAATATGGTGCATAATTTCTAGTGACTGCAGAAAGCCATTTGCCATTAACAAATAAAATATTTGCATCTTTAGTTCTTCAGAATTTCCACATTATGTTTTATAATGTACATAATGTAGTAACAGAGTAGCACATGTGCGTGTAATGTATTGATAGATGTATTCATAGGCCCGTACATCCTATCTTCCCCAGGATTATGTGACCAAGGCCGTTTGGAGACCACCGCAGTGTGCAACCAAACCAGGCATGATAGTTCATTGAACATGCCCTGCTTAAATTCTCCTTGGTGCTATCCTTTTATAGCACTGTAATTTCTAAGCAGAATAAATGATGCGTGATAAGCATTAAATGAAGTTGTGAAACCAAAAAAGAAGAGAAAAAAATTTTTCCGAGTATGAATCAAAGTCGGCCAAAGAAATAGCGATGTCTAACTCCCACACATATCTGTGTTTTGGTGGCACAGGTGGTTTTAAAGAAAAAGGAAATCAGTAATGTAAAATTACATAATGTTTCTAAGGTTAGACACTCGGTTTTTGAGAAGCTTGAGTGGTGTTTGACTGAGTCGGCCAGCGTCGGTAGAGTTCATTGCCCAGGTCCGCAGTGACCCGGGAGAAAGCTGGTATCTGATCACTAAAATCAGGCAACGAAAGAGGGAGGCTTCTAGCTGGCACAGGCATCTGCGCTTTTAATGAGTGACGGAGCGAGTGTTCCTCATTTTCAGTTCAGTGACTGCCAGATCCTTCCCAGAGAAACTTCTGAAGATCAGGAGCTGTCTCTTCCGGAAGTGCTTGCCAGTATTACACTTTCATTTTACAAGCTAAACCGAAAAAGCACAACAATAAAACCAACCAGACAACCGAAGCCAGTGATTCAAAAAGACAGACTTGGGTCATAAGGCATCAAAGAGTCATTTCACCTTATACCTTGATAGAAACGCTGGCGTGTCATGGATTAAATTGGAGGGCATTCTAAGGACGAAATGAGAGACTTTTATAAGGTTTGTGAATTGGTGCCTAACTACTTCAGTTATGTCTACTTTGGTGATTTTTAAAATTTTTTTAAAAAGATTTAATTAATTTATTTCTAGAGAGAGGGGAACAGAGGGAGGAAGAGAAAGAAACATCAATGCGTGAGAGATACATTGATGGGTTGTCTCTTGCACGCCCCCAACTGAGGACCTGGCTCACAACCCAGGCGTGTGCCCTGACTGGGAATCGAACCGGTGACCTTTTCGTTTGCAGGCTGGCACTCAATCCACTGAGCCACACCAGCCAGGGCATGATTTTTATAATGAATAAAAGCAATGTCTTTTAAAATATATACAGTCAGGGTTCATAACATTCACATTCTGTTCTACAGTCATAATATTTTTCGTCTTAACGTTACTTATACAAATAAATGGATTCACAGCTCACTTCCAGGCCTTGTGCCATTTGCTTCTGTGTAGCTGAAGCTGGTGCTCGGTCTAGTAGGGATCATCAGACTATCTTCCCTGGCGTCTTTCACGTCTAACAAGGTCTGTCTGGGCCATCGTCCTTGAGTCAAAGTACGTAATGGATCGACTGGTAACAGTTTTGCGTCACTTTCTTTTTCTTTGAGAACACTAGTTATGCTTATGCTGGACGGACGTCCTTTTACATTTTTTGTTAGTTTCTATTCCATTTGCTTGTTTTGCTCACATGCCTCGTGGGGTATTGTCAGCAATGTCTCTTCTCCCTCGTGCTGCATCCGGTGTGGCACACCCGGCCCCACCCTTACGGCATCATTTTTCTTTTACCTTGCTTTCTTGAGCTGTATCTGCTGGTGTTTCATGTCCCTTCGTTATTTGGCTGTATGTTGCTATTTTATATCTCCCCTGAGCTTTTCTATTTCTACGTCGAACTCATGTTTTATGGAAGTGCTTGCTGTATTGGGAGAAACAGTGATTTTTGAGATTTTATTTTTAATGGGTGATTACTTGGGGGCTGCAGTTATAGCTTGTTAAGTATAAATTAAAGAAAGGAACTTTTCTACCAAAGAAGGGGTTTAGAGGAACAAGTTACTTTCTTAAACCAAGAGATGATACGTTGTATAAAAAAACAAAAATAAAGATTGGTACTAGTTTGTTTTTCCTATCATATAAAATATTTAATATTTGAATTTCAAAATTTGAGGTTCCTTTCAGAGTTTAAAACATAATTTCTACTTAGAGCCAATTATCACGATTTATATATTTATGTTCTAAAATAACTGTGTTTGCGTAACTGAAATAATTTTTTTCTGCCCACTGCAAAGGGCAGAAGTTCAAGAGGTGTGAGAGCTGACAATGCTGTTTGTACAGTGGAATCAGCGTGAGATAATAGGCTGTTCCTAGTGCAAAAAAAGTTAAAAAAAAATCTTCCCTTTTTAATATTATAGAACTCACTGAAAATTTTGTACTGCTATCTTTAAAAAAAAAACAACCCTCAAAATCTCCAGTGACTCTAACATTTAACCCGGCTGTCTAGCATCCAGTCACCTTCCTAAACTCACCTTTCCTCAGTCCCCGGTCCCCGCTTTTCCTGAGCTGAGTGCTCGCCCCTTGGACGACGGATGGGAGTTAAACTTGATTCTGTTTCCCTTGCTGGTAGCGCCCTCCCTGGTCCCTGTCTGCACGAGTGAGTCCCAGCTTTTCACGGTCCTGCTCAGAGGAGCCTTTCTTTCTTTACACTGAATGTTCTTACCTGCTTTTTCTACATTTTGATTGTGCTTACGGTTGTGTATTTTTTTCCACTCACTTACTTTTAAACAGAAATGTAGTGTTTAGGATTATCTCCATGAACGGCTACAAGCCCTTATCGGCAACTTGCGCTGTACCCAGCACATTGCTCTGTGCATCGTAGAACTTAGTAAGGAAGTGTTGGTCCATTGTCACTCTAAATACCCAGTGACAGTAAAGGTGGCAGTATTCTGACTTACAGTGTATGGATTAACGTACTTCTTATAAACTAAAAAAAGACAACGTTAAAATGCGCATTCATCTCCAGTGGCCCCATTTTGCTTTATTCTGGGGACATTTCCCATTCACGATTTAGCCTCTGCGGTCATCAGGAAGCTGGCGCGCTGTCCATTCTCGCCTCCACCCACCAGCACCCCCTGTGGTTTCTGGCTGGCGTCTTTCTCTGCATGAGGTTTACTTCTCCATCCCGAGGGGCCTTCTCCGTCTCCTCGTGAGCACTGAGATCTGCACATTCCCACCTCCTGCCGATCGGCAAAAACCTCTGGGAATCTTCTGCTTCCCAGCCGAGACCCTAAACGGGGATGTGCAGAAAGGCCACCCCCCAACCCGCACACGCTTTCTGAGGGCACAGGGGTTGCCAGATACGGACATAGTGTGGAAATGTGGAGGCACCAAAATGCTTCCAGTCACGACAGGAGACGTTCAAAGTTATATCTGATATTTTTGGCGTAAGAGTTCTGTTCTTCGTGTTACAAGGAACGTATACTTCTTCTTTTGTGGGTATTTAAAATTGGTGGAAGGTAAGAGCATCGTCGTGACTTGTTGACTAGGCAATTTTCAGTATCAGTGGGGGTGGGGGCTCAGGCAATTTTAAGAGGGACTTATGGATATTCTCTTGGCAGAAATATCCGTATACACCTCACATCACAGCCATTATGAAGGGAAGGATTGTCATGAACTTGGGTCAAACGCACTCACAACGGAAGCGTCTCACAGAGCCCAGGGTCCCAGAGGAAAGTGATTCAGGACAGCATTTACTTCTGCAAATCACCCGCTTCTCTCCTGCAACAGTGTTCCTCACTGTGTCCTTTAACTCCCGTGATTCCTCTCTGCCGGCAGCTGACTTGTTACCATGTGTCTTGGACAATCTCTAACTAGAATTCCCTGGTCATGGTTTCGTGCATCCAAATGATTCTCTTATAAATGGAGTCATGTGACCTCAACAAAATTGCAGTTGTTTGAGTGGGGACCTGTGTTGGTGAATGCGATTATTGATCTGGAAGTAGCTACATGCTCCTGTGTAGAAAAAGTATGGAAAACGACTAGAAATCCCAGCTTGTCCTTCGTGCCCATACACGGCAGTCACTAGCTGTACCTGCGGGTGAGGGTAGCGGCCAAAGAAGTAGACTTCTTGAGATTTCCACTTTTATCTTACCAAGTTGTGTATCTTCTCTGCAATGGTAATGCCTTAGTTTTATTTCCACTGTTTTGTCTCAGACTTTTATTGTCAGAGATCTCATTTTCTATTCATCCTTTGCACACGATCCCTTTGGGGAGTATGGATTTGCGTAAACTTTTCCAGATGACCTCAGAATTTCCTCTCTCTGGAAACAAAACTGGACCTTAAAAATCCAGCTATAGAGATAATTATAGTTGATCATTTTAGGATTGAAAATCATAAAATGTTTGTTTTTCAGATGGTTTTTAATCCATTTTACTCCATGGACAAAAATTATATCCTTGCATGTGAGGATAATCCTTTTACCAGCAGAGACTTTAGAATGGATGATGCAGGAATTAGAGCTCAGAAGCTGGACCAGAAGACAAGTAATGACTTTACTACGTAGGTTTTCAAATAGAATGTGTTTTTTTTATTTCTTCAGTTAAGCTAACTTAGTTCATGTTATTGAAGATGTATTATTTAATCTCTTTCACATTCAGGATTCTAGATATTGTAGTCCTATCTTATGTTAAACACAGTCAGATGCAAATTCTACTCATCCTTCAAGGCCCAGGCGTTAAGATATTTTTCTTGAAAGAGGCCCTACCCTGTACCCTACCCACCACCTTCCAACCCCCTGCAAGGGGACAGACTCCAGCTTCTGCTTTAAACTCCCAATCTGTCATAAATATCTTTCTTGTTTATGCTTCCACACAGTTATTGGTGTGTACATACCATTTCCAGTCCTAGAATGCACGCTGAACGTGAGCGGGCAAACCAGGGCATTCATCATCATGCCGCCTACAGCGCAGTTCATACGTGTTGGGTAGATGACTGCATTTTGTGTAAATTAATGGCTCCTGTGGTGAGCATGCTCTTTGTTACGTACTTTTGTTTTACTCTCCAAATGCCACACCGGTGCTGTATTCAGGTTCTGTAGTGCAGGAAGCCCCAGGGCTGGGAATGAGGAGACTTGGGACCTAGTCCTGGCTCTGCCACCTGCTGGACTTCCCTCAAATCACTGAACCTTCCTGGCCTGCACTCCTCTTGTCTCAGAAGTGAGGGGTCACAGTGTATGATCTGGCAGGCTTCTTCCAGCTCCGAAACTCGCTGATGGGGCCGTCTGTCACGGAGAGTGGACTGGAAGTCTCCTTTATTCTCTCTGCCTGTCACAGATATTATTCAGACCCCCCCTACTCCCTACCCCCTGCAGGAACACAGATGTGGGCTCTCAGTGAGACACAGCCTGCTCTCAGGAAGAAATCACTGGGTTTGACAGCTGCCCAACCTGGGGTTGAGTTTTTGAAATGTCACTGTAACAAGTGTTACGGCCAGCGTATCCAGTTTCTCATCTACATATGTGGTCAGATACGCCGTTCTTGCTGTGATAGCAGGAAGGCTGTTTTTCTCTTAATCCAACTGTCACATAAGGAGCTGCTGCCGTGGTTTCTTTCTTGTGACCAAATGTTGCTGACCCTTTCAGTTATCCATGAAGTTATTAATAGCTGCCCATCATGGAGGTGTTCATGCCACTTTCCTTTATGGAAAAAGGAATCCATTGGTTATGTTTTTATTTTGTGGTAGACAGGTACATTCTGGGTGAAAATCTTGATAATGTGCGTGTAAAATAAGAAAAACTGGTACTTAGTAAAGAACTTTCTATTTTATATGAGATATTTAAAGTAACATTGTTTTAAGATGTCAAGAAAAAATAGGGTGAAAATGAAGAGTAACACTTGAAAGTTGAGGTTATTCTTTGAACGTATAACCTAAAATCAGAACCAAGGATTTCCAGTACTACATTTTTACCTATAACATGCTGACCTGTGCCTTTGCTGCCTCATGCTCATCCATCTGGTCTACCTACCTGCTATCAAACATTCTTCATCAGCCTGCCTCGAATAGATGCATCTCGTCATTCAAAGAGTGCCCTGAAGACCAGCAGCATCAGTGTTAGGAAGCTGGTAAGTAATGCCTAATCTCAGACCTCACTCTGAATGAACTGAGTCAACTGTTTACTTTAATATGTTCCCTGGGTAATCCATCCATACATTAAAGTTTGAGAATCACTGGCTACCCTTCTAGTTAAGTTTTGGATAATGAGAATACTTTGGCATGACTTTTTAAAAAAGATTTTATTTATTTATTTTTAGAGAGAGGGGAAGGGAGGGAGAATGAGAGAAAGAGAAACATTAATATGTGGTTGCCTCTGGTCCCCATCCAGGCATGTGCCCTGATTGGGAATCGAACTGGCGACCCTTTGGTTCACAAGCTGGTGCTCAGTCCACTGAGCCACACCAACCAGGGCAGCATGACTTTTTAATGTTACTTCTATAGCTCTTCATTGCCTACCAGATAACATCAAGATTCCTTGGCCTGGCATACAAGGCCCCTACCTACATGCAGAGAGACCTGGCATGCCTTTCTAGCCTGTCTACCCGCATTTCCCAAACCAGAAATTCTAGTCCACACTTCTGACACCCTTGCTGTATGCTGGTCCTGTCTCATTTCTCTTACAGCATTTTTGCTCATGCTGGGTTCACTGCCCTCTCTTCTCTTCCTCTGACTTCCCCATCCACGTATCTAGATGGGATCCACACCTTTGATCGCTGCAGCCCGCAGAATTTCTTTCTTCTTCCTCAGCACTCCCGTAGCACTTGCCATGTGAATGCATCTGATCATGGTAACCACAGTAACACTGGCCTCTGACAGTTGCTGAGTGTTTAGTGTGCATCAGACTCGGTGCCGGATCCTTGCAGGGTCCGCATGTGTTGGGCTCTGTCTGCTCCCATTTTATAGATGAAGGAAAGGCCTGGAGAGGTCAGAGGACCTGCCCGAGGTCACCAGCCAGTGAGTAATGGAACCAAGAGTCACCCTGAGGCAGGCTGACTTTTGGGCTGGGGCTTTTCATCACTGTTCTATTCCCCTGTCACCTCCTTTAACAGCGTAAACGTCCTGAGAGCAGGCGCCATGCCTTTTTATTGCCAGCCCCTTGGTGTGTGGGTGAGGAGGCAAGGCGTGTTCTCCCTGGCTGGAAGCGCCGCGGATAAACCGGCTGCGTAAGTAGGTAGCTCTCCCCTGTTCGTGCAAATTGGTTTGGTTTGGGTTGTTACACTTGAGACTTCACTTGATTGTCTGCACTGTGAACAAAAGGAACTGTTTACAGAAATGTGCAAAAGGAAGCCGGTGCAACATCTTCGTCGTGTGAAGCTGCAGCAGGCACCCTGGCTCACGCTGCTTTGATAGGAAGCCTTGTGCTGCGCGTGTTGCCTTTGGAAGTCTATCACCGCTGCCAAGTGTTGTGCCATGTAACCTGGAAAAACGAAATATAAGATCAGTAAGTGGGGCTTTGTCATTTTAAGTGGGGTGGGAATGCGATCCTGAATCCACAACCGTCTCTTTAAAAGGCAGGATTGTACGTCGATTCCCTTGGAACACCCTTCTAATCAACTGCTGTGCGTCGCGCATTGTGTTATCGTTTCCAGCTTGCCCACATTATCTGCTTGTCTTCCCTCCTTGGCTGCAACCTGCTGCTGGAGAAAATCAGGGCGAAATAATAATTAAATGCGCCACAGACTTTGTGTGGCGCCTGTTAGTTCCTGCTCTATCCCTCGCCTCTGCCTGTCACCAGGAGAGACAGGACAGGCACTGATACTAGTAATCTTTACCTCTTCCCACCCCTCTCTTCTGCCCTTCATGCACCTCCAAACCTCTCCTGCCCACGGGGCTTAGAATTTTACAAGCCCAGAACTGGTTCCTGGTGGCTAAACACGGCTGCTGGACTCTTCTCGGTGGACCCCATCTTTCTTCTTCCCCCTGCTGTATCCTCCCCACTCCTCACCTCTGTTCTCCTTAGCTGTGGCTAAGACCCAAGGAAGTTTATACTGCTATCCCAGCTTTGTCTTCACTTACCACCCAGGCCTCAGACTGTGCCTCTGTCCAGAGGTCCCACCTTGGTTCTGACCAGCCTGCGGTGCTATACTGCAGGGCCTGAGTTCTTAGTAGGCTCTGCTGCCTGGATGTGCTCTGTGCCACCCTGAGCCCTGGAGCGAGCGTACCACATGCCTTTCTGCGGTGCGGTCTCCGCCCCGACACACTCACCACAGTGTTTCCCTCGCCCTCTCTCATCAAGTGTAATGTCTGAGGGATCGGCGAGCTCTGTGTCTGTCTACCTGTTTGGATCCTGTTGCTTAAATCCCCTGCTGCCGACCTTGATCCTCTGACCGTCCATCCCAGAATGGGACCAGCCTCTCTGGCACTGTTGTGCCTACTTGACCAAAGAGTTTGGACTGCACGGGCAGACTCTTCTGTGCACAGTTCCCCACCCTGGTCCTGCGTGATTCTGAGTGCTTTCCTTTTAATGCCGAGGTCTGGGATTCCTGTCACTCGAGTCATGTAATACCCCACTGCCATCCAGGAGAACTTGAACTCACCTGTCCTTGACCCCCCAGTTCAGGGACGGCAGATGGTTGGCACATGTGCCATTGCTGTCTCCTCGTGCACCTGTGGCCTGCATTCTTCTGATGAGCCTCAGAACCCTTCTTGCTATTGCACCCCAAGTCAGTTCATTAACTTTGTAACACACGAGGAGATTGACTTGCTTTCTGTCATGTTGTACCAAACCCTTCCCACTGCTGTGCGTTGCATGTGACCTTGCCTTCTGCTTTGTGAGCAAGGTCATGGCCTCTGCCTGGTTTTCCTTTCCTGGCTCTTTTGATTTCAGAATACTACTGCCTAATAACAGTGGTACAGTAGATGGAATTTATAGTTAAGAGAAAATGTCTAAACACAGTTAGCATTACATGTCATTCAGGAATGGTGTTCATGTTATTTAGAAAAAAAAAAGTTACAGAACACTCTTCTTAACCCAAGTCTTCTTTGTGTTAGGATTCCTGGCATCCCATTTGTGATTCCATGTAGAAACCCCCCTGACTTGGAGATGGCATGTCTATCGAGGCTCTCATCCAAGGAGAGGAGAGGACAGTAGAAGAGTCTCATGCTTGGTCCATTTTTGCAGAAATTTAACTGTTTGGTGGAGAGAGAGTATCAGTGAATACAAGAATGAATGAGTAATAAATAAGTAAATGAGCAAAGGAACAGAATGAGGTTGATCAGAGTCTGTGTGTTCAAACTGGGTGTTAAATTGGGTAGATCAGCTGCTGGATCTTAATTTTTTCTGAGCCTATTACAAATTGTCTTCTGGGTTTTCAATTGCAGATCAGAGGCTTTGAAAAATATGAACTTGCCCCGGCTGGTGTGGCTCAGTGGATTGAGCCGGTTCGATTCCCAGTCAGAACACATGCCTGGGTTGCAGGCCAGGTCCCCAGTGGGGGGCGCACAAGAGACAACCACACATTGCTGTTTCTCTCCCTCTCATTCTCCCTCCCTTTCTCTAAAAATAAATAAATAAAATCTTAAAAAAATATGAGTTTGACCACACATTTATATAGTGATTTAAACTTCCATCGTCATAAAATTATTACAGTAGTTTTATACTCTCTGAGAAAACTGCTTAGCAGAACCCTGCCATCAGGGTCAGGTTCAGTTAACTGGAGGCAGCCTTTTTCTTTTTCTCTTGTTGATTGCCTGGTAGAGAAGTTTCTGCAAATTTTATTGGACGGTGTCATTTATTCTGGTTACAAATGTGTCATGACAACAAGTAGCTGGATGTACTTTTCATAAACAACTTGTATCTACAAATCGGTTATCCTGGGGGGGGGATTGGACTTCTTCAGGAATACTTATTTTCAGAGATTGGTTGATTGTGCAGAGATGAGATCTGGACCCCCAGGGCTCAGCTGTGCTGTCTGCTGGCATCCATTGCTAGATATGGCTCAATTAGACAGAGGGGAAGGAAAATGGCCCATCTCACAAGGCGGAATCCCTCTCTGAGTCAGGAATCTTGGTGGAAAAAGCTCATAAAAATTTAAAATGTGTAATTCCCTCCTTATTTGTATTTTCTATTAAATTAATGCCTTATATAGACACTGCAGGCTACCACAGCATTCCATATCATTTACTTTGCTCTCTCTCTCTCTGTTTCCAATTTTCATCATAGTTCTTAGTCTTTGGTTTTGGAGTGTGAGCTTATGGTAGAATAAATGAAATTAGCTTTAGTGGGCAGATTTTGTTCTCTCTTAATGACTTACTAACCAAAATATACCTTCTTATGTTGAAAAGCCAAAGTGGATTATTATTTATTTGACTGACAAGGAAAGTCATTTCTAATTTTATTTGGAGACTGAAATAAATTACTTTGCTGTAAATTAAATGTGAAATAAATGTATGATCCCCTCTTAATGAACAAAGCAGACCGAGAACCACGCACGTTTGTAGTGGGTCTCTTCCTCCAGCTGGTGGTGCTAAGAACTCTGATAAGAAATTAATTGGAACGAGAGGTGGTTAACCTGGAGCCTTTCCTAATAAATGTTATCTTATTAGTTTTAAAAAAATTAGTACCAAAAATATATGCCCAAATTATTGCACCTTCTGAGCTTAGGGACCAAACCTCTCTTTGACAGACAGTGGAATACATTCCTAGTAAACTGTGAAGATGTCATTGGCTCTCATACAACTCACACTTCATAAATTGCGTGTTGTGTAACATCTGGCTCCCTCCTGGAGGTGGCCTTCAGCCGCTGTCTGGGGGATGGAGGTGTATGAGAGCTGTGTTCCTGGTCCTACTTAGGTGCCAGAGTTAGAGCGAAGAAATATTGATGCGTGTTAGCACTGCTATTTTTTTTTACTACTAACATGCTTTTTAGGGGCTAGGTTTGTTTGTTGAACCCCCTCTAGCCCTTTGCTTCTTAGCATCTGAGAAGTCCACACCAGAGCAGTGGTCTGCTGTTGAGTGTGTCCCGAGAGGCAGCTGGAAGCCTTGGAACCGGGGGAGCAGGCTTTGAATTTCCTTACATATTTCGTCACTGTCCCTTAGTCACTGGTATAAATTCTTTGCAGCTCAGTTTGCCCAACTTGTGAAATGGGAATAATTAGCATCTTTCCCCCAGAGCTGGTATGAGAGCATCGAACAAGGCACCCAGTGCTCCTTGGACGTTGTTTATCCGCCATCCCCTTGGTGGAGCCTGCCCTGACCTGCAGAGCAGGCAGGGCCTTAGGGCCGGAGGTGCTCGGTGTGCCGGGTCCTGCAGCATGTGTTTGCTAATGAAAAGGTCTTTCTAGGTTGTCCAGTCCCACCAAGATTTTGTAAAGACTCGCTGACTCACATGAGAGGCACCTGGTTATCTCTGGTTTTGAGGCGCTTGCCCGTCCATCCTGAGGATTTGTATGTGTTGGTCTGAATCTGCCTAAACGTTCAAGACTGAGAAAGGGAGTACCGATTGCTGGAAGGTGTAACAAAGGCATCACTCAGAGTGCGCTCATCCATTTACTCGTTCTGTGAACTTGGATCGAGCATCACTTTTCCACGACGTGCCCCCGGAGAGCCCCGAGCCACACGTGCCCCAGAGCCGCAGACATCAGGAAGCAGGCTGCGCCCCACTAGTGGGACGTGGTAGGCAGCTCCTGTCTCTGTAACAGGGAGATTATTTAAATTTCTGTGTTTCTTATAATATTATAAAAATGAGTGTAAAATTATAAAAAAAATTTAGAACTTTTAATTAAATTTTATTAAATTTGTTTTATTAAAATTTCCACAGCATATTCTGTTTGGAAAGTTGAAATAAATCCAAACAGGGCTTCAGTAGATAGTAAAATCATAAAACTATTAATCAGGTGCTCTAGCCAGCATAGCATTTAAAAAGTGTAACAGTGTAAGGCATATATTTTTTGAGGAACAGCACAAATAACATCTTTGGTTAGATCTGATTGGTAGATTCAGACCTTTGAGATTCAGAGATTCTGGAATCATGGAGTCAGATGGCGGCCGAGACTTTGGCAATTACAGATGCCGTCTGTCTTCCACTAGAGCTCAGAAAATGGAGGGCTTACCCACGGTTGCACAGACCTGGATCAAAACTCGAGTCCCCTGACCTCTGACTCAATGCCCCTGCGTTATTTTTTTATGTTCTCCAGGATGCCTCATTTTCAGCGTACATAAAAACAAGCGTATGCTTGCTCAGCCTCAATAAACTTTCATACAGAACACGGAGTATCATTTCTGCCTGGTTATCAGAACGAAAACTTCGACTGCATGCGAGGCAGTTAATTAAGGTGCTCCGATGTACATTTCAGTGCAGAGCTAAGGGGCGGGGGAGCACGGCGGCTGGGAACCGCAGTCCTCCGCCAGGGCGGATGCGCGCCTGCGTCCAAGCCCTACGGAGAAGCAGGCAGGGTTTTCATTCAGCCTCTGCCTCGCCTGCTGCTCGTTTCTTGCTACATGAATGGCATCCTGGGCCGCAGGTGTATTGGTAATTTCTGAGTTTGTTCCCCACTAAAAGTGACCTCATTGTTTTGCGCTTCTTTTCCATAATTATACAGTAAGAGGAAAATAGACCAGCTCTGAGTACAGCCCACAGCAGAAATCTTGTGCTCTTTATGCAAGTTTGATTTATAGACGTGCACTGCAGAGCGGAGTGACTATGAAACATTCATCTTCCCGATGCTAGTTGCCATGGAAATCAAGTACACAGAGCAGTGTCATTCCAGTCCTGGTGATGCCTGCAGTAGTTTATTCCTTTGTTGTTCTCGTTTCTTAAGCAACTGGCCAGCCTTCTTTCATCATTACAATTAATCGTGCACACGAGTTTCTATCTTTTATCTCAAATAGAAAGCACTAAAAATGTACGAGAAAAATAGGGAGAATTTAAATAATTTGGGGGCTTTAAGTATGCATTTGTGATTTTTCCCCCCTCAGTCCCATCGGAAAATGGGTCAAATAAAAAAAGCATATATTAATGTACAGAAATCTCAATAAAGAGAGCAATGTGAAACTTGAGGGAGGAGCGATGCCACGCTAAGGATACATTGAGGAACTTGGCATTCCCAGCCTCCCAGTGTTTGGCACTGAGTAAGTCTGTTATTTGGGGTCCTGCCAACCAGAAGGAGCCCCCGAGCTATGCAATATCAATTCTCCTTTTGTTTTGTTTTGCTAGTCTCCTTAGGGGTCTGAACAACCTAAGTATTGGCTGGATAGATATGGTAATATTAAAGAGTAGGGCTCCTTTCTTTATGAAGGGCTAATGAAGTTCAAGACTTTTTTACAGCGTAAGTGAAAGGAATTCTTAGTCTTCCTTATTATTATTTGTAAAGACTCCATCGTACCCCAGTTTCACCTAGTGTAGTTCGTGGTACGAGCCACGCCAGCAATTAGTGAGCGATGCAGGAATAACCCTGTCTGGGTCCGAGTCTCTGCTCCTTTGCTGATTGGCTGTGATCCCTCTGAAAAGCGTCTCTCTTTGCTTTGGCTTTCTTATCCGTAGAGTGGGCAGCTATAAAATTGAGATGATAATGGGTTGTTGGGAGGGTTCTCAGACTCAATTCATGTGCCCAGCTCTGTGCCTGGCACAGAATAAATGCTCAGGCAGGGGACTATTTGGTGGTGGTGAGGTCATCACTGCTAGGGTTACTTTCTGCTCTTACCGCTCTGCCTGCTGCCGGGCGAATCTGCATGGAGAGCTGTGCTCTAACCAGGAGAGCAATGCCTGCACCCAAGCCTGGGACCCTGTTCCCAGCATCCAGGTGCACAGATAATTGCCCATGCCTTGTTTTACTTGGGCCACATGGACTGGCTCATCTTTATACTTTAGATACTAGGATGGTAGCCTAGAGGTATTTAAATGGTCTTCTTATCTGCACATGGAGAAGAGGAGGCTGCTGCAAATTTCTCATCTATGACCTGGGCTTGTTTCTTACAGTGGGGGGTGCATGGGGTGCATGGGGTGCTTGGAGAGGCAGTGGGCTGCCTGAAATAGCATCTGATCTGCTGCCTTTCCATCCCATGCTGCCTGGGCCACTCTGCAGTGGCTGCAGCCTTCCTGCAGCCTTTCTGGAACTGAAGTTTTTGGAACTGGTAGCAGAAGCATTCTCTGTTGAAATTCACTATCCTTGGCAGGCCTCCAGGGCCCGCGGCAGTGCTGATATACTGGATTTAGCTTTTGTTTGGTTAGGTTTGTATTTTGTCCATTTTGCCTTATACAGTTCTTTTCCCCCCAAATTTTCATGTTTAAATTCCTTTGACTTCATTTCTATTTATTTTATTAGCTGGCTTCACAGTATTGCTAAAAGTTGTTTGCTTTAAGCTATCACAAAATGAGTAGTCTTAGATTAATTTGTCCTGTTTCCCCCCAGCCTGATCCACAGCACGTGAACTAGGTGCACTTTGGTTAACGATTACAACCAAATAGGCTTGACGCTTTCCCCTTTGCCACATCCTGGTGTTACACCTCCATGCCCAGTTCTCTTATTTAGTTCTTGGTTTTCCTTTGTCCCCCCGCCAGTAAGCTGACGTCGGTCCTGAAGAGGTAGTAGAGGACTTTTCTGAGTTCTCGGGTTCTCTCTTTTCCGTCTTTCCTCTGGCATCTCCCCACGAGATAAAAACTCTGGAGTCAGAATCTCACGTCTTCATGTGGGGGAAGCTCTCCACACCCGCAGTGACACAGGTGCTCAGTAGATGTCTGCATTCTTGTATTTGCATTGGACATGCCAGATGGAGCTTTCAGATCACTGCCTGAAATGTGGACGCTCTCCAGTATTTGGTAATGTTTCCACACCCTCCCTGGACTCTTGATTGTGTGTATGGTCCTCGCCCGATAGTTAACGTGCAGCACATGCTCTTGTCTCTGTGCCCTCCACTGCACCCAGGAGGCGGCTCTGCTCTGTGCACGGCCCCCTTGGCCTTGTGTCGTTCTTTGCTTTGGTAACAAGTATGTGTTTGTATCTACTGCATTACGGACACTGGGAATATATGACAATAAGCAAAACGCACACTGCCCGGCCCTCTAGGAGCTTACAGTGTAGTTGAGGAGATAGGTAGTTAGAATCCAAGATGGTTAATCCTGCAAGATGGCCACAAAGCATGTGGGAATATATAGGTAGGACGTGCAGTACAGGCTGGGGCACCGAGACAGTGGTGCCGCTGTGAGCCCTGGGGGGTGGAAACAGCCAGGCAAAGAGGGAGAGTGTGTTCTGGGCAGGGCGCCTCTGTAGAGGTCAGTAGGAGAGCGCTTTGGATAACTGAGAGTTGTTCAGAGTAGCCAGTCTGCTCTTGAATACACACGTTTTCCTTCGGGTGGGTGGGGCCAGAAGGATAAATGGGGAGTGATGAGCTTGGAGAGGTAGGCAGGGAGCAGATCATGAAGGGCTTTGTAAATGGCTGAGAAGTTTGGACTTCGTCCCGAGGACATTTAGGAGCCACTGAAATGTCTTATCTGATCTCTCCTATGGCAGCATGGAGAATGGCTTAGAGGTGGCATGAGTAGCCTCTCTCTGGGTTGATCCAGGGACCACCTTCCCAATCTCACCTTCTCCTTATCCCTGTAGTCCGGCTCAGCATGTCCAGCTTCTTGCATTTTCCTGATTAGCATGAAGGCTTGTTCCAAACTCTGACTCTCCTTTTCTAGCTTCCTGTCTTGAAGGCCAGCTCCTCCCAAGCTCCTGGCTGGCTCCTGCTCTAAAACGAGTGTGTCATCTAGAACACCCACTGGGTCTCCCATGTTACTATTGCCCAGAGAGTCCATTGCTTTGCGTACGAGCTTGGATCCCCTAGGATTTAGAGTCAGCTTGCATCTAGCCTGAGCTCCTCTGACCCCTGAAATTCCTTGTAAGTCTCATGGTTGGCCCTTCCTTCCCAGCCAGACCAGCCCAGAGCCCCCTGAGAGAATTCCTCTGGCCCCTCTTTTTCCATCTAGCAGCTGAGTATCCTGGGTATTCCACACCAATCCCCACTGCATGCCTGAACTGGACGTTAAATGTGGGAAGATGAATGAAAATGAGTTGAACTGGCCAATAGACTTTGGGGAAGTTACTTCTCTGTGCCTCAGTTTCCTTATCTGTAAACTACAGATATTAAGAGAATCTACATCATAGAGTTGTTTGAAGGACTAAGTGAGTGAGTGCAGATAAAAGCACTAGGCCTGGCCCATAGTGGACACTCGCCGTTTGTTAATGTTTTTATGAAAGTGTGTAGACTATTCTAGAAAAGGAGGCAGGAGAACGTGAAAGTCTTTGACTGCTGGAATAGTTTGTCACAGCCAAGTGGGTGTTTGTCTTGGAGGTCCATGCCTCTTTGCTGTGTGTGACTGAGAGATGACAGCAATGATGCCCCTGCCCAGTCGGGGTGCAGACCGGGGGGGCTTTATTTTAAATCTGCCGTTTCATTCTGTGCTGATCTTGTTCCGGAAGTTCTTAGTTTTCGTGAAATTAAATCAGTTTTGCACTTCATAAATTAAGCTTCATTCCAGAAGACAGTCATGATGTTTGCCTCAGCTTTGCAGTTTGGGCCCCAAGACCAGCCCTTCCTCCTTGATAATCATCACAATAACAGCCACTAGTTGACAAGGCGATCGAAGACAACTCTGTGTGTTGATTTGTTCCACAAGTAGTTACTGAGAAAATGCCACGTGCAAGGCATGGAGAAGGGAAGTGTTGGGGCCACAGATCAGGCAGGGACCGTCCTGTCCCGTGGAGTGGCCATGGGTGAGGATTTAATCTCAGCCGGGGCGGTCCAGGAACTTACCGACTGAGTTACGCCCTGTAGACTCCTTAGGGGGAACGGCGTCCAGGGGGAGAGGCAACAGCACGGACGAGCGGGTAAAGGAGGGGAGATGTAGCTGGTGAGGGAGTGAGTAGACGTGAGGGAGTGAGTGCAACACCTCACACGTAACAAGTGCGTCCGGCGAGCCAAGACCTGTCCCGCCCTCCAGCCCGGAGTGGCTACCGTCATCACCCCCATTTCACAGAGGAGGAAGCAGGCACAGAGTGACTGAGTAACTTGGCGAAGGTCACACTGGTGGTGGATTTGGCCTGGACCCAGACAGCCTGGCTCCAGATTGGAACCACGAGCAAACTTACACGTCACGTGAGGCAGGACCTCCACCGTCCCCTTGTGTGTCTCCCCATGGGCCCCCTTGAAGGGATTTTCATTCTCTTTATCAGTCATATCTACTACGGTTATAGATTTCAAAGGAAATCATTTTCTTTAAGGGCCTTTTTCCAGTTCAGTTTCAATAGAATAGAGATCTGGACAGCATATAAATTTTCATGGTCAAAAATAGAGCTATATAATCTATGGCTATAACCCTTTCCATAGACCAAAGGCTGTGGATGTATGAAAACACTAGCTGAACTGTACATTTTTCCCCCTTGATTTCTGACAATTTGGTCATAAAGTCTTTTGATAAAAATATCAAAAAAAAAATCTCAGACTGCAACACTGTTAAATGTGACTGCATTAATGGATGAAAAAATCCATATTTTAGACTGTCAGGACCTGCTTAAACATCCTAGTGGGAAACATTTATGGCTCAAATAATTGAAGTCCATGTTTCTCAAAATCTATCTATTCCGCTCAGCCTATTGTTAGACCTTGAAACAAATCACAGAATTGGCTGGCTCACGCTTCTCTGTGACTCTTTCCTGTCCCCGTGGGGCCGAGGTGCGCGAGCAGGGCTGTCGGTCAGTGCTTCGGCTCGGCTCTGCTGGGAGCGGGAACTGATTACGAGGGCACGCCCCTTACCCTCCCTGGAGCTCAGCCTCCTCTTTGAATACCTTGATTCTCGGTTCCCATGCCTTTCTGTCTTTCGACTCTAAAGAAAATTATAATTAATAGTACGTGATCTAATGGCAAGAAGAGAAATATTAAATAATTTGGTTTCACCAATTTCACTCAGCATTATTTAACAAATGTCTGTTCATCCCCTGCTGTGTACATGACAAAGATCTGTGTATCGCTCCCTGTTGTGCTAACAGTTCCAGTGTTCAATTCTCACACTTACCCGAGGTCGCCTTCACTCATGTCCCCCTTGTGACTGCACTGTTACTATAGAGTCTGATACTGTTCAATGTTATTTTTCAAAAATCCCAAAGAAAGAAGACAGAAACCTCTCATCTCAACAAGATCCCTTAGCATTTTGCAAATTATTATGACGTCATATGTAGTCTTTTTTTTTTTTTGGTTCTTTTCACTGTACAGAAGCCTGTTTTAAACTACTGGGTAATGCTTCTTAGGAAAAACCGTAGTCACAGGGGGGCCAGTGGCGCCACGGGAAGCCCGTCTGCCTCCGGATTGGGAGATGCCAGGAAAGACCACGGCTGTCAGATGTTCGTGGTGCGCCGATGGGTCAGCTGACGTGGGTGGTGCAGTGGCCTGTGTGACGGACTTGTCATAGAAGTGGCGCCTCCTCCAGGTTGTAACTGCTCAGACCCATGTACTGTGGGAAACGTACAAGGACCGCCACTAGATAGAATGTTTGAAAGTATCTGTTGTGTTGAGAGAGAAACGAGAAAAAGACCCGGTAAGAGGTTTATCAGATAGTCATGAGTTCAGGTGACAAAGGATCAGCGATCAGGCCTTTGGGCCCTTTGCCAGACGGTTCGCTGGGCAGTGACGGCGAGCACCTCGTGGTACCTCAGCACTGCGGTGAGCACCCGGCATCGCCGTTACTTCGCTCAGTCCCAGGACAACCTAGAGGGCTGTGCGCTGTTGTAGCTCCTGTTTCATAGACAGGAAAACCGAGCCTGGAGAGGTTAGACAATTTTCCCAAAGTCACAGTTACCACGTGGTGGGAATGTTTTAGGCTGCTGGTTGTCACCTGCAGTTCATCCTGCTGACGGGGAGAGCCATTATCCTGGTCCCGAAGTCAGCTCTGTCTTTGATTTCTGTCAGTGATGCCCTGGTTTTCTCACATTCATTCTTACAGCCATCACTGACTTTTTTTTCTTCTGTCTTTGCTCTAATCCAAGCAGTCACCGAGTCCCTTTGCTTGTTTGGTGTCTTTTTGCTGTCAGCCCTCTTCCATCACCTCGGTGCGGGGTCTAGCCCATCTCAGTGGACAGGCTAAAGGCCAGACCCCTTGACTCAGAATTCGAGGTTGGCTGCCCTCCGGCCCCTGCCCTCCTCTGCGGTTCTTCTACATCTCTCCCAAGGGATGAACTGGCTACCTGATCACACCATGCCCTCTCCCCACTTGGCCCCTGACAGCTCCTTTCTGGGACACACCTTCCCCCGCACCTGGTGAGGTCAGGTCCCCTCCTCTATTGCCCCTTCTGATTGGTCCGCTCCTCAGTGACCCTCCGTCTCTTTAGCACCTGTGACGGTAGTGTTGTATCTCTCATTTCGCGCTGAGCGTGGGTGCTTGCCCCGCGTTGCAGCACAGCTCTTCCTGTTTGTGAGCTGCTGCTCGGGGGTGCGCAGGGGTGGGGCCTGGACCCCTCCTGAACATCTGGAACATTGCCATACACGCCAGAGTGCAAGTTCCTGTGCCCCCTGTGCATGTGTGAGGATCAAAGTGTTGATGGTAGCTATCATAAATCTCTCAGGTTGAACTCGCTGAGTTAAGATCTTCCACTGATCCCCCGAACCTTCTTACTCAGAGACCCGCTTCACTGGAAAAGGACCGCTAGCATTCACAGACTGCAGGTGGGGCGTGGGGGATTTTTTGCAAGCATGGACACAACTCCCCACCCGTGTCAGTAAGCCCTGTGCAAACTGGTTTGGCCTTCTTTCTATCAAGAGGTAGAGTTTACTTCTCTGATCTTTGAATTTTTGCTGACTTGTATCTTACTTTGGTCAAAGAATGTAGCAAAAAGTAGCATATCACTGGGCCTGAGGGCGATCTTGGGAATCCACCTCCGCTCCCCACAGAGCATCCCATCTGACACCAGGCCTTTGACCTGTCAGCCGCCGCGTGGTCCCACTGCGTGCACACTGGGGATGAGGTCTGTTTGAGGTGCTTCTTGAAGCAGTCAGTGCATTTTCAAGTTTATATTTCTATGGAAATGGTCTTAAAAGTAGATAAGAAATTGTGATTGTTTACATGCCTTACTACATTAATTCTGTTTTGTCTCTTACAATTTCCTGAACACAATCCAAAGCTAACATTGCTTTTTAAGATGCTAATATTTTCACAAGCCTAAGTTTAAAAAGACCTTGTGTTCTTGGTTTGCAAACAGCTGGAACTGCCTCTCCCTTCCTCTCCTACCCATTGTATGGAAACAAGCTCTGTGTTTGCCAAATAGCAAAACAGTCTTCACTTGACAGTGTGTATTTCACTTCCAAGCTCCCTCCGTAGCCCGGTGACATTTTCTTTCTCGGAAAATGACGACGGCGTCCAGGAGTATAGGTGTTATTTTTTTCCCCCAAATGTATGAAGTTTTAAAATGAAACTTCATTTCAGACAGAATGATGTTTGCTTTTATAAAAGTGGGACTTTTTTATGGTTCTGGGGCTGCACAAAATAAACTAATAACAAAATAAACTCATAAACAAAATAGAAACAGACTTACAGAGAACAGACTGACAGCTGTTGGGGGAGGTTGGGGGGCTGGGTAGAAAAGGTGAAAGGATTAAGCAAAGAAGAAAAACTCATGGACACAGACTCGTGGTCACCAGAGGGGAAGGGGGTGGGGGGAGGTAGAAGAGGGTGAAGGGGGCAAGGAGACTTGACTTGGGGTGGTGGACACAATGCAATGTACAGATGATGTGTTATGGAACTGCAAACCTGAAACCTGTATAAGTATATTAACCAATGTCACCCTAATAAGTTCAATAACATTTTTTTAATGAAAATAAAACCTAATAGTTGTAGCAGGTCAGCTTGAAAGATGTGGAGTTTACATTTAACTTAGACAAAATAGATTACAATAGATTTGGAAACTGTGCCAGCATAATTGTGTTTAAATGATTCTTGAATTTGTTTCGTTTTTTTTTTTTAAGAGGTAGCTTTCTCCTTAAATGTGTATTCAGTAACGCAGAGTTGTTCAGATTCCAGGAGGGACGCAGGGGCGTCAGACTCGTGCATGACGCAGACACAGCCCTGTTCATGGGCTTTTACTCCTCACGACCGGACGTGCTGTGCCTCCTTTTTCTGGCCGAGAGGACGCATCCCAGTTCCTCGGCATTTTACTCAGTAATACGTTCACAGTGCCTTTGCCCTCGTACTACTTCTCAGACTACAAGAATACCTGCAACATATGAGGGAGCTCGTGTCACTGCCAGAAAAGTACATGGTAATTTGGATAGAAAATAATGTAAGAGCTTTAGGAACAGAATATAATTAAATTAGTGCCTAGTGTAAAAATAGTGAAAGGGTTTATTTTTGGTTTTTAATGACTCAGATCCGTGTGAGGCGAATATGTAAATTAAATGACAACATTCACTTCAGTGATCGCCGTGACTTCAGCTCGGCTCGAATGTTCATTCTGAGAATTCCATTTTCTTCTGCTCTCCCCTGCTTTTAAGTAAACACAACATTAAAGGGTTTGAATTTGATGAACTAGGGAATGCATGGCTGCAGCCTTGGAAGCCTCGAGACTGAGGCCTTTTAAATTGAACAGGCAAGCATTCGTGTATCCATTCAGTAAATGGTTATTGAGCACCTACTGTGTGCCTAGTACCTTTCTGGCTGCTGGGGGCGGAGCCAAGAACAAAGCAGACACGTCCCTGCCGCCGAGTTCACAGTTCAGTTGTGAAAAGGCAGACAGTGACTGAGCGAACGACAGCCTCACTTCAGACAGAGAGGCAAGGAGGGCAGACCAGGTAAATGACAGAATGAGTGGAGGGGTAGTTTTAGATGGGAGGTTGACATTTTGAGGGACATTTGAGTAAGACCTAAATGATGGAAAACTACCTGCCACCTGGCAGAAGAACCACCCGGAAGGAGGAAGAGCAGCTGAAGGGCCCTGAATGGGGTAAGAGCGTGCAGGACTGAGGGACAAAAAGAAAGGCTGGATGGTAATGAGCAAGAGGAAGAACTGGGGCGGGATTTTAAAGGTAGACAGGGGCATGGTGATGCGCTATTCATGGGTGCCAGCCTGCGTTATATATATTATATTATATTATATTATATTATATTACACTATATTACACTATATTATATTATAATGTTATATTTTTTGTATTTTGGTATAGTATATATTTTAGATCATTTGTATAGTTATATTGTACTAGTGTTATTTGTGTAACCTTCTATAAGGTTACAAGCCTTGTAAAAAGGGAGGTGAGTCCTCGAGATGTGTAGGTTTTGGGGCCATTCCCAGTATCCACAGTTGTGCTCGTGGCAAGTACCCTGTCCTGGATCCCCAGCATTTTTCCACTTTTGTTTCTAATTATCAGTTAAACGCAGCTCAACAGATTTTTTTCTGAGTCTGTCCTGGGCCCCAGAACCTGATGAGTCCACAGGGCTGTCCGGACCAGTGCAGCAGAAAGTGGGACAGACTTCCACCAGAAAGCCGCTCTGCTGGGTTGGGTCTGTTGTTTCCGTCAGGGCTCAGCTACCTTTGCTAGCATCTTATTGGCCCTTAGGCTACGGAGAGTAAAATGATGTTAAGGACCAAGTGTGGAGTCTGAACGCCAGTGATTGTCAGTGTGGTGTGGTCTTCAGTCGCTCCCCTTCATGAGAGTTGCAAGGCACGAAGGAGTGATTTTGAGGCCTGTGCGTGCATCAGACCAAAAAGGTTTAGCATCTGAATACTCTCTTGTGGAGGAAGGAAGTTGTTAAGCATCAGCAATTTAATAAAATATGTGAAAGTTTTAAAGAATATACGTGTTTTTAAGTGAAGCAGTGCAGACTTGTAGACTCTGTTCTGTTATCGCGTCATGTTCCGGGTGCCTGGTTTAGACAGGGTAGTCAGTAAACGACACAGACTGTTTCTAAAGACCGTATGTAGTGATACCGCACTGACTGAAAATTCCCACTGTATTAAACCTTCTAGGATTTATAAGACACTGAAATGCATTACTAAGAGGGCTTACTGAATCTTCCTTCAGAGGTACTTAGTGAAAAGATTGTGTTATTTTTTAAAAAGGCAGTAGTTCAGGTTTCATTCTGGCAAAAGTAAGTTCTAAAAGCCTTTCCCTGGTTTGCTGCTGGAAATTCCACTCCTTGGATGCTTGTTTTGCCTTATCCACCCCAATTCTCCCTGCTTCTGTGGTTTAATAGGTTTCCCTCCTGTTCAGAAGAAAACCAAGCCAGTGCTACATGTAGCATCTGCTTGCAGGTGCGGCCGGCGCCTCTCCCGCCACCCCTGTTCCCGAGGCCTGGGCAGAGCTGCCGGGGCCTGACGCTGACGGCACGCAGCTCACACGGCTCTGCCAGCTCTGCTGCTTCTCCCGTAGCTGCGCGCCGTGGCATGTTAGCGTGTGCGTGTGAAATGCTTGAGGCGGACAAAGAGATCCACCTGTGTTCCTCCCAGGTGCAGAAACAAAGCATCCCACTCCAAACATGGCTGGAGCGCCCTGGGCAGCCCTGCCTGGGGGCCTTTCCCTTCCTCTGCCCCGGAGAGAATCACTAGCTCGAGTTTCTCAAATCATTCACGCGTGTCTTTATATTTTATGACACAGATTTATGTTTGTTAAATAATGTATAGCTTTGCATTGTATAATTTTTAAACCTTACATAACTGCAAACTGCTTTTTCTCCCATCACTCTGTATTTTAAGACTTAGCCATGTTAATACGCGTATCTTTCCCTGCTGTAGAGTGTTCTGTTGGGGGCTCTAGGGGGCACAATATCTGGCACCCTCTTTTCGCATCTAGGATAAATTGAGAAATAGATCCGAGGAGTGTTAGAGAGTACTGGATAAAAATATCAGCTGTGTTTGTGAGGTGGCTCTCTGGAGGGGCGGGCTTGCTAGAATGCAGCCAGAACTGAATAGGTTTACCCTTCCAGTCCCAGGTCAGGTTGCTAGCCTGGGACTCCCCCCTCGAGGGCCACCGTGTGGCATGGCGGGGCAGAGCGTGAGGAGGACAGGGCATAGCATGCTAGTTAGATAAGGCACTTGCGTCTCTAGGGCTACTGGAAGGAGGCTGGGAATGTTACTCCAGAAGAGGACCCCTTTGCTGTTACTGCAGATGGGGCTGCAGTGGACGTGCAGGCCCACCACTGGGATGGCCCCTGTGGAGCCCAGACACCTGGCACAGGATGGCAGGTCCTGGCTATGCGCGGCCGCAACCAGACGGGCCTCCTGAGCCCTTCACCTTCTCACTTGTCCGTGGTTAGAGTTCTTTGCCATCCTATTCTCATCAACACTGGCGGTAACTCCAGTTTTTGCCAATCTGCTGGGTGTGAAATGGCATCTTATTGTGATTTTAATTTCCCTGATTACTAGTAAAGTTTGGCATCAGGTGTGCTAGCCATTTGGTTATTCATGTTATTGGCCCACATAAAAATATTGAGTTATTTTTTTATATTGGTTTATAGGGGTTCTTTACATATTCTGGATACTAATTCTTTCTCTTTTATGAGTCACACAAATCTTTACCTTTTAGTGGCTTGTCTTTTTTTTTTTGTGGCTTGTCTTTTTTTTTTTTTTAAATAGGATACCTTTTGATAAAAATCTGATACACACACACACATGATTTGGGAATATCATTTGGCATTATATACTTGTATGTATCTATTTCCCCACATCCCCAGCAATAGAGGAGACTTCAAAAAATAGAAAATACAATACTCTTTGACATGTCCAAAGTCTAAAATTATGTAGAGAACGTGTAAAGTATCACTTGAGCATACTAATGGGTTCTCTTTTGTGATTTTTCTGCCTGTTGGAATGTTAATATTACCTTTGAACAACTACTATATTGTATTAGGCAGTTCGAACAATATTTCTGCAAGATCTACCTTTTCAAATTCTTTGACATGATAGAATTTACTGCTTAATCTTTGAATCCTAATGCTTAAATTATGAGGTTTTGCCTCCATGTAGTCACACGAAAAGGCTACACCACAGAACACTTCTGATCCACCAGAAGTCAAATTTATCCGCCTCCTGGAAACTCTCTTATGCGTGACAAAACTTTGCATTTTAACTCATCCTGTGGCAACGCCGTACTGATGCTCCAGCGCACACTGTTAACACCAAAAGGCACTGGAGTCCTAAATTATGTAACGTGCTACTTATCCGAGTATAAGGAAATGGCATCATGATTTCACCAATTATTGATAAGAATAGTCTATTACAGGGGCATGGACTTTTACCAAAAAAAAAAAAAAGATCCTCAGAGAGCCCTTGGTGCAGTCTCTTATTTTACACACGTGAGGGTGAGTGACCCACCCAGGGTCACACATGTAGGCAGGCACAGATCAAGAATGAGATCCGGGTCTTGGCCTTGTCACCGTGTGCTTTCCACGGCCATGGTGTCTGAGTCCACTTGGGCTGCTGTAACAGAAAACCATAGACTCGGTGGCTGGAGCCGCAGAAGCTGATTTCTCACTGGTAGGGAGGCTGGGGAGCCCCAGAGCTCGGTGCTGGCAGAGGGTGTGTCCGGCGGCCTCCCGGTTCATACAGCCGTCTTCGTGCTGTGTCCTCGCCCAGTGGGAGAGCTAGAGGAGCTCTCTGGGCTCCGCGTTGGGAATACGGGCACAAAGCAACCCCGCAGGCTCCCCTCCAAGTACCACCACACAGTAGGTTTTCATATATGAATCTAGGGGGAACACAAACATTCAGTCTGCGGCAATGGATTATAGGTCATAGCGTTATTCTCTGTTTTTCTAATGGTGTATATTTTTACAGCCAGATATCTTCGAGAAGTTTCAATGTACTGGGCTTTTTGTTGCTGGGAGCTTTTTAGTTTTTTAATACTAAAGGAACTGTTTATTACACTTCCTTAAATTAGCTTTATGGAAGTAATGTATACCATATTCCTTCCTTATTCTCGACTGGTGTTTACATGCTAGTTTTTCCAGTAGGTTGTATAGATAAATTAAATGTTATGATAAATTATTCCAAAGAGGCATGTTAACAGTTTGCATAAATTAAAACTCTGCTGTGATAGTTTGAATCGGATGGGGAAAACATGTAAATTTGTAAATGTGTGCAGTTAATTTTTTAAATAGTTTTTTTTCATGCATGGCTATTGTTTATTTAAGTCAATGTGCTTACCATTACAATGAGTGCATTTAATTCAAGAATTAAAATATTACTATTAACTCATGTGAACCCACGAGCCCTTCTTTCCTGTCTTCATGCTTTCCTACCTTGGGAGTCACTATCTGGAATTCAGTGATTATTATTTCCCTGCTTTAAAGTTACACACACACACACATACATACATACATACACACGTGCACACACACACATATGCGCCTGTGTACTTTCCTAATGTATAATCTTCCTCCTTTTAAAACTATGTAAATGACTGCCAAATGTATGTAGTCTTTTGGGACTTACTTTTTTCACTCAATATGTTTCCAATATTTATCCTTGTTTTGTATATAGCTATAATTCACTCATTTTAAATGTGTACAGTGTTCCATTGTATGACATTACCATAATGTATCTATTCTGTTGATAAGCATTTAGTTTTTTCTCCCCAATTCTGTTTGCTTTTGCTATTGCTAATAATACCGTCCAAACAGTCTTGTATTCTTATTCCTGGTGCCCACGTGCAGGCGTTCCTCTTAGTCAGGTACTTAGGGGTGGAATTCCTGGGTTATGATGTATGCAAATGTTTACGTAGGGCCAAAATATCATACTGCCAAGTGGCACTTCCCAGTCATTTGTGTCAGTTCATTCACCCGATGTGTGGGGCAAGCCCTGAGCTCTTCTCGTGTGAAGCCACCACCAAAGTTCCAGTGCAGATATGGGCCCACCCACAACCTCAAGGCAAACGTGGCTTTGGGGTGCCAACTTCCCGCCAGCCTCTTCCGGTTTGAGCTGCCCCAAGAACATGACCTGGCCACACTATGTTTTTAACTCAGTGCCTTTGAGGTAGTTTTGTTTTAGTGTCTGATCCAGCATTTTGGGGTTTTGTTTTTGTTTTTTCCCAGTGGGCGTATTGATCTGACAATCCAAAAACAGAAAGTCCCATTTCTCCGTTTCTTTCTAAATTCTCTTTCCCAGATATTGATTTATTGGGCAGAACCATGGATTTGTTAAGTGTTGGAGAAGACTGACCGTTCGTCTATGAGATGTAGAGAGTGTGCAGAGTGAGTGATATATTTCTACAGTTTACTGACTGGCATTTTGGCTGTGTCCTGTTGCTGTGCCCGACTACCTGGCCGCTGACCGCTCTCTGGAACATCGTTTGGGTGTGAGCTAAATATTTATTTTCTTGTGACATAAAGCATATTATCTGGAAATAGTGATATATTTTAATGGACATGCCACTGAATCTCAACTTTTAAGTTTCATACATTTTTTAATGAGAAGAAACAATGCCATATTTTTTTCTTGTTATCAAAGTATTATATCTAAAAATCGCTGTTCTTGAAATTGCCTTCAAGACGTATTTCAGTGCATTTTTAGTATATTTATACCTAGTATAAAATAATTAACGGTGTCTGAGTGTGTTGATGGGTCCCCGAGGCCACCGCCAGCTTTGATGATTCACCGGAAGGACTCGGCCTGGAATTGCACTCACGGCTACGATTTGTTACAGTGAAGGGTGCCAAGCAAAATCAGCCGAGGGAAAGCAGGTGGGTGCAGTCCGGGGAAGCCAGGTGCGGGCTTCCAAGGCGCCTCTGGCAGTGCGGTCCCACAGGAGGTGCCCGACTCCCCCGACAGCAAGTCGTCACAAGACACGTGAAACGTTGCCAGTCAGGGAAGCCCGCTGGAGACGCAGCGCCCAGGGTTTTTCCTGTGGGATGATCGTGTGGGCAGTCTCTCTGCCCCAACCTTCCAGACTCATGGATGGAAAGCAGCGCGTGACATGAACCATGTTGTTGCCCACGCTTGGGCACAGGGACCCATTCTTAAGAGTGAACATTGGTGGGAAACTTCTGGAAACCCAAGTTCCCAGATGCCAGCCCAGGACTGTCCTTGTAAGCAGGATAGTTGTCTGGCCTGGTACGTGGACTCTTTTCTGCGTGTTACGTTATGGCTAAAGTTTTTAAAGCACTTCCTGTTTGTCAGACACCGTTCTTAGTTTATTTCATCCTTACAACAACTGTCTCACTGAGACAGAGAGGTTAAGAGTCTTGTCTAAGGCAGCACAGCTAATACGTAGTAAACCGGGCTTCTAACTCAGGCTTCAGCAACTATGACTTATCCAGTGCTTTATTAGTGTTTTTATTTCTTTTTCGTTTTGTCCTACTTTATGGCTGAGATGTTTCATACATTTCTATAAAACTGTGATGTTGTTTCATGGCTCTTAATTTTCAAGTACAAACCTTGTACTTGCACAAACCTTTTTATCATGTACAAACCTTTCCTGATCTCATAAGCCTTTCTCAGCTGCTCCTGGGTCAGAGGGTCTGAGTCATTTACTTCCATCTTTCTGCAGGAGGGTTGCCTGGTCTTGGACCACCAGTTAGTGCCGCTGTTCCTGCTACACCTCCTGTTGATGCCACAGCCAGGACTGCAAACAGACGGTGTCACAGCTCCTTGGTCTATAACCAAAGACAGGACAGCATCTTCTGTTTCATTTCCTTTCTTGTAGTTCTCATCACTGTGTTAGCCGTATTGTCTACCTCAGTGTCTTGGACAATGACTTAGGGAATGGAATTTAAATGCCTCTTGGCTGGCCATCTGGGAGGTAGATGGTAACTACAATGACTAAACTGGTAGAGCTTGCCTTTCCGTTAGTGTATTTGAGATTTCTTTCCCGAAATGAAGAGACCAACTATGCACTATATCCAGTCCCCAGAAAACACATTACAGCTTTAAGAGAAGTCTGAGTGTTTAACTCATGTGCTGAAATACGATGCAGATGTTTGGTGTCTTACTCTAATATTATTTCACTGTTCAGAGTCACCTGTTTTGATCCCTGCCTAAGCTTGCTTGCTTCATTCCGTACCACCTGTTCCCAAGAATGTATTTACAGTCTTGTCTTTTTCAAATGGATAGTACACATGTTAGAAAAAGATTGATTTTTGCCAGTGTCATTCAATAAATACCTTAAGAAGTCCTTGTTATTTTATTTCAGTGTAATACTGTAATACTGTTTTTACTTCAGTAGCATGTAAGAAGTCATGCTATAGGACTGAAGTGTGATGTTCTTTCAATGTTCATGGATGGGAAACAAGGTTTTTTTAACTTTCTGAAATGAACTATAAAACTTCCAAACTCCCACACAATGACAAATGTCCCTGCATTTCTGTAGGCTTAGAAAGCTTACATCATCCCTCGTTGAGCTCAGGAGGTCCTGGGCATCGAGCTGTCCGAGACATTTGCCTCCTCCTACTCTGGGGCTTCGCCTGTGCATTCCTGTTTAAGCATTGCCTCACCAGAGGCCCTTCCCTGCCAAAGGGACCTCACCCTCCCTCCCCTCTCCCAGCATACATCTCTGCCGCCCGGAGGTCTGTCGTTCACGGCACCTGCCAGTCTCTGAGAGGGTCCTGTGTCTTTGTTTGCTTATTGTCTGTTCCACACCACACGTGACTCTAAAGTTCTCTGGGAGTAGCGATGTTATGTGTCTTTCTCTTTTTATTTTTTTAAAGATGTTATTTATTTATTTTTAGAGAGAGGAGAAGTGAGGGAGAAATAGGGGGAGAGAAACATCAGTGGTTGCCTCTTGTGCAGCCCCTACCCCCACAACCCAGGCATGTGCCCTGACTGGGAATTGAACTGGCGACTCTTTGGTTTGCAGGCCAACGCGCAATCCACTGAGCCTCACCAGCCAGGGCATCTGTTTGTCTGGATTACCTGTGGAGGTCAGCACAAAGCATGTGGTCGTGTAGTTTTTGTTGAATGAATTAATTTACTAAAGACTGTCAGAAAAGTAAGTTATGTTAGAATTGGTATTTGATTTTGATCAATTTAAACGTATCAGATTTTCTTTGGGTTTCTTGAAGAAGGCATCTCATGCAAAGGTAATTCTACACTTGATCTAGTTGCCTGGGGATGGACAGTTAGGTTGTTTTAAGTGGTCTGTACCTTTCTGTTTGTACATGTGTGCAAGAGTTTCTCCGGGGTAGTACTTTACCATCTTTCTCACTGTATTGCCCCCATGTACAGGGTGGGGCAAAAGTAGGTGTACAGTTGTGAGTACATGAAACACGTTTCCTTTTGTATTATCGTTTATTATTTGTTGTTTTATTTTCCATACGAACAGCTGTAAACACACTTTTGCCCCGTGCTGCCGAATGAGATTATGTGTGAAACATGTTTCTGTTGACAGACAAGTTGGTCTTGGCTGAGAGCAAACTGCCCGCCTGCCCGAGAGACTTCGGGGCTCAGTATCTTGCCACACCTGTGAAGCAGCTGCGGCAGGGTTTCGGGAAGCTGTGTTCTAGGGCCGTGGTCTTTGTGTTTCCCTGAAAGGATTCTTAGAAACTATGTACTTCTTGAGCATTTTTAGATTGATAGCTAAAGCTTTTCAAAGTAAGTTTAAATGGTTGCATAGCATATAATTTCCAGTGTATTATAAATATTGACATTTACAAACCAAACTGTGATATTACTCTTAAATGTATCCAGTAGAATCTAAATACCACAGTGATTTGATACTCACCATTTTTCTTTCAAAAAATGTGTGAACAAGCATTTAAAATGATAGGAACAAATTCTTCTTTAACAATTTGAAACTTCACATTCTTCCTTTTTGAACTCCTATTTTTCTCCCATCACCAAATTTTATCCTAATGTAACATTTTTTAAAATCTTTTGGCTTTCACTGACAGTATTTTAAAATTAGGTTTATTAAGTTATAATTTACGTATTGTAGTATTCTCCATTAGTAGGTGTACAGTCATACGGGTTTGGCGGGTGTACGTAATGTGTGGCCAGGACCACGGTCGAAACGTAAAGTATTTCTGTACCTTGTGGTTCCCTCCCTCTCCCCCAGTCTCTGGCTCCACGAAGCTTCTTTCTGCCCCATGTCCATTGCCTTTTGCAGAATGCCACGTAAATGGAATTACACAGCTCGTGGTCTTCGGCATCTGGCTTCCTTCACTTCACGTAATGTGTGGCGTTCATTCGTTCCTTGTAACTGCCGCTGTGTCCGACTGTACCTGCGCACCGTCGCTTGCTTGGCCTTTCCCCAGCGATGGGCCTTTGTATTGTTTCCACTTTAGGACAATTATGAATAATGCTGCTATGAACATTTGAGTTGTTTTTTGTTTGGGTATTTGTCTTTGTTTCTTTTGGGTTAGTGAGATTTCTGGGTCACATGATAGGTGTTTTAATTCTATAAGAAACTGGCGAGATTTTTTTTGAAGTGGCTGCATCATTTTATGAAGTAGAAGACTGTTTCTCGTTGTTGCTGGCACTTGGTATTGTTAATATTTTTGTTTGTAGCCATTTCTAATAGGTGTGTAGTGGTATGTCATTGTGCTTTTAATTTGTATTTCCCTAATAACTAACTTAAATAATTGTTTCTTGTCCTTGTTTGCCACCCATACCTCTAATAATGAAGTATACATTCAATCTTTGGTATATATATATATATATATATATATATATATATATATATATATTCATTCCTCACCCAAGGACACTTTTTTAATTGCTTTTAGATAGAGGAGAGGGACAAGGAAAGGGGGGGGGTGTGAGAGAGAGAGAGAGAGAGAAACATCAGTGTGAGAGAGAAACACCAACGGACTGCCTTCTCATACACACCCAACGGGGCATCAAACCCATAACCTGAGTATGTGCCCTGACCGGGAATTGAACCACAACCTTCCAGTCTCCAGGGTGATGCTCCAGCTAACTGAACCACACAGGCCAGGGATCTCTATATATCTCTATCTATGTCTATCTCTATAATCTATTTTTAAGTACTGGGTTGTAAGAGTTTTATATATTCTAGATACAAATTTCAGTCTGTAACTTTTATTTTCATTTCCCTAATACTTTCTTTTAGAGATAGAAGTTTTTTTATTTTGATGACTTTTTTATTGATTCATGGGTTTTTTGCCTTATTTTAGAAAGCTGCCCAACCCCAGTGTGATAGTTAATTTTTTGTGTGAACTTGGCTAGGCCATGGTACCCAGTTTTTGATCAAACAGCTGTCTAGATGTTGTTCTGAGAATATTAAGATGTGATTGACATTTAAATCCGTAGACTTTGGGTAAATCCAATTACCCTCCATAATGTGGGTGGGCCTCATCTAATCAGTTAAAGGCCATAAGACTGAGGTCCCCCCAGGAAGAAGGTATTTTGCCTCCAGACTGCTTTTGAACTTGAGAGACTATAATATTAATTCTTCCCTGGACTCTCTTATTTTCCAATGGTCTATTTGTCCATCCTTGAGCCTACACCACACTCTCTTAATTGTATAGTTTTATAATAAGTCTTGATATTCTGTAGTATAAGTCCTAGGGCTTGATAATTTCTTCAGAATATTCTTGACTCTTTTTAACTTGTTGCATTTTCTCATAAATTTTTGACTTTACATTCTCGACCACTATGTTCTACTGCCCTGTAAGTAATATTAGTTTTCATCCTAATGAAATAGCCAGGATCGCCAGGCCGCCTGACTCTCGAGTCTGCGCTCTCCACGCAATACTGCCTCTCTACCAAAGCCACGGGGTTTATAGGTAGGCATAGCTAGGACATTTCTGTCATTGGTTTTCTTTTCAGTAATCAACATTTATTTTTTCCATTTTATTATTTAGTTTCCTTTGTTATTTTTCAACTTCTTATCAGCCACCTTCAAAAGAAAAGAAAAATGAAAGCAAATTCTCAGTTTAGGATCAATCTGAAATGTGGTAAGAACTTCTGAGTGTGGGATCTATGAGTCTGAGCCCTTCGTCCGGCTCTGCGGCCCAGCGTTGGGGAGCGAGGGGTCGCACGATCAATGCTGAGAGAGCTACACTTGCAAACGGAGAGTAAATGGAAACTGAAAGTTATTAATAGGCCACATGTGAAAAGGGGATATACTGATACTAACAAGTACCTTTACACGTCTGACATTTCTGATAGAGGAACTTTTTTCCAGAGAGTTTATATATAATGTTTTTTTCTTAAAATCCCTGTGTTGTAACAGAGTAAGAATCATCACTTTTCTTTTGTTGTAATTAGAAAAAGCAAGAATGCGTAAGGTCAGAGTGGGTTGGGCTGACTGTCAGGTGGCCCTGACTCAGAACCCAGTGCTCTCTCTGCTGAGAAGTCGTTGTCCATGCCGGCAGCAAGAGGGACAGGAGCCTGGGGCCCAGCATGCAGATTAGCCCAGAGATTCTGTTTGGTAGAGGCAGAGTGTGCTGTGTCTTCTTCAAAAAATACTTATTCAAACAGGTATTGATATATAAAACTGTGGTATGTATTTGTAAATAATTCAGGTACTTTTTGTTTTTGTTGCTTGTTTTTTTTGTTTGTGGGAACTTTTTGTTTTTGGCATCGTACCGTAGGTAAATACATGCCTTATAATTCATTGAAAAGTAGACAAATTTAAGTTGAGTAAGTGAAGTGGTTTTATAGGATTATACTGTAGTTAATATTATAATCACTCAGTTAAACAAGCGAGATGGAAAAGAGAGCCGTACAGGTGTTACGACACAGAAGGAAACCAACATCGGGAACAGCAGAAGTGATAAAAGAATAATAATAGGAAGTGACCTAAATTTCATAGGAGAAGAGGTGTCTTTTTAATGTCTTGAAATATAAATGAAAGAAGACAAAGAGAGTAGATGAAAAAGAAAAATAGTCATATGTTAGAGTCATCCACCAGAGCTTAACAGAAACAATGGAGAATAGAAAAAATGTGGCTAAGTATTGAATACAAGCTATTGGGTAATGACCAAAGGGCACAGGAAGACGGGGACTGTGTTTTGGCAAAAGGATGGTCAAAGGAAAGAAAGTACAGCCAAGGTCTATTCAAATGAAGTGAAGGAATAGAGGGAGAAAATACCACGTAGACAATCTTTGAAGGTAATAATAACGCATAGCCTAATGTTGTGTATATCACTTAATAACGAGTGATTTTTTTTTTTAAATTTATTTTTAGAGAGGGAAGGGAGAGAGAGAGAGAGAGAAACATCAATGTGCGGTTGCTGGGGGACATGGCCTGCAACCTAGGCATGTGCCCTGACTGGGAATCGAACCTGCGATGTCTGGTTCGCAGCCCGCGCTCAATCCACTGAGCTACACCAGCCAGGGTGCGATTTTGTTTTTAAAAAAGAATGAAAAAGGAAGTACAAAAACCAATTAAAGGAAGAAGGAGACACGGCCCTGGTAAAGAACGGGCACATGGGGAAAATGAGAAAAGCCGTGCTGGAAAGTGCATTCAGGTCCCAAAGAAGGTTAAAATAAACAATCACATTTGTTCCTTGTCTCTTAGGTCAATTAAAAAAGAACCAGTTAGACATTGAATGCAATAACCATTATAAAACTGCCTAAAGCAGACATATTGATTGCTGTCAAAAATGTACTTCATAGTCTATATAAAGCATTGAAAGTGGATCTAGATATTCATGTTTCAATATTTTAAGAAAACATTTTAATTCAGTATGATAAAAACAAATCTGTGAAAATGATTATTTTTAAAATATCATTTAGGGAGGCATTTGGCAATGATTGCCATCTTTCATTTTCTTTTTTTATTTATTGATTTGCAGGAGGGAGGGAGAGAGAGACGGGCCGAGAGACAGAGGGAGAGAGGGGGGGAGACATCAATTTGTTGTTCCACTTATTGATGCCTTCACTGGTTGCCTCTTGTGTGTGCCCTGGCCGCGACGGAACCCGTGACCTTGGTGTATTGAGATGAAGCTCTAACCACCTGACCTACCCAGCCAGGGCCCGTCTTTCATGTTCTTATTTTGGATATAGATTGTTGCTTTGTACTTATCTAATACGTCATCTAAAATATTTGGACAGTAGGTAGCATCCAACATGTTTGTAAAGTTCAAAAGCACCTTTATGTAAACGATAGCTTCTAAAGGCCAGTAGACACATGTAAATAGAAGCAAATAAATCGATTCATCCCATACTTAGCCGTTAAAATAGAGTGCATTTCTAATGTATGAATTTAGATTTGACCTTGTAAACACTGAAAGCAATAGAAACCCCAAATACCACAGTTACCACAGGGTTCGTCGGGTAAGGGGTTGCTGTCTCCAATATTTCCCCGAGCCGTCTTTCACCTTGTCCCAACTGCAAGCTAGAATGTTTGTTCCATCTGTTGAAATAATAGAGTCTCCAAGCTTTTCTCCCACCCATGTAGTAAGTGATCAGCATTCCACAGTGTGGAACAAAAGCACAAACTTACTTGTAAACATAGAAACAGTTGAACAAAAAATGATAATAATCAGGCTCTTTTTGTTGAGTTTTGGGACCTGGGTGTCATTACTCATGATAGAGCATAACAGTGTTTTCTGCCAATTAGAGTTCTCACTGGCCACTGTTTTGAGTGGTAAATGAAGTGTTCGGTCGGCTCTCCAAATAGTTACTCAGTGTCTTAACATACAAAAGGGTACCTTTGAGCCACTTGGTTGTTGAGATAGCACTGAGACTCTGTGTGTGTTACATGAGTGATGTCCCCAGTGTCCTATCCTCAGCAGCCCTAGAATTTACCCATCACTAAAGCTGAGTACTTTTAATTGAAGCAGCAGATCAAAACAAGTGCCACAGCCTTTTCTAGAATACAGTACTATATCATTAAGTCTGAGACACCACTAATTCCGGGGCACCATTATCTTTGGTGCCGCTAATGAAAGAAAAAATTCTGCCTGTTAAATCATGATACAATGCAATCACAATACATCACAACTTTGGAGATTTAAAAATGGGGAAAAGGTGTCCTGAGAAGCATTGAGTCAAGAAAATATGCACCTTGAGCCCAAACAAACATTTCATAGCTATCTGGTTCTGAATTGTTTTCAAATTTGATCTATTAAATGCTATCTTCATCCAGTTTCCTTTATTCTGCCTTTTAAAACCCTCCTTGGTCTCATTATCTTATTTCCCTGGGTATAACCTTGACATTGCTCAAAATTAGTTCCGGTCATCCACCTGCAGAGCCGCTCTCTGGCCGTGCTGTCACACGCCCCTGCCTGGCCAGTCTCCTCACCTCACACGGGGCATGGACATCAGGTGTGGACCCTTGCTGGGTTCACCCTTGCCTTGCTGGCAGGGCCTGGATGTCAGGGCAGGCAAACCCGCCCTGGCTGTGATCTCTACATAGCCATGGTCAAGTTTTCTTTCAGTGTTGGGTGGGCTCCTAGGTGCCTGGCACTGTGTGGGAGCCACAGGTTACAATAGCGACGTATCCCAGCAGGCAAGGAATTCGCAGTCCAGCGGGAGAGGAAATGTGTAGAAGGTAACTAGAAGTCACGGGCTTTAGCCTTGGTGGACAGCTCTGCAGGGGATAGAGTTCCTCTCCACCTCTTTGACTCACTGCCCCTTCTTGACCCAGTTTCCGCCTTCCTAATATCAGACGAAGACGGCCCACCCACATCGCAGAGGAGCCTGTGCGGAGCGGCCGCAAACGAGTGGCCTGCACGCACCAGCACACTCCGAACAGGGTTTGCTCTAATCCAAGTCTCGCCACCCCAGGTGGGAGCAGCGAGAGCTCGTCGTGAGGACGATGTCTGATTGGGCCTTGGAGGGACAATGAGTCGAAGAGGCCCAGTACCCTCTGACCACAGGGAGTGACCGCTGGGGCCCCATCTGCTTCCTCCTCCTCCTCCTCCACCAGCTCCAGCACCACCACTACTGATGGTGATGATGATGATGATGATAAACGGAACCCGCTCTGGACCCTGCCTCAGCTCTAGCGCCCGCCCAGCCACACTCCTCACGAGAGGAAGCTGTGCTGGCCATTTTTATTTAACCCCCGTCTCTCCACTTCTCCACTCCGGTCAGGGGACTTTCACCCCTGACAGCTCTACTGAGTAATTTTGCCAAGTTCACCGATAATCTCCTAAGGGTCAACTTCAGTGGCCACGCTTCAGTCTCTGGCCTCTGTCCAGCATTCCTCCCTGATGACCACACCCTCCTTGGAACACCCTTTTCCGCTGGTGTCTGCGGCAGGACTAGCTCCGACCCTGTCCTGCCCACAGCGGCCAGTCCTTTCCATGTCCTTCAGGGGGTGGCCTCCTGCTTCCTGCCCACCAGAGCCCTCCTTGCCACCCACACACTGTCTCTGGGAGGCTTCCTTCACAGCGCCCGCGTCCCCGTGGGCGACTGACTCCCAGTTCCATGCCTTCATCCCAGTCCTTCCGAATTCCAGACTGATTCTCTCCCGATGTCTCCACTGACCCCTCCGACTCCACATGTTCTGAGTGTTGTTTTATATTGTCTTTTACGTCGACATGCTGATCTTTCTTCTTGTTTTACATTTCTTGGTTCACAGTATCATCATCTTCCCAGTTCAGCTTCTTTTCTCGACTACTTGTAACCAACAGTTTGTCTCTCTGCTACCAGCCAAGTCCGTCTCAGGTCTTTCCCTCCTCGCCACCCCTAACCCAGACTGTGCTGGTCTGCCGTGACAGATGATACCACAGAGTGGGTGGCTTACCCCAGAAACCGATTTTCTTAGAATCCTGGGGGATGGAAGTGTGAAAGCAAGGTGTCAGCCGGGTGGGGCTTTTCTGAGGCCTCTGACCTCTGTGTCTTCTCATGGATGTCTGTTTGTGTGTCCATGTCCTAAATAAGTTCCTGTCCGTGTAAAGACACCAGTCACAGTGGACCAGGGCCCACCCTAATGACCTCGTTCTCACTCAGTCGCTTCTTTCAAGACTGTCTCCAAACAGAGTCACATTCTGTGGTGCAAGGAGTAATCCCTCCTCAAGGGATTGTGCTGAGGACCTCAACATGGAAATTTTGGGGGGCACAGTTCAGCCCGTGGCACATGCCCTCATCATCTCCTTCCTAGTTAATCGTGTGCTCTCCTGACTTGTTTTTCTGCCTCTGGTGTCATCCCCATGCTAACATACCCACCTCGCCACCATCCGAGAGATCATTGTGATTTCAGATACGAGCACACTGCTCTCCTGCTTCAGACTCTTTGACGGCTCCCGATGACATCCATTGAGTAGAATGTGCAGATTCCTTCCAATGGCTCTTCCGTGGTCTCGTAGCTTCAGTCACCTTCCTGTTCACACGTGCTTGAACCATTCGGAAGTATTGGAAGTTCCCTAAAGGGTTTGGACCTCTGTGCCTTTGCACATGCAGCTTTTTGCATCTGGAATTTTCTGAACTCTATTCTCTTTGTCTCACCAACTCTAAGTCCCGTAAGACTCAGTGGAGGTGTAGCACATTCTGCAGGAAGTCTCGCCTCGGAGTGACTGGGAGGAAATATGACAAATGGCGGTAGGACCACTGAGGGAAATTGAACACGTGAACCAGCCTCTCTTTTTATGGATGCGATAAGAAGGACATGTTACCTGTAAATTACGCCAGTTGTTGTAGACTTTTTGTCCTGTGGAGCCCCTGAAGCTTCTTAAAGGACAGGTGGTAAAATTTACATCTTCCTCTCATCATCGGCTTGGCCATCAGCGCAGAACACAGATTTAATCACGTTCTAGCGCCTTTCTAAATTGGGAGCCCTGTCCAAAGGCTCAGGCTGACGTCCAGGGCACTCACTCTCAGCGGTCTCTGTGCCTCAGCTCTGGACACATGGTCACAATGCAGCTTTTCATCAGCTTTTTTCCAGGAAGAGAAAAGAAGAAAGGTGAGTGCAAATTGCAGGAAATGCAGTACAAATTGTGAGATGTCAGTACATTAGTAGGGACGTGGGAAATCACGGGGTCAGGGGGAAGAGGTGTAAATTGCAGGATAATAGAAAAGAGAGGTCAGCCGTTAGTAATGCAAGGAATATGGTGGACTTAAAGAAAAGGTACAAATTACGGGGTAATATGAAGAAGAGGTCAGTGCATTAGTAACATGGGAAACTGACAATTTGGGAGGGAAAGGTGCAAATTGTGGGATAATGTAAAGTAGGGGATTGACGGCAAGGACGCGCTTCCGTCATGTCAAGGAGGCCTGCTGGCCACGTGGATGCCAGCCAGGCCTTCAGCAGTTTCATGGTTCTGTCTCACAGCAGATCTTTATGTCTCTTAGCATTATTGACTACGTCCCAAATTAATATCACACAGCAAAATTACTCTAATTTTGTGCAAGGGAAAAACCGTGTCGGAAAGACTCTCTTGAGACTTCCGAATGCCTGAATCTAGAACCCTCCCGTCTGTCAGCCCTCTCATACACACACACACACACTCTCTTGGGGAGCCCTGCACCGCACGCGGACACGCGTTCCTCTGAGCGGCTCTGTGATTGATACATGCTGTTTCTGGGCTCAAGACAGAATTCAAAACAAGTGTACAATAAAAAATAATTCAGTAAAAACTTGAAAGGGTAGCAGATGATGGGAGACTGCGGGGGCTCTGCGGACCCCTCTTGTTCTTACACGTCTTCCAAGTGAGGCACGGACTGCCCTTTGTTCCAGAATATTGTTCTTTTGAGGGTGTTCGCGTAGTAAATGAAGAGTCTTAGAAGACAGAGTTAGTGTCTCCCTCACAGGGGCGTCCAACCTTTTGGCATCTCTGGGCCACACTGGAAGAAGAGTTGTCTTGGGCCACCCATTAAATATATTGCAATATGGAACTGCAAAAAAAAAACCCTCAGTGTTTTAAGTAAGTGGACGATTTTGTATTGGGCTGCACTCACAGCAGCCCTGGGCGCTGCGGGTTGGACGCCCTCTCGAGAACAAAAGGCAGGCATGCTTGCCAGCCACTTTAGAAGATCTGGGCTCCCTAAACTCACGGTTCATCTTCTGCATCTGCCTGGGCCGTGTGCATCGCCTCATAGAATCTGGGGGTAAGAGGAACTGACAAGTGTGTGACCCCTCAAGCTGTTTGCCGTGCCGTGAGTAATGAAGCCCTTTGTCTGCGATGCAGTGGTCCTGGGCCTTCTGCCAGCATCCCTGCGACTGCGGCAGGCTGCAAGGAGGCTGAATTCTCAGATCTTTCCTCGTTCTCAACAGTCTCATCCGCGAGGATGGGTTGCTGACAGTGATGTGGCTTTCTAGAAGAGGAGTGAGGGAACCCCGGTCCCTCACGGCATTTGAAGGAAGCCCATGGGAATGGGTAGTGACTGTGTTGAGCAAATCATGTGGTCGACCGGACAGGAAGGGTCCTCTGCTTTGTAAGGGGAGGTGGTTGCATGGACGCACGGACAGCGTCTCTGGGTGGCTGCATCTCCTCCAGGATGAGGACTTCCTCTCCAAGACGATGTCAGCCCCAAGTCTGCTCTGTTGTGATGACCAGTGCAAAGACTCGTATTGGGGGAGCAGAAAGTTCTACCCCACCTCAGACAATAGCTGCATGGGCACCCGTCCTGAGTGAGAATGAGGGGAATTGTGGCTGCAGTGGGTGGAAACCAGGAGAAGCCTTAGAACGTCAGCTGGTTCTCTCGAAGGAGAAGCGGCAGCAGGCTCATGTTGCCTGCTGAGGACCAGTGTCGGCAGCTCCGAGCGCAGCCCCTCCTATACTCCCCGGCACAAACTTTAGATCCATTTGGAGAGGAGGTCTGCAAGTTTCTGCAGTGTTTAGCCAAACTAAACAATATACATTGAAAGGTTCATATTTGGAAAACAATCATCTTGAAAAGCAAGGGAATGATACCTCCAGAACTATTACTCTTCAAGGCGAGGTGCCCGGCAGAGGTCGGGAGAGGAGCAGGCAGGTAGCTGCGGTAACGTTGCTCATTTTCTAGTTCCGGAGTTGGGGGTGGGTTCACCAGTTTTGGTTTTATGATCATGCTTCATGATGTAGCTATTTGTTACACATATTCATTATTTCCTATGTATCAGCTATTCCATAGTAAATTTTTATGACCAGATTCGGGTAACTTAGTTTATACCTAAAATTATTCAGTGTCTGTGCATTGCATAACACCTGTTAGATTCCTGTGTGGATTTCAGGAGAGTAGAGGATGATGACTTCCCTTAAGAGGCCTCCTTAGGAAAATGGTGTATCAAACACCTGGGCGCAAGAAGTCCTGGAGAGGCTCGGTGTTTGACCTTTCTTAGTAGATACGAACTTTGTTACAATTTAAGTGCTCTTACATTTGCCTAAGCTAAGGTTAATTGAAATCATTTTAGCTTGATGTCTAATTCTAATTTTTAGGAATTTTCTTCATTCCTAAAAACAGACAGTGAACACTCGATATTTACAATGCTGAGGGACATCACCTGGCAGTTGAGAGATGTGGGGACATGTCGTCTGTGCTCTGCCAGCCTCACTGTCCAGGACAGTGGGGAGACCCATCTTCCTTCCCTTCCCAATTCTGCCTCCCATCTGAAAAGAGAGACGTGTTCTTCACACCCTTCTCTGGTGGCAAAATTCCAAGGACAATGTGTGCTCTCTGTGTCCCCCGAGAACAACAGCTTGGCCCCAAAATGATGCCTCTATGAGATCCCCAGCCCTTCTCATGGGGGCGGGGGGCAGCGCCCTGCTGGGGCAGCCAGCCCTGAGAGGCAGGACACCAGGTGACTTGTGAGGTCGCCCTTCAGTTGCTGTCATCATACTACTAGCAGAATTTTTTTTTATCACCCAATACTGTAGGAACCAAGTACTTTCCTTGATCTGTTTCGTTTACTCTTCACAGCACCCCCCAGGCGGCTGGTCGCACCCCTCTTTTGTGCTGAAGCAGAACTCAGAGAGGCAAAGTAACTGCGTGTTCTCCTGGGCGGGACGCAAGCTTGTTCTGCGGATTCCCAAACTCACGCTTTCAACAGTGTCAGAACCTTGTTTAATCCATTCTGATACCATCATGTGAGCATTTGGGTCTTTTTTGTTGTTTGTTTTTTTTCCCTCATGGAAGTCAGAATTCCACACAGTTCTAGTCTTGAGAAGTTACATAGTAAGGACAAGTGAGCCAAGTTCTGTGACTTCCAGGAGGGAGATGGTGGTGGGGTGCTAAGATTTTGTTAGCCCCCCCTTTTTTAATCCCCACCCAAGGATATGTTATTGATTTTAGAGAAAGAGAAAGGGAATGAGAAAGAGAAACACTGATGTTAGAAACATCAATCAGCTGCCTCCTGTGCGTACCCCAACCAGGGATTGAACTCGCAACCTAGGTATGTGCCCTGACTAGGGGTTGACCCCACAGCCTGTTGGTGAAAGGGACAATGCTCCAACCAACTGAGCCACACAGCCAGGGCCTGTTACCTGTCTTTTTAATGACTTGCATACTTATTTGTCTGATCAAAACTATATCCTTCTTATCTGGGTAGTTAATATTTCTGGATAAGCTCGGTTATCCAGAAATTAAACAAGCACATTAAAGATATTTTTATTTTGCTGAACATGGATATATTTCTTTTAACATGCTGGCAGGAGACCGAGTGTACACACATCTGTTTCTGTAAGAAAGGATGCAAGTTTAAACAGTGTTTCGGTCGCTGGTATTCTTGCGAATGGTAGGAATGTCATTTTCCTCCTGATTTATAATTGGTCCCTCTGAGGGAAGTCAATTACTCAGTGTGAAATGGGCTTCAAAGGCAGGGTTTGAAGCATCTTATCCTTAGTTTGCAAATATATCTTTATTCAGCTACAGAAAAAAAAATAAACGAATAAATACTTTAATCTGATGCACAGAGCACTTAAAACAAGGAGCCACAGTGTAAAGAGAGCAGGAGGAAGCCACCCCTGGGGGTCAGGGGTCGGGGGTCAGGGGGGGCAGCTCCCCGCAGCTGTGTTCTCGAAGACAAGTGCTCTGCTTCGGGAACCCGGGAAGAGAACCCCCAGTCACACTAGTTTCAGGAGAGCATTTTACGGGAGACCGTTCACTGCTTAACTCTGCGGAGTACTTTTATCTTGATGTGTACTAATACATGCCTTATTTCGGTGGGGCTTGATACAAAATCAAAATATCTTTCCTTGGAGTAGGACTATTTCATGTCATGAACTCTTCCTGCAGACCACACAACCCCAGAAGCAATAACGGTTGAAATATAATGCCTACCTTAAAATGCAGGCCTGTCCAGCTTACAAACTACATGAAGGTCTTTAGAAGATGATCGAAAAGAAACCTTTAGTTTTGTTTGGTCCTCCTGGGTTTCTCCTCAGGCGCCAAGTATTTTGTTTTGATTCCGCCATCAGGTTGCACACAGCGGACCTGTCTGTTAAACAGGTGTTTATTGCACAGTTATTGTGGGCTTAGCTCAGAGTTTTCCCCTTTGGAAGAAACAAGGAAATGTAGCTGCTGGCTGAGGTTTCCAGCGTCGGGGGAAGTTGAATGTGGAACCTGGAATGTAACAACCGGACCGTGGAATCAGTGGTGCTTCCTTTCCCAGGCAGCTTTGATGCCTAGCGTGGTTCACTCGTACCCAGTGCCTACAGGTCCTGTTGCTGTTCAAATACAGGAAGGAAAGGAGGCGGAGCCTTCCCCGGCCTGTCTAGGCTCTAGGCCCACCCTTCTTCAGCATCCTCCTGCCTCGCAGGATCCCATGGTTCCCAAATCACCAGCCCATCACCCTGTCTCCGCGCCATCCAAACTTGCATGTCCTCCTCGTAGTGATTTCGGGTAGGTGTTAGTGGGGAAGAATTTTGATTTAACTCGTTCACACTATAGTGTTCATGACCATCAGTCCCTTAATCTTCCCTGAGGCATCTGTATGAAAAGGAAATACTAATTAAATGCTTACTAAATCAAACAAGTATAGATTATTTAGGGTGTAGAATAGTGAAATAAGGCTGAGCAAGAGGAGTTGTGCTGGGGGACAGGGGGGTCACCGTGGAGACAGAGTAGCCCATGTGGAATTTGTTCCCTTGGTGGGAGCTCCCCTGGGCCAGTCCTGCTTTTCACGACTTCTTTCCTTGTGCTGCTTCTAACTCCTTAGTTCTAGAAAATGCCACCTGTCCGTACGGTGAGGCAGTAGTCGAAGCTCCCCTGGTGGAGGGATGGGTTGGGGGGGTGTGGGGAGGACAGACGGCCGGCCGGGGTGTGGGCTGAGGAGGTCAGTGACCCATTGTGGGCGGGAGTTATGCCTGAGCCAGCTGGCAGGCAGGGACGTGGCCGAGGAGGGAGACAAGGTGTCACACTACAGAGGGAGCAGAGGGCCCGAAATCGCTCAGCAAGTTCAGGCCTTGCGAACGGGTGATGAGCAGATAGCTTGATCCTGCCTTCATACTTAGGGACAGTCCCATCAGGAAAGACGACTTAGGTAAACAGTTACGCTAAACCTAGACCCTCAAGAATCTCAACCTGCTACGTTAGAAAAGCAAAGGATATCATGCCTGATTACAACCGCAGCCCTGAGTGAGATGGGGGTGGGCTGGCTGCTCTGAGGGAGGGACGTTTTGGCAGTGAGCTGGAGATGGAGGCAGGTCGGCCAAATGCAGAGAGCGGGGAAGGCCAGGCGTGTGGAGAGCGTCTCAGGCAAGGTGCACGGTGTGTGCCAAACCCAGGGAGGAGAGGGTCTTTGTGACTGTGTGTGACTGCCAGTGGGACTTGAGAAGGGAAAGCCTGGGGGTGGGGAGCCTGGAGGAGACACAGCTCTGTCCCCCTGGTGTATAGGCCACCTTAGGGGCTTAGGGCCTCCAAGGTTTGGGGTCTGGTTTTAAGAATTTAAAGTGATGCCCAGGCCAGGTAGCTCAGTGGGTTAGAGTGTCATCCCAGAACGCCGAGGTTGCAGGTGGATCCCCAGTCAGGGCACCTGTAAGAATCAACCAATGAATGCATGCATAAGTGGAACAACAAAAAAAAAATCAATGTTTCTCTCTCTCTCCCCTGCCCTTTCCTTTGTCTCTAAAATCAGTCAATTAAAAAAAAAATTTAAGAATTTAAAGTGAAAGATTGACAGGTTGTACCATGTGGTCCTGACTGTTTGTGGAACTGGGGCTTTGGGGAAGGAGGTCTGGGGTGAGGGCTGATCAGGTCTGGGGGGGCCTGGGGGCCACTGGTGCCCACTGTGTGTGACTGGAGAGGTGCTGGCATGGCTCCTGCTCAGAAATCTCTTCTCAGTCACCTCTGACACAGTGTCTGAAATCCTGTAACTGAGGAATGCATCTCATAAAAAACCCAAATTCCCCAACAACCAAGGCTTGGGCAAAATTATGCAGTAAGTATCACTTAAAAAATTCATCAGACGCCCCCTCCCCAGCCGTCCTTTCCTGAAGTGGCTTTTTCCTTTCTCGTGGCGCCTCTTCTCCCTTCAGGTACCCCAGGCTTAACCTCCACATCAGTACCCTTCTTCAAGGAAGACTCCATCCACTGTGATTTATGAGAACTTTGTGATGTGGTTCTGAGCCAGTCTGTGGAATGTATTGTGCTGATTGTAACTCCGGTGCTGTAAGTGGTGAAGCAGACCAGTTGACTCTCAGACTGAACCTTGGGGAGGTGGGGCTGGCTTTGGTGTAACTCATCAGAGCTGGGACTCAGGCCTCACCCCTGTGTGCCCTGTGATCTTGGCCAGGTACCCGCTGTAGTTGCAACACTAACTACAGTAGCCTCGGGCCGCACACCCCCAGCCTCAAGGTCTTGTCTTGTGCTTCTCTCTGAGGTTGTGGGACAACCCTAAACCAATTACCGGGGCCAGGAGTGTCTCCTGATCTGAGAACAGTCACCACTAGCAAGGGGGCGCCCTGCTGATTGGCAGATCACTCCCCCACCCCTGAAGCTGTGGGTGTGGGTGAGATCCTTCTTTCCAAAATCAGAGGGATCCTGGATACTCACAATGGGAGTGGGATTTAGTGGGTTCTAGGGAATCGCCAAACGATGTTGGCAGTCTGTTTATTTGCAGAATGTTAAACAGAAGGGGAAGGAATTGTTTTTAGAGTGGACAGTGGGGCTGTCTCAGAGTCCCTGAAACTTGCACTTCCGACACCACCAGCCTTCTGGCGGACACACTCAGATGGTCACTTATCTGCTGGACTGGCTCAGATCACCCAGTGGCCTTTGTCTGTGACACTTCTGTGCCATAGGCATTTGAACCTGAGAGTCTGAAGTTTAAACAGGCGAAGTGTGTGGGTGTGACGGGTGGAATAAAAAAATTAAAAGGCGTAGATCCTACTTGTTCAGGGCAATTATGCATTATTTAAAATTATTTGCTATTTAAAAAAATTTAACAGTATCTTTCATTGGATATATTAGAGTCATTTTATAAACTGGAGTTTGGCAGGAAGGGAAGGAGATGAAAATAAATGTTATTGGTTAATGAAAGATTTGGTGATCTTTTGTTCTCTATCTTATCTAAGTTGAAAGAGATTTTACAATTCAGAATAAATGAATCTTTATTTTTTTCAGTGGGGATGGTTTTATTTCTTAAAATTTTTAGTTGTCCGAATAATACAAGGCCATATTGAATTCCTCAGAAATGTTGCCAAGTAAAACAAAAATATTATAGCATTTAATATTTTGTAACCTTTCTTCTCAACCAAGTATATTTTGTGAACATTCACATAAATATGTAAATGAAAATTAGCATACGTGCCCTCCTCAGCAAACACCCAGCACGCACAGGGCGCTTTCTGGTTGCTAGAGAAATCCAAGGCCCACTTCCTGTCCTCAGGGAAGAGCACGCCATCCATTTGGGACGACGGGCACTAGGACGGAACATGAATAGCCATCCACTGCCGGTTCCACTGGGCAAGATGAATCACGGAGTTCAGGAGGGGAGCCATTGCTGGGGCGGGGGCAGGGGAGCCTGCAGAGGACGGAGAGGCGGGACCTGGCGAGGAGGGGAGGCCGTTCCAGGCCACTGAGTCAGTCTGCTTTTGCAGTTACATTTCACTCTGTTTCCCCTAAAATTGTTGTCAGAGCCTCTCGTTTAATTTCAGGATTTTCTTCGTTACCTATTTCCTGGAGAGTCATTAGGGTTTGGTCGTATGGATCACTTCCCACTATTTGTGCGTTTTCCAACATTTCTGTAATGATTTCCTGTTACTCTTTCAGAATGGCTTTATGATGATATAATAATGTTGCAGACAGTATTGCCAAAAGCAAACTAGAAAATAAAACTATCCACAGTTATTTCCTAGGAAATAAACGTAGGGACAATTTATCTGTAGTTGCTCAAAACCGTCCCATCTACACAGTCACTGTTTTGCGGCCCCTTACAGTGTTTGGGACCACCGCTCCCTGTTGTCTTGGCCTGACATGTTCAGGCAGGAAAATTCCAGAAAACCGAGTCTGCGATCAAGTTGTCAGAGGTCTTCACTGGCTTTATTTAACATTGAATTGTTGGATTAGTCTTCACTTAATCAGTTTAGGAGTAAACCTAAAATTTTCCGTTTAGTGTTTTCTTCTGTTTTAGTTATTTCCTGCCCTTTTCATTTCTTTCCATCAAGCCTGTGAGCTCCCATTTGGCTGAGAATTCCTTCTGGACAGAGATCATTGAATCTCTGGAGCTTTGAACAGTGCTCAATAAATGCTTAGTGAATGAATTAAAAAAATATTCCACACGTGATTGGAAAGAAAGAATGCCGAGGAAATTACATACAGGTACCCATGTGTGATTTTAATTTTCACACATGATCTTGAAGCATCTTATTATAGCACCTTCCTGCCAGGAGCTAACCTTGACATGAAGGCTGTAAGATTTGTAAGCCTAGCGAAGAACTCCCGAATGTCAGTTATTCTGTGAGACAGACCCGTTACCTGTGACATATTAACTCAGATTTGAAAAGACTGTTGGCTTCCTCCTCTGCATAATCAAGTTCTTTACAGAACGACTTACATATTGTAAATTCCACATGTGTATTTCAGACTAGTCAACACAACTAAAATGCAGTCATGATTACTAGCTTTCCACAGCCTTCCTTCATTTCCCAGCAGGCAGCCTCTTGTCAGAATTCATTTCCCGTTTGGAAAATACCCCTCTGACCCCCAGTGTTTTGGACACAAGTCATCCTTCACAGACTTGAGTCCGCCCGTTGTCATCCATCCTCAGCTCCTCAAGTGCCAAAGGGCCCTTTCTATTCAGGGTGGTGAGATCTTTCTAAAACATCAAAGGAGTGAACGCTAAGGATACTTAAAAGATTTTATTCCAACGATATTCCCAATTTTAAAAAGGGCTTTTCATATGTCTCCATCTCCGATTTTACAGTTGAAGAAATTAAAGTATAACTGTTACTTTTGAAGCAAGGAGATGTGCTTTTTATTTTCTCAATCTTTATGTAATTAAAATTAAGCTTCGGCAGAGCTATGGTGTAAGTAAGTTCAGTTCAGCAAACCTGCATGGAGCCCTCCCACCGGCCCTGCATCACCCTGGTCTCAGCGAGAACTGCCCCTTAGTTGTACAGAGTGAGCGTGAGAGAGTGTGATCCAGGTGTGGCAGGAGATTAACACTCACTGTGGGAGGGGCTTGTTGGGAAGGCCTCCTGAGAGAAGGGATTTCTCGTAGGATCTTGGAGCAAGTATGAGATTGGACCTGCAAAGGGGACTGTCGTTCCAGGTGAGGGGCACAGAGGCTGGAGTCAGCAGGGTCGCACTGATTCTTGGACAAGGAAGGACGCGACAGAAAGGCCTTCATCTGGCTTCAGGCTGCAGGCTGTACCCGAGGATGAAGCAGCTGGTCCTCAGGAAGCGTGGTGACTGATCAGGGCTTGACCCCTGGGGTCATGTTTGGGGGGTAAAGGAGATGGACGTGTGAAGGGAAGGTCAAATCTTATGTGTGTTACACAGACCGACTTGGATAGCTCCACGGGCTGATGGGATTGGGGGAAGCCGAGCAGAGAGAGCTGCCGAGGGCAGCTGCACGGGCTGGGGAGCCTCGGTGAGCAGGAGAACCCTGGCGCACGCCAGCACGAATGGAGGAGTAGAAAGGGAAGTGGACCAGGCAGAGCCTCAGAGGGTGCCCGTGGTCGGCGGGGGAGCCGGCCCGGGAGCGGGAGTGGTCAGAGGACAGCCAGGAACCCGCAGTCCCGTGGAAGCACAGGGAAGACGGTGCTGTGGGGCAGTGGGGGACCAGGAGGTCGGGACATCAGAGGGTTTGGACAGAAGGACAGAACGGCCTTCGAGAACTTCCGAGAAGTGGCGGAAGTAGATGCCAGAGGGCAGAGACTCGGGAGAGGGAGAGGAGCTTGTGTCATTGGTGAGACTGTGATACAAGATCCTTCAGGTGTTCCCAGTGATGAATGCCTTTAAAGGAAATCCACTCCTCACCTGATGCGTGTTATGTAACACAAAGCCAGTATGTTATTAATACCTGGAGACTTAAAATGCACCTATTTCTACATTGTAACCCAAAAACATTATTTTTACAAACCATTTGGAAAGAACATTTTTATTTTCTTTCTACTCTTTCAAAATTGCGCTTATCCCTTTCTGAGATTTATTTCTAGGTCATTGATTTGGATTCCAAAACTAGTGTTTTCTATAAGCTTATTTTATGCCTGCTAGAGTTTAAATTTAAACATTTTTCTGACAGTAGCAGCCGAAATAGCTTCAAAGACATTTTTTATATGTACCTTGCTTTTTCTTTGTTGGTTATATCTTTCTGAAAATGGCCCAGATTGATAGCTCTTAGATAGTATGCCTGTAGTAACACACAAAAATTGTGTTGTGCTTTTTAGACCTGAGAAATATACTTTGACTTCTTTCTGGTTCTTGAAGACACCCTTTATTCCTGTGAGTAAAGTACAAGGCACAGGACGTAGGTCCTGTTCCCTTCTTTGCTGCATGACCTTGAACAGGTCAACCCTAGCGATTTTCAGCTCTGAAGTGAGAGGATTATACTAGAGGGTTGTTTAGGTCTTTCAAAAAAAACACAACAAATTCAGAATCCATGAATATGCTACTCTATTTTTCTCACTGAGTCATCAAGCCTAGCACAGGGTGTGACCCCACACTCGGAGATGCAGTCAGGGTCCTCGAGCGTGCCCTGCCTGTGACAGCGTCACCCTCCTCTTCACGTGGCCGACTCAGATCCTTCCAGCCTCACATTGCCTGTGTGTTCTGGAATGTGGGGGTCCCTCCAGCACCCAGCACCTGCATGTGGTACACATATGGTGCTCAGTAAATATTCAGTGACTAAATACATGGGCTGTATTGTATTATTGTCCACCAGGTGGTGGGAACAACCAGACTAAGCATCTGAATCAATTATGAGCCCTCACTGGTTTAACTCAGTTGTTGAGTGCTGGCCTGGCAACCAAAGGGTCACTGGTTCAATTCCCAGTCAGGGCACATGCCTGGGTTGAGGGCCAGGTCACCAGTAGGGGGTGTGCGAGAGGCAACCACACATTGACGTTTCTCTCCCTCACTTTCTCCTCCCTTCCCCTCTCTAAAAATAAATAAGTAAAATCTTTTTTAAAAAAGAATCAATTGTGAACTTGAAGCCATGGACATCTCCAGGTCCCACTCCCCCACTTCGGTGTGTGAGTTTCTAGAAATAGGCGTGAGTGTGAGCATACCTCATACCCGTGTGAGAAGCACCTGTCTACCCTCTGTGAGTTCCTGGAGGTCACAGACTGTAGTCTGTTGCTTCATGCCCAGGCCCTAGGGTGACGTCTGGCAGAAATTAGGTATACAGGAAATGTTTGTAAATATGTGAGTCTAAATTTTGAGGTAAAGATAAATGAGAATAAAGTGCCCTGTCTTTTAGTGGAAGATATAACATCTTGAAACTTTATATCATAATTCACACTACCCATTACAATTTATATTTCTCAATACATGAAATAAATTACTTAAATGCCCCCAATCACCAGTTCTAATAAATTCAAAACTTCTCGTTTGTTACCTAATAGTTGTGGTTAGGACTACTTTGCTCCATTTGCCCAGTCCTTACAATTTTGGGATGCCGTTTCCTTTCATGATTAGTGCCTTGGAGTGTCCCTTGTTTTATTTATTTTGTATTGTTACTTTTTCTAGTGTCACACTTCTTTTCAATGACACTTTGTAATCGATATTATTTTGAATTAGTTTCAAGCGTACAGCATAGTGGTTAGACAATTGCATACGTTACAGAGTTCATGCCCCTTGTTTTAAATTATTGTCTCAGCAGCCACAACCCGTCGCTCATCTTTAGTTATGTAATTCTAGTGTTGTGAACTGCAGTTTTTTTCACTGGGGCGTGGGATGTGGGGGGTGAAGCAGAACCAGCACCAACAGTCTGTGTTGTCTGGAGACCCGCCATCACGCACGATTCTGTGCTCCAGAGAACAGAAATGGTGCTGTCCCGAGTACAGGCGTGTACCACTAACAGCCTGTTGGCCTGTATCTTAGTTATTTACAGGCATTCCTCTTTTTCTTCTGCTTTGCTTGATCACGTTTCACAGACACTGCATTTTTAAAAAGATTTTATTGTATTTATTTTTAGAGAAAAGGGAAGAGAGGGAGAAGGAGAGGGAGAGAAACATCAATGTGTGGTTGCCTCTCGTGCACCCGCAACCCAGGCATGTGCCCTGACTGGGAGTCGAACTGGCAACCCTGTGGTTCACAGCCCAGGGCTCAATCCACTGAGCCACACCACCCAGGGCAGATATTGCTTTTTTTTTTTTTTAAACAAAGCAAAGGCAAGACCCTCCTTTGACTTGCTTTGTTACAATACTCACTTTATTGTGCTGGGCTGGAACCCAGCCCGCGCTGTCAGAGGTCTGCCTACATCTCTGAGCAACAAATCACCCCAACTCTTCGGTGGCACTTTTCACATCCAGCCAGTGGGCCGGGGTCCTGGGGGCGGCTTAGCCTATGGCTCTGGCCCATGGCCTCTCAGGAGGTCACACGCAGGGTCCCACGTGGGGGTGCAGGAGCCACGGCTGAGGAGGCTCACTTGGACGCCTGGCACGTCATGCCCGTTGCTTGCAGGAGGCCTCCCTCCCTCTCCACATCTTGCCAAACCCTTTTATCTCCGAGTGGCAGGAGTTCAGCACATGGCAGCTGGCTTCCCCCAAAATGCATGGCTCGGGAGGGAGCGCGGAGGGAGTCCCAGCACCCCTACTTCCTGGAGGAGCATGAAAGAGTCTGTGGACGTGTTTTAAGACCACCACGGCCTCTATAAATACGAAGCACTGTCTGCTACCTTTGATGCTGCGTCTGGGATCTGAAAAGCGTCTGGGATCCAAGTTATTTATTCCACTTCTTATCCACAAAAAGAAGGTGAATATCAGAATTTCTGGCTTCCACCTTATTATTTCCAGTGTCTCCTTTCTTTTTATTTTCTTGAGTAAGATAAGGAGGTATGGTGGTAAAAATCATGAAGTGTTAGAATCAAAAGATGTCATTTTCCCTCTGTGTTCCAGACAGCAAATGCTCCCTGTCTGGAACACAATTCAGAGCTCACCGTCTCCGAGGAGCCTTCTCAGTGGAGGCAGGGCGAAGTTTAAGAAACCTGCCCGATTTCCCGATTAGCCGCTTACATGCCCCCCAAAAACAAGCCTTCTGAGGAGCTTCTTACAATGCAAGGGGAACTTCTCCAAAACTTTAACCAGTGACCATCAGGTATTTTGTTGGTGATTTTATACGTGAACTTTCAGGAAAACAAGGGGAAGTTCTGGTCAGTAACAGCTGTGAGTCTCAATGGGGCTCAGTTACAAGTCAACCGAAGGCATTTTTTTAAGTGAGCCTGGTGTCAGGCGTGGAGTTTTTGCATAATCATCTCATTTCGAATAAGGTCTCTCTCGACTCTCCTCCACCATCCCAGTCAGTCCTCCCTCCATGTGCAGTGCGTTCTCACATCTTCCAGTGCTTCATGACCGTTGTCACAGCTCCTGGTCTGCCTCTGTCTGCCCCACCCGCCCGGCATGCGCCTACGGGGCAGAGCTGCAGGGCCTGGCCCATAGCTGACCTTGGTCGCTGGTTTGACTTTGAGCAGCCTTGTTGGTAAGTAGGCGTGACTGACTTCTTTGCCCCGTAGGCTGTGTGAGCAGACTGGTGCTGCACCGTGTGCAGCGTGTGTGGCAGGGTTGGGGGTTCAGAGCCAGGCTTGTGGTTTGTGCTGCGGCACATGGGGTCTCTGGAAAACTCCGTGTTGGGAGGATCCTTATAGACCTTACCTGGGAGAAATTATTAACAGGTACACCTGTGTTTACCCAGAATGGATCCTTGTAGTGTAGGAGGCTGCCAGAAGGAAGCAGTTTGCTGATCCAATGCAAGGGTCTGGTGAATAAGCAGGCCTGTGTGTGGTCAGCTACAAATGATCTTGTAGTGTTACCGGTTGTTGCCGCAGACGCGGTAACTCTCTGCATGGGATGCTGAAAACTCCGCACACACAGAGCACTATGGGAAGGTCCCCTTCCTCTTTTCCCGTTTGTTCCGGGGGTTTTGCCTGGCTGATGAAGGGACTGAACACGGTATTATTTAGTGCACAGCGCGAGCTCGGGAAGTGAGAACATGGTACATCAGACTCAAACCGAGCCTGGCTGGGAAGAGGCCTCGCTTGCTGCAGGAGCCACGGTGGAAGAGCCGAGGCATTTAAGGGGTGTTTTATGTCTAAACCCCCAGGGCCAGGCGGCAGGGCGTGCAGTGGAGGGAGGCGGAGGGCAGCTGGTGGGGCTCTGGCCTGGAGTCTGAGGGGATGGTGGTGTGAGAGGGGCGCAGGAAGAGCCGCCGTCGGCTCAGGGCTCCCGATGATGCCGGTTCGGGATGTGAATGCGGGTCCACGGGGAAGGGGTTCTGTCTAGAAGTGGGCGTCCAGGTCGGAGGGCTCCGCAAAAGAGAATTTGCCCCAGGATACCGGGAGAGAGCCTGGGTTCGGATGTGTGTCTGTCGGCGCTCCCTTCGAGGATCGATGGACAGGAAAGAGCCGAAGAGCCGAAGGGCATGGGCACCCTTTCTCCGCAAAGCAGAGCCATGCGCTGGGGATCCTGCTGCTGTCGCCCTGTCTCGACGTCCTGGGTAAGGAGGGGAGCCACGAGCACCCTCCTGTTTGCAAGGAAGAAGGGGGAGCTGTCCTGGAGGAACAGGGCCCTTCTCTCTGCCAGGCCTCCCACAGTTTGTGACTGGGCTTCTACTCGCTAGGGTTTCGCAATCTTGAATACCTCCTTTTTGGGGGGTTCGCTTCTCATGTCTGTATCTGTTCAAAATGTCATTCTCTTTTATTCCTAATAGACAACCACAAATTCATGCTTTATTTTCCTGGGGAAACACTTCGAATAAAACCGTGGCTTGGTTTTCCGTGTGGGTGTTGACACAGATGGTTGTAACGAGATCTCTCTGATGAGTCACTTTCTATCCGACTATGAATTATTTTAGATGTGCCAGCTCACTTTTTAATTTTTGATCCAAAGAGTTATTCTGAGAGGTAACACACTTTGCTTTTGTTATATCCTACAAACTTTCCAGCTTACTCTCTTTTTCTGCATTAATCTGATAGCATAATTAAAAGGTCTGACTTCATTTCTCTCCTTCCAAACACTGCCTAACTCTTCTGTCTTTAATTAACTGAAATCATTCCTATGTAAACAAATAACAATTGCAGATTATACTACCCACACTCCTTCCTGGTGAGGATTTAAGTGCATCCCTTGTTTGTTAAATTATAGTCTTTTTTAAAAACTAGACGTGACATATTTTGTCATTTCGGATGATGCCGGTGGAAAACAAAGGATCTCGGCTGTGCTTTCGTTCTCCTCACACCTTCCACTTAACGCCGATTTGACGAGCCAGGGTGGCAGGTGGAGGCAGGACGGGCTTCGGGCACATGCCAGCTTGAAAATCCGAACCCCGCCGCTTCTCCTGAGCGCTGCAGCTGCGGGTCAGTTGCTTGAGTGCCTCTCTGTGCCTCAGTTTCCCGTACATGAGATGAAGACAATAATAGTTGCCTCATGGGTTGTGGAGATTAAGTGACATAGTACAAGCTATGTGCTTAGCTAAGTGCCCAGCACATAGTAGGTGATCAATATTAGCAATATCTCTTTCTGTATAGTAGAAGAAGCTCTCTTAGCTAGTTCTCCACCTTAAAGGAAGCTTCCAGGCCCTGTGCAGAGCCATCCGGTGGATGCCACAGTGTGGGGGATGCTGTGATCAGGGGCTTCTCTCGGGGGCATGCAGGTGCTTCTCCAACTAACTCAGGTGCTCTTGCTCGCACACCTGTTTATGCTGTTTGTTCTCAAACCTGTTTATGTCCATTGAACTTATTGTACAGTAATTACGTAATTAAGCTAACAGAATGTAAAGATTAAATTTTGAAGGCTTTGGAAAAACTTAATAAAGATTAGTCACTAAATTCTTTTAAAAACCTGAGATGTTGTCCTAGAGACAGAAAGTAGAACAGTGGTTGCAAGGGGCGGAGGGACAGGCGTCTGTTATTATTGAGTGGATAGAGTCCAGTTTGGTGAGATGAGGAGAGTTGTGGGGGTGGGTGGCGGTGATACAGTGTAAATGTACTTACTGCAGCTGAGCTGTGCAGTTACAATGGTTATCACGGTAAATATTATGATGCTCTTTGTACTTTATTACAATTTTAGAATTTTTAATGTGTCACAGTAGCTGTGGGTGAGATAACTGTGAAAGATCAGGAGGAGGGATAAAAATGTAGAGGGATCCCACATGTAGCTTGTTTTCCAATGGTCTTTACATTCTCATGCTTTCCGGAAACCAAAGGAGAAAGTGGTAGGGAGTGCATTTCAGGTGCAGTTTACGCCCATCCACAGGCTGCTCTCACAGATGGAGGCGCTGGCACAGGGCACAATCTCAGGGAATGCCTGCATGTTTATGTGTGAAATTTGAAATCAAGCATTTGAGTTATGGGACTGTCTTAGGTCGGGCCCTGGTGAACAGACTGACGGGGCGCCCTCAGCACCTGGCTGTGCAGGTGTGGAGGAAGCAGGACAAACGAGGAGAATCGAAGCCTGGCTTCAGCCCCTACAGCAGGGTGCGCCAGCACCCACCGACCCACCCCCCATTGGGAGACGCGGCCAACAGGGGGAGGCAGTGTGTGCTGGTCCCCTGTACTGACTGCGCACTGGGTGTGGCCCACGTTTCATTTTTAGATGCATTCTTCTGATCCTGAAAACAGGAGTCCTGTTTATGTGACTGTTTTTATTTTTAAACTATCTTAACCACTTTTAAATGTGTAGTGCAGTGATGTTAACAGTGTTCATATTCCTGTGTAACCAGTCTTTAAAACTTTTCATATTGCAAAGTCTGGAAGTCTGTATCCTTTAAAGAACTTCCGTTGTCCCTTCTCACTGGGCCCTGGCAGTCACCATCCTGCTTTCTGTTCCTATGAGTGAGACAACTCCTGGTAATTCACAGAAGTAAAGCCCTACAGTATTTATCTTTTTTAACTGGCTTATTTCACTTAGCATAATATTCTCAGGGTTCATCTACACAGATGCGGAATTTCCTTCCTTTTAGAGGCGGAGGGATATCCCGTTGCGTGGGCACACCACATTCTGTTTTTCCGCTCGTTTGTTGAGGGACTTTGGGTCACTTCCATCTTTGACTGTTATGAATAGTGCTGCTATGAACACGGGCGTGCAAGTTTTTCTTTATTTTTAATAGAATATTTTTTTGTTGTTGTTTCTCTCAGCTTGTAAATGCTGAATCCCTTTGCACGTGTGACCATGAAGGAACATGAAGACACTACCGTTACCCCGCAGCCACACTGTGGCGTGTGCCGGCCTTTCAGTGGGCACACTGTCTGTCCCTACTGACACTGTCCGTCCCCACTGACACTGTCCATCCCCACCGGCACTGTCTGTCCCCTCCGGCACTGTCCGTCCCCACCGGCACTGTCCGTCCCCACCGGCACTGTCCGTCCCCACTGACACCCGGCCCTCTGTGTCGCCGTGTTCCCTTGTTTCTTTGGTTTCCAATTTTATCTCTTCGAGCAAACTGGGAACTGAAGCCTTCTGTTTGACCTGTGATCTCCTACATTCTGGAGGCTCATATACACGTAATCGTGGAACAAATAAAGCAGCTGGAAGAAATCTTTCCTGAACAAAACCGAAGTGAGGCAGTTGGGTGCGAGCCAAGATTTCCGCAGCTACAGAGGGAGACGTCCAAAGGCTGCCCATCTTCCCACACCAACAAATCACTGCTGGCCAGGTGGAAACCTCCCATAGGTCAATGACCAGATGGAGAGCAGAGACCTTTCCCCACTTAACTGCCTGCCCCAAAAATGAAGTGTTTACTGTAACCCTCCAAGTGTTACAGAACAAACAAGGGGGGCTTGAGATATTCTATCACCGAAAGGAAGCCCTAGGTCTGTTATGTCCGCTGTCTATAGGAAAGATGTCTCTCAATGCCAGAGATTCGTGAGAAGGAAAGGAAATGTTTATATAATGCTATATAAACTTAAAGTAGTGACCTAATGTCTTTATCAAAATCTTTAAGTCCCTTAAAACACCCACAAACATATACAGTTCTTCCTTCCCCCTTTGCCCAGTCTGGGGTACCCTACCTCAGGAAAGGAAATAGAAGTCCTTGGCTCAGGCAGCGCCCGATTCTTCCCAGTAATCCTTGTCGGCTGGGAGACCTTCCTTGGTTCCCGGCACCATCAGCTGTGTCGCTGTCCAGGCAGGATCTCCAATTAATCCAAAGCCATGCAGCACCTTCTCGTGGCCTACTGGTAAGAGTTCTTTCACCCTTCTTCCAGGCAAAGTCTCTCTTGCTTCCCAGGCCACGTGGCCAAAAGGAGCACCCCAAAGCCACGTGGTCCTCCCTTCTACCAGAGTGCAGGGGTCTGCACTCTGGTGAAACTGCGTAGTTCTCCCCACAAAGCTGTGAGGAGGGGGGTCACCACTCTGCCAAAGCCGAGTGGCGATTTTCTGCTAAATCCACGTGGTGATTCTCTCTCACAGGGCTGTGGGAGTCTCTACTCTGCCAAAGGCGCGTGGTTCCCCCCAAAGCTGCCGTGTCTAGGTTTAAATCCCCGCGCCAATCTTCCTCTGCAGACCCATTTCTGACTCCTCCCACACTCGGCCACACCTGCCCTCAATCTCCCATTCTTTCCAGCCTTTCTGGCTGCCAACATGAGTCTAGGCAGGTGTGGCCCCATGTCATGGAGCCAGTCATCTCCAAGCTCCCACGCAGGCGCTGTAACTCTGGGCACCTGCCCCCCAGTTACATATTGGTGGGGAAGTTACTTCCATTCCCCTGGCTCAGAGCGTGGCCACAGCTATTTAACATATCTAAGGAACCAGTTAAAGGTTATAGATATGTTAAATGACCACACCAGAGGTTAGCAGCAAGGCTGTTGCTATGCGAAACAGCTCTTAATGGGCCTGCTCCATGTCCCTTCCCCCAGCCCACAGCTGGGGCTGGGGCGGGGCGGTGAGGATGTCCTAATATTTCCTGAACACCTCGAGTTCTGGACCCCATTCCAAATCCCTATTTGGGGTCCCCCTTTTTGGCTGCACCCTGTAACACAAGGTCTCTGTGCCGACTTCATGACGGTGATAGACCTGCAGGGAGAGTGGCATCGTGGCTCCGCGGACTCAGCCGCGGGTGGAGATCCTGAGGCTGCCCAGTCTGCACCTGGCCTCCCACGAAATTGCTGCGTGGTCCTCGGCAAAACGTGGCCTAACTTCCTAGGGCTTTGTTCCTCCAAACAAAATTCTGAACTGTAATACAAATTTAGCTACTAAACAACCGACTAATAGTAAACGAAGTCCTGTTTTAATTGCCTCTTTTTCAAGGAAGCTTAATGTCCTGCAGTGATCAAATAATTAAGATTTTACTGGGCATTTTGATAGGATTGGATATTATTTTTTTTTATGTATCTACATATACATGTGTCCAGACTGACACAAAAGCAAGAGCTTGGAATGAAGGTAGCTTTAAAAATATATATATAAAGGGAATGTCCAAGTTGTTAATCATTTGTCAGTTTATTTAGCCAGCATTAACGGGTGCCTAGAGTAGCAATTCTCAAATGTGAGGTGTGAAAGTCACTCAGAAGGCTTTCTAAACGCCCCCCTGGGGCCCGCCGTCAGAGTTTCCCATTCAGTAGGTAGTGACCACTATTCCAACTTACTTCCCATTGATTGACATTTAGTCTCGCAAGTAATCCTCCGTGGCCGAGGCCTGCACTGAATGCTGAGGAGGGGCAAAGACAGTCGGAGCCTGAAAATGCGCCCCCTCACGGGCCGCCAGGTGAGAGCGGTGCTGTTGGTGTGGAGACCACCCTTCGGGTACCAGAGTTCCAGAGGCACTTAGAATGCCAGGGCTGAGAAGACACAGTCGTGTCCGTCACGCAGATGGGGTTAATGTTAATGCTCGACGGGACCCACTGTATCACTGTGTGTGCGCACACGTGTCTCAAAGGTGTTTCGGAGCACACAGGACGAGCGAAGGCGCGGGGAACTGAAGCCGTGTGACGTGTTCGGGGACGTGGAGTTTGCGTTCCTGGAGCACAGAGCTCCTGGCCGGCCGGCGGTGGTCTGGGGGTGCGGTGGGGGCAATGATAGGAACGTGTGGCTAAAAATATCAAGAACCAAGCAGAGCTCTGATCATAACGGGTCTGCGTGTCCCGAGCAGTTTGATTGTGTCCCCAACTGGTAACAGAGGGGATGGAAAAGGAAGAATGTGAAGATTCATGAGACACCTCAAGGAGGTCGAGTTAAATGGAATTTGGCCAATACAGTTCTGTCAGCCCGATGGTCTCACTGAGGTCGCGCTGCGTTCAGAGCTGATCTCTGCGGCGTCTGATTTGTTGGTTCCGCTCAGTTTTGCACCCCTCGTGATGATTTACCAGTTCTTAGAAATTACCCACCTTTCATTATTGTCCAGGGTTTCTTTTTCCCTCCAGTGAATAGTCAGTCAGTCGTCCTTGTCCAAAATTGCTTATAATAGATAACAATTGGGAGACAAAGACATTAACAATAAAAGTATCTTACAAAAATAGGTTTTCTTGTTACAAAATCAGTGCATGCTTATCACAGATACTATAGACAAAAAAAGAAAAACAAGAAGCAAACCCTCACATAATCCCACCAACTATTTAGAAAATCACTGCTACCTTCCCTAGAGACTAACGTCCCGCCCGGGTCCTTTCCTGTGTCTGTGTGCGTTTCCCCCCCGAAACAGGGTCATCCCACGCAGATTTTGAAAACTAGCATAATCTGTCTGACAGCCTGCCAGTCAGACACTGCAGCATTCCACCCGAGCTCCCGCTGCGTGACATTTAGTTCCCAGTTGGCCGGCAGAGACAGTGGTGGAGGGGCGGAGGTTCCGGGCCGGGGCTGCTCGTGCAGGGGCCCACAGACCAGGAGACACAGCTCCCATGAGAACGGGAGGATGTGTGGGGAGGCCGTGGGGAGGGAGGCTGAGAAATGGAATCCTTGCAGCCCTCAGCCTGTAGTTGGGCATCCTGGGAATGACTGGCCAATACGAAGTTAGCCCGAGGGGGAAAGGTAGGGGGGAAAAGCCAAAGAGAAAGATGAGACTGTTGCAGCCTACCACGAAACAGTATTCCTTTTCAACCCGATTGCGCTCACGTGTTGCTCTCACCAACCTGATGTGGACCGAGTTGCTTTTGGAGATTGCTTGCAGCCGCATCGTCTACAGCCAAGGTGACGGGACTCGGGCCCAGGGGTGCGTGGAGGTGGCTTCTCAAGCAGTTCTGCCTGTCTGTCCCAGCTCGTGTCCCAAGACGTCACCTTGATAGCTTTACCCAGCAAATGCTACACATCCAAGAAGCTTTTTTTCTTTTTGCCCCACAAGAGCCAGTTCCCTAGCACACCACCAGCTGAGGGAGACTGAGGATGTCCAAAATAAATGTCCTGGGGTTTGGCCCGGGACTGAAGGCAGAAGGGCGTATGCAGTGCCGGGTGGAAGGACCAGGGTTTGCACCCTTGCTGCCGTGTTCCTGCCATTTCCGGCAGAGTTTGGTAGTTAACCTCTCTAGGTCTCTGCTTCCTTATGGAGAGAAATGGGGTCACTGGTATTTAACTTAATTCGTTATAACAATTGTTGAGAGATATTATGATTATTACACTGATGAAGGAGGACCATGAAGACATTAAGGTGATTTTTTTAAAATGTGAAGTTTGAGTGGCTTTTGGAGTTTTAGGTAGAGATTTCTGTAATAACAACAACAAGTAACATTCCTGAGTGTCGACTACGTGGTTCTGTATGCATTATCTCATTTAACCCTCCCGTGAACTCCAAGGTACACACCAATGATGTGATCACTCCCATTCAATGGCCGAGGAGACTGAGGTCTGAGTGAATACCTGCCCGTGGTCAGATGGGTGGTGAGTGCAGAGACAGGGTTTGGAGTGATGAGTTGTCTGGATTTGTAGTCTACATTCTTGACCAGTGTGCCTGGGGGTCTCTGCCCGGCAGGGACATCTAAGCTAGGTGTTATCAGTTTGTGACTCCCACGAGTAGCTGAAGCCTTATGATCAAATGAGGTGACACTGGAAGGGTCTAGAAAGAGAAGAGAGCAAGGTTGCAGCCCTGGGCAACACTGGTATTTAAAAGGCGAGGTGAGTTTAGAGAAGGAAGGGGTGGTCAACAGTTTCAGATGACACCGGGAGATCACAAAAGGTAAGATCTAAAAAGGATTCCTTAGGTGGCAATATGGAAAGCATTGATAATCTTAAGAAAAGCAGTTTGGGTAAGATAGTGGAGACAGGCCCAATGCCTTTGAGGTGAGGAGTGAATCGATGGTGAGGTTAATAGGAGAACTGTTGTAAACTACTTTTGAAGAATAAGATGCTACAGAAGTAACTTGGAATCCAGGGAGATATTTAACAACATGAATGTGTTGGGAAGAAATAGCGAGTAGAAGTGAGAGTCTAGGAACATGATTGAAGGGGCATGTCCCTTAAGAGGTGGGAGGAGTAGGACCCAAAGTCTAGTCGGAGATTTGTGATTGGATTGAGCTCAGGTTTGGGTTTTGTAGGTTTGGTGCCAGGCAGAGGATTGAGGGTCACGGTCAGTATAACACCAGGTGTGGCACCACGGGCTCTAGGCTAGGTAGGGAATAAGTAAAACCAGATGGGCAAATGTAGAGTGGTCCAGATTCTGGGCATACCAAAGGTGTCAAAGGGAGGTTGGGAATAAATGCACAATGGTGTTATAAGAACAGGGAGTTGAGAACAGTGAGTGTGATCTTGAAATTGTCCAGTTTGTATGCAGAGAAGTTCTGGGTAGTTGACAAGGCTCCTGGCCTGGACATTCAAGGTCAGTTTTCGTAGCAGAATGGAGGTGAAGGTCCTAAGAATTGAGGAGATCAATGGCCTCTGGACCTAGAATTGTGGTTGAGACCTCACACCCTCTGAGTCTTCATCTTACAAAGACAGGGGAGCTCAGGAGTTAAAGATTTAAACTTCAGGCATAGTTGACAGGCGTTAGTGATTAGTGCATGTGGAAAGCTGTCATTGCAGGAACTGGAATGCATGAACTTCTCCAGTGACTCCAGGAGGTCGTCAAGCAACTCAGCCTTTGTGCCCCGGGGGTCTGCAAGTGATGGAGATGGCATCTGAGCCATTGTGTTCCCGGGAGGGGATGTCCATGACTCAGATAAAGAGCTGTCTGTGGTTCAGCAGACAAAGGGATACTAGGACAGTTGTCACCGAACGGCAACTCTTACTTGATTAACCTTTTTCCAAACTCTTTACCTACCCTCTCCTTCTCCCTATAAAAGAGGTCTCCTTAAGATGAGAGGTTAAAGCGGTTTTGGAGGGTACACAGCCCACCAGCTTCTCAGATCGCAGGCATCTGATTAAAGTGCTCATAAAGATTCAGTCCTTGTCTCTACTGACTGGTTCTGGAAGTGACAGGCAGCACGGATGCCCACTTTTCCAGTTTCAGTAAGACTGCATCTTTTCACAGTACTTTGTTACTAGTCCAGATGTTTATGTCTAGGGAGGCCCTTCCTAATAAGGGTAGAAACGCTTCTGATAGGGAGTGACATATTCTTTCATCGGTGCCCAAGGAATCTGATAGGTTCTTTTCCCAGGATCCTCTGTGTGGGATTGGTATGGGAGGAGTATAAAACTCCTCAGTTCACTTCCCCTCCTTCTAGGGATGTACATCTTACACTTCCAGAACAATAGTAAAAGCTGTCATTTGTTGAACACTTGCTACGTCACAGGCTCTGCGACAAGACCTTTATGCAGAGCTTTATAATAATGCCACAAATTGGGTATACTTTCTGTCTCTGTTTTTAGAAAAGCCCGTTGCCCAAGGTCACTCAACTTATAAGTGATGGAACCAGTATTCCAATCCAGGCCATCTGCCTCCAGAACTCACCATCCTAACTCTGAAACACTGCCTCTCAATGTCTGGGGAGACTTAGGTCAGCCTCGCCTTGGTTGGACGTCAGTGTATTTCTGTTTGTGAAGAAGAAAGGATTTAGCCACCCTCGAGGTCACTTGTCCCAGAGATGCTCCAGTGGGACCGGGGCTCCCAATGAGCCCGTCTCACCCCAGGGCCCATCTTCAGCCTGCTTCTCCCCAGAGCACAGAATCGCGTGCCTTTGAGCATCCATCACCCCACAGCACCCTGCTTTCCCACAGCACCCCGCTTTCCCACAGCAGTGCCCCTCACTCCCGGCGGCAGTGTGAGACATCTTCCCAAAGTCCCCCAGAAGTTAAACCTCTGGGCTCTACTTACAACCTTCCAGTATCTCCAAGGTCCAGATATCAGCACCCAGGGGTTGAGCCAAAACCAGGTGTTGGGTGGGAGGAGGAAACTGGGAGGCCTGAGAACACAGAGCAGAGGAGCCCGCTGTGCAGAAGGTGCTCAGCATGGGTTTCAGGTCGGGCGGGCCCGTGCCCCAGGCAGTGCTGTCACAGGCCCCTGAGCCGTCCTGTGACCTTCCCTGTGTTTCTCCATCCAGCCCGGTGCGTCTCTGCCCGTGTGGCCCATGGCCCTAAGGGGGCTGGAGGTCAAAGCTGCTCTCACCTTGCCAGGACACTGCCTACCTTGTCTCACTCTGTTGCCATTTGCGTTGAAGATGCAAACGCTGCTCTTAGGGAAAGCTGCAGGAACCCTTTACCTGTTTTGCATTCTTCACTACCTCCTGCTCACAGGTTAAAAAAAAATCAGTGTCACGTGAGAATATCCTAATGAAGCAATAAAAATTATTTCATTAAATCTCAGTCCTCAAGGGCACATCTGTTTAATGTTCTGGGACATGCTGGAGGACAAGGGTTGTCTCCTGGCTCGAGGCACAATCGCTTACGTTAGGATCTGAACTGGCTGCTGTTTTCATGGAACACCATTCTACTTGAGAGAATGACTGACAGACAAACTACCGTTATTCAGACATTAAGTATTTTGTCAACATTTTCTCAAAAATGAACCAAGGAAGCCTGTCATTTCAGGAAAACAACTGATAGTATTTGTTGCCAATGATAAAATTCAGGCTCTCAAGTGGAAATTGGAATTTGGAATACTTGTATCCACCACTGTGAGCTTGACGGTTTCTCAATACTTAAAGACTTTTCTGATGAATTCAGGGAGGATATTAACAAATGTGATTTTTTTATATGGTATAATGAAATCTGTTAGCATTTAGAAGATCTGTATAACTCGGTGAATTAATATTTTTCAGATAACCAATGCATAATATTATAAAATCATGCTCAGGCAAAAGATCTATTGAAAGTACACCATACCCCAGTGGGTTTTAATGTAACAAAGCATGAAAAGTTAATTGATATGGTTTCAAATTCTGTTACAGCTAGCCTTTAAGAAACTACCACTTGTTGAGTTATCGTATCAAAAAGAGTATCTACCATTATCTGAAACGACTATTAAGTACTCCTCACCTCTCAGCCCTGTCTCTGTGTGAGACTGTATTTTTCTGTCCACACTATAGTCACATTGCCACAAAGGGAGCGCAGACACAGATATGAGAATCTAGTTGTAATGTATTAAGCAATACATTTGAAAGACTTGCAAGAATGTAAAATAATCCTCTTTTCCCTGTTTTTTATTTGTTTCGGACAATTAATTTTCATTAAAAAATCTATCAAAATGAATAAACTACCTTTTACAATCTTCTCCGCTTTAATTTCTTGTGTGGTAAAAGTTGATAGATATAACCCACATAAACAGAAGCTCTTTGGGGTGCTCAGCTTGTAAGAGTGTAAAGGAATCTCGAAGCCAAAAGTTGGAGAGCCGCTGACGTAGTACACGAGTGCCCGCCGTGTACCGGACCTGGGCTGGTGCAAGGACCGTGCGCTGTGCGGGTCAGATGCGGGCCTCGCCCACGGAGGTGATAGTCGTCTACAATGACAGAGATAATTCGCACAGAGTGTGGTAAGTGTAGTGATAGGAGATGCCCCAGGTGACACGGGAGCACAGTGCAGGGGCACATGACCTTGTGCAGGGAAGACTTCTGGGGGGAATTCCAAGGCGAAGGATCAGTAAGAGTTAGCCAAGGAGGAGAGGTTGATTGCTTTGGGCATATCAAAAGACAGGTACAACGTGCCTGTGCAGGAGATCATGGCTTCATGGCAAAAGTAAAAGAAGTGGGGTGTAACTGGAGCACAGGTGGCGTGGGTGGTGAGACGTGAAGTTGGACTAGAGGACGGCAGCCAGGTTATGAAGGCCCTTGGGAGTTGAGGAGTTAGGACTCCTCCTAGGGGCAATGGAGAGTGCTGGAGGGTCTCCTGACGGGAGCAGAACATCAGGTTGCGTTTTGGGCAGATCTCTCTGGCAGTGGATATGGAGAGGCAGGGAGATGTGTCAGGGGTCAGCGTGACAGTCAAGCAGAGAGATGAGGGAAGCCGGGCTAGGGTGTGGCCAAGGTGTTGGAACGACGTGCACAGATTGATCAGAGACTGGTGTGGAGAAGTTACATGTCTAGGTGAGTAGATTGGGTTAAAGAAGGAAGGGGAGGCCTCAAGACTGAATCTCGCTTTCAGGGTTAGACCCGGGAGTGGTGATCATGTTCACCCACGGAGAGAACACGGGGTGCAGGTTTAAAAGGGGGGGATGACTTCCATGTGGGTCACCTGTGGCCACCCAGGAGTGATGCCCAGTCAGCGTTTGGGTACGTAGTTCTGCAGCTGAGGAGGAAGATCTGAGAATGAATCCGAGAATCATCAGCATACAAATGGTAACTGAGATACCTCAGAGAGGAGGAGGTTTAAACAAGAAGGAAAGACTAATAGGGAACCATGGTAAGTGCCGATATTTAGGACATGAGCAAAGAAAGGAGAGTGTGCAAAGATGTCTGAGAAAAGTGCCCAGAGGATTAAGAGAATTCAGAAATCATGTGGTCGTTGAGACCAAGGGAATAGAATTTCTAGAAGGAAGGAGGGGTCAGTGGTGACCACTGCTATCAAGAAGTCAGTAAAATGAGGATTAGGAGGGTCTTGCTGATTTAGCAACAAGGAGGAGTTGTTGAGTCTCTGACTACACCCACCCAGGACAATGTCAGAGGGAATGGTAGGCTCCCACAGCATGACGCCTGAGGAAGAGGAGAGAGCAGAGGGCTGGTGAAGGAGGGGGGAGAGAAGGAATGGAGGGAGGAGAGAGGGGGGAGAGGAGATCGCTGTAATTCTATGGGAAGGAGTTCATCAGAGAAGGTTGAAGACACAAGAGAGAAGAGGAAATCAGCAGCAGAGGGAGGTTCCAGAAGTGGCAGGAGGGGAGGGGCTTGGGGAACAGGTAGAGGGAAGCCACGTCTCCAACAGAGAACCAAGTTCCAATCAAGGCTTGAGGTGGAAAGCATTAGCTGAAGAAGTTGAGGATGTAGGAAAATTTAACTAGAAATGGAGGGTGCATGGTGCTCAGTGGGAAGGTTTAGAAGACTGGGAGTCAAGGTTAAGGGGGAACAAACACAGAGAAGGGTGAAGAGGAAGGTAGGGGAGACGGGGTGGCCAGAAGGCCTCGCCAGAGTGACCCAGCACAGCAGCTGCATGAGGAGACAGGCAAGACATACAGAAAGCTGTTGTCTCATTTTAGATATCAGTAATTTAATTACAGCGATCTTTTTACACAATTATGCATTTACATCACAGCCTAAAAATTACCCTCAACAATGGTGATTCTTTTATTTTAAACCAGCAAAACATCATTTTCTGGCCAATTCAAATTATCCTCATGTGTTTCTGTTGTTCCCTTGTGTGGTCACCAGGTTAAGTCTTCAGTTCTGTGTCTGCCGTTAACAGTTCCCCGTGTAGAAAAATCTGTTCATTATGAGCACATTTATTGCTTCATTGAGTTGCCTATTTAAAATGCAGAGAACTACAAATTAAATGTGGTGCTTTTCCATTTTGGAAAAAAGCAGATGAATGGGTACTATTTCCTTGAATACATCGTGTTTGTCTTACATAATTAACAGTCCAGATTCATAGGCTAACAGATGCCAATCCCTGCTTGTTTTGATGTATTTGTTCCTTATTGAAAGGGATGCTTCCTGAGACTCGCGTGTGCCGCGTTCTGCACCAGGGGAAGCGATAAAGCAAATGTAACGGAGATGGTTGCTTTTGGGGGGCAGTTAAGTGGTCAACAGAGAGGTCGGTCCCCAAAATCTATTTCTCTGAGACTAATTATGCAAAGTGTAAAACAATTTCTTCATTGAAATTGTCAAATAAAATATCTTAAGTAGCTTCAATGTAAGATGAGCCTATTAAATATTTCCAGATTTCAAGCCTAGAGCTCCCTACTAGGTATTTACTGAATTTAAGACTTTGGTGTTAAATTGTTCTGTCCCAGAGACACTCTGTGACGACATGTCCTAGTTTCCCTGCATTGCCTGTGCTGGTAGGAGTGGCTATACCTGTGTTGAGTGTGAACAAGTGTGGACTACAGTAGAGTCCAAGGGCACTGCTAAATGAGAAACTGCAGTTGATGCCTAGTGGATCCGATCCCCAGGTCAGAGTTCTTTTGTTTTTTGTTTTAATTTCCTCCCAACGTAACCTCAAAGAGGCCTTAGGTTCCATTTCTTAACCCATATAATTGAGTCTCCTGTCAGTGTCAGGCTGTGGCAGACCAACGGAGAGAGCTTTGTCTTCGAGGCCACCTGACCCCGCCAGGCTCGCAGCCCCACCGTCTCTGTCCAGGACGGAAGCCCCTCCAATTCTCTCTGGTTGTCTTATCCCCATTCCACTCGGCTCTTCACTTGTTCTGATCAACCTCACACTTCCCCTCTTTCAGACTTTTCAGAGACATTCCTGGACTCCTGTTCCCATAGTACACAAACTTTCCTACATCCTTCGGGGGTGGGGTGCTGGGGGGCTGGGTTGGAACATGGCTTCTGCCTTCTTGCTTTAACTGACCTTTGTCTCTTCCCCGAGAGCTTTGCCTAGTCATTCTCTTGAGCAAACGCTGCTCCACAGGCACAGCGCTTTTCGGAGACCACCACTCCTGGCGATGGTGGACCCCCCTCTCCTGATCACCCTGCTGTCTGACTGGTTTTCCCTCTGTGTCCGTGACACTGTCGTCCCCCAGCCTCCAGGTCTCCTGCATCACATACAGCCTCCTGCCAGACTCAAAACCCTGACGTCACCCTGGGTGCTGCCCAGCACTTCAGATTTCTGGATCCTTCACTGTTGGGGACCGCCCCACCTGGTCTCAGGAAGCTGTAACCCGCCATGACTTAGGCTGAGTGAGAGAACTCCGGACCAGGAGCCACTAAGAAGACAAAACTTATTTCCCTGGCATGAACACTGCCTGTTCTGTGCCTGGCCTCCTAGCTTGATCAGTTAGCCAATGATGGGTAAGATTTCCCACGGAGGGAATTGCCTAAGACAGGCATGATCATGTGGAGGCCTCAGGGAAGAGACTCACAGGGCTGTGGAAATGAAGGGGTGATCGACATCAACCCTTGCCCCCTTGGCTTTGTCAAAGCCTGAGTCTTTGTTCTTAGATGTGAGAAATCCAAGTCTCCTGGCTGCCTCTGTCTCCTGCCCAACTCAGACCTGTGGAGTTACGTAAGGGGTGCAGCCCAGACTAGAGACGTCAGACCCCCGGGGTAATCAGGCCTGGGACATAGAATGTGCAAAATCCTGTGAGATCTGTTTGCTGGAGGATGTTATTAGATTAGAATTTAAAGGCACAGACAGGAAACCAAAACTAGTCCTTCAAGCCATGTAGTCTTTTCATATGTTAAAACTCCAGTCTCTGTCCAAAATCACAGCAGGAGTTCTGTCAGCATCTTTGTAAGTCACCTATTCACCTTTGATCCTTTCTGCCAGACTATGAATCCACAAACCGAGTCTGCTTTCTTAATAAAAATCTGCTTGGGAATGGAGACGGCACACTCCCCACTAGAGAGAGTGGTCATTCCATGCTTACTTCCCCACAGGACCTGGTTGTCTCTGTGTATGTTTTTCTCATGTTTTGACGAGCCATCTGCAGTGTTCCGCGCTCACTGCAGGCTGGTGAGCACACGTCACTTCACTCTGTCCTAGTGACCTTTATCCCCATTATATAAGCCGTCTGTTCCTTTAGCTATACCTTGGCCATTACCAGGAAGTGTGACGTCTCTAAAATTTCACCTTCAAGTAACTCTTCCGTGAGTCGGGGCCCCTGATACAATACTGGTGGTAGGGGTGGCAGTGGGCATTGTATTGTGTTTCTAGCTTGTTGTGGAAACACCTCTAAAGTCTCAACATTTTGTATGATAGGGTTTTTGGTGGAAAAAAGTCTCTTATATTTGAATATTCTCAGTTTTTCCATTATAAATAGGTGTTGGACTTCTTTGTTTTTTAGACATATATACATGTTCATATTTTTACTCCTTCAGTCTGATATTTGCAGCATTAAATATTTTCTCATCCATTTTATTTTCTCTCTTGAAACTTCTCTTAGTTTGTCAGTGTTTCCCCCTACATCTTCTGTGTCTCCTTAATTTTCCTTTCATTCCCTGCCCCCCCTTTTTAATCTCTCTGTTCTGTATTCCGGGAGATTTCCTCAGCTCTGCCTTCCCGTTCATCAGATCTCTCTTAAGTAGTGTCAGACTTGCCAATTACATTTTTTTCATTCCAACATTTCCATTTCTGTTTCTCCTTATCTTACCACCTTCACATATGTCTGCCCTGCAAACTCCTTGTTCTGTGGGGAGGGATGCAGCAAGACAAGAGCCAGACCAGAGCCCTCCAACATGCAGGCCCAGGGCGGGTCCCCTCTGGCTTGGGCCTGGAGCTGGTCCCATTACTCCTGACGTTGACCTTTGTTGAGACCCCAGGCCTCTGACCCTCTCTGTTTTTCTCAGACCGTGAGCCTGCTGCCAGACTCCCTTCTTTCCCTGTTGGGTCCGGAGCCTGTAGTCCGTTATACCCTCAGCAGTGTCCTCAACCTCCTAGCCCCTTGGCCTTCCATTGCCCTGACAGCGAGACCGCAGCCCTGGATCAACCCGCCTCTCCGTCTTCCTGCTACATGCTCAGGTTGAGTGCCTGCAATATAAATAATGTAAGCATCGCCCATGTTTCCACGCCCACTGGGCCTCTGCACCCCAGGGGTTCTTCGGTGTTCTCCCAACCAGTTCTTTCCCTTCAATGATGCCACTTCTCTTGGGATCCTGCCCCACCATCTCCCCTGTCACTCTCAGCAGGTGGCCTTGCTCCCTACTTCCTAAGAAACTGTGAGTCACCAAAGCAATGATGTCTTTTGCTCCCCACTCCCCTCTACAGTTTTACTGCCCACTGTTGATGGCTAGATATATGGAGGGTGTTGGGTAACCTTTTCTTACCACTCACCGTTGACCTGCCACCGTGACTCCTTCCCTCCAGTCATTCCTGTCTCAGACAAATCCTTCCACCATTGCTTTGGGTTCTGTCCCTCTCCACTTCCGCTGGACGTGACCGCATCAATGATCCTCTCAATTGGAAGCTCTGCGTTGAAGCTGCAGTCACTCCTCTACTTCTCATATCAAATCCCTTCCAGTCCACTGGGATCTTATTTCTGCCCCAGCAACTCCACCAACCAGGTTCAACAGTGACCTCTTGTTGCTAAAGCCAAAGGATGGGCACTTTGGGCCTTCTCCGTAATATTTGACACCAGAGGTCAAGCCTTCTCCACGCGCTTTTGCCCTTGACCTCTGTGCGCTTCCTGCTTTCCTGGCCAACTTTCCAAGTCTCCGTCCCTTAAATGTTGTCTTCCTCAGAGTTCTACCCTCTGCCATTTCTCTTCTCAGGCTCTCTGTGCCTGGGCTGGAGAAGATGCTCAAGCAATATCAAATTATGTATGCAGATCTGCTGGTTTCGGATTCAAGCAATATATTCAGAAGTCTTTAAAAGTTTGAGAGAGGAGGAACAAACTTTTGGAATGATACACATTTCCCATTATAAATGATGTATTACTTATTGCAACTGGAGCCCGCTGAACAGAAAAAAAAAACCATAATAGCTTATTTCAGAACTAATATGGCCATACGTAAGCAGCAGAAATGATGTAGCTATCTTATTAGGAAAACAACAAAGAGATTACTTAGCAGCTGTCTCCGCACACTGTCATTTCATTTTGCTCTGTAGTTCTTGGCAGAGAATTGAGAAAAGAAAAAAAAAATTAAGCCACATTGTGTTCTCCTAGAGTAAATGATTTCTGTTGTTCTGAGAAACAAATCTTCAGATGCAACGTATGTCCCATGATTGTTGGAAATAGAACATGTGCAAAGTTTTCCTTTTCTTCCCTAGAGACAAGTGATTAAATATGATGGCCTTTTCCCTTCCATATTTTGGGGTGAAGTTTCTCTTATCTCTGCTCTGTATTCCACACTCAGAACTTGGGGGCCCACACACCCAACGCCGGCTGAGGGGCCACACTTAGATCTTGAAAACCCACTTTGCAAAAAGAATTCTGCACAGAACTATTCAGCGTTTTCTTTTTATTGAAATAAGGAGATACAACACATAGGAAATTGTGGTAGGAATTTCCATGTAGAACATTTGTTTTTTCACTCATCAACCATTCAACAAGTAATTATGTTAATAGCCACTTAAAGTCATCTTGGAATGGATATTACTGAAGGCGTGGGAAGGTGCTTGGCAAACAAGGCGGTTTGTTGTTTACTTTATGCTGCCTTTACCTGCCGCTGTGTCTTCTCCCCACCTCCAGGCTGTGCCCCTCGGCCGGTCTGCTTTGCATAGTCACCTGTATCATATTGTTACGCTTCCATCTGTCTCTGCCGCAGTCACTTTGACGGTGACCTGGGTCATGGTTTCCTGGTGCTACCCTATACGTGAGTGGAGGGAAAACTCCTACCAGTCTGGGAGAAGAAGAAATTGTGAAAACTGATTAGAGGTCAGGGTTCCACTGCCTACTGATTTTGTGTAGTTCACATTTTTACGCCATGATTGTGAACTAAGAACGTGATGTTATGGTCGTGATTTCTGTTGACCTGAGAAAATGAATATGTCTAAAAGAGGGACAGATGAGACATGTGCAGGTTTTGTGGGCAAAATTATTAACAATCTTAACCTCCTGGCTTCACCTGTAGGCCCGAGACCGCACAAGGCAGAGTCGAACGCAATGGCCGCCCCAGGGGAAGGGCTCATGCCCGTCAGTGCGGGAACGTGAAGTCATGGCCTAAGGCGGCATAAATGCGTAGCTCGGGCTGAGTGTGAGGCTATAGAAAGTGGTGGGGCTTGCAGCAAACTGGGGAGTTCCCAAGTTCCCTGAAAGCTTCCATGTTTAAATAATTGAAAACCGCCATGCTAGCCAGAAAAAAACACGTCTAGAGATTTGTGATCTCTGAATTCTGCTGGTCGCTTGTCTTGTTTCCTCTCTTTCACTCCTCCCCACCACCTCTCCCCGCCACCGAGCACCCGAACCCCGGGGCGGCCTGCTGCCGCAGACAAAAGCTGCGATTGGAAGTTTCTACCTCATTTCAAAGGATGTCTTTGGTGCCTGTGGTTAGTGTTTGCTTACATCTGAAGCAAGCATCATTTAAAACACTTTAAAACTCTTTAATCTTTGTCAAGTTTTTTATATTATATGTAATACATGTTATTTATTTAAAACTTCTGACAGTATAGAAATAAAGTAAAATGTGTTCTTTCCATTCCCTCCTCTGCTAATCCCATTCTTCAGATAAATGCTCTTGACTGTCTGGTGCGTGTGTGTCCAGACGTTTCCCCGGCGTGTAAACAAACCCACACGTGCGCGTACTCACATAGGAGGTTATAATCTCACTGCAGTGCTGCCTTACCGTTCTGTAGCTTGTCTTTTCATATGATGTAGGCAGATTTTCATAGTTGTATAGCTGTAGCACAGTCTTTGCAACTCTTCTTTCAGCACTTGATAGTGCACAGTAATTTATTAACCACTCCTTGTTAGTGGCATGTAAATAGATTCTAGCTTTCCGTCTTTTCTTTTTTTTTAAATCCTCATCTGAGGATATGTTGATTGATTTTGGAGAGATAAGAAGGGAGAGGGAGGGGAGAGAGACACACACACACACTGATTGGTTGCCTCTCATACATGCCCCATCAGGGAATCAAACGGGCAACCTAGGTATGTGCCCTTATCAGGAATTGAACCTGCAGCCTTTCGGTGTATGGGATGATGCTGCAACCATCTGAGCCACTGGCCAGGGCTGCTTCTACCTTTTCTGCTCTTGCTCAGCTTTCCATATGGATGTGTGATAAGCATCTGCATGTTCAAAACCAAACTCCAGATCTTCCCCAAACATGCTTCTCTTAACAGTTTTCCCATCTTTTTAAAAATATATATTTTATTGATTATGCCGTTATAGTTGTCCCAATTTTTCCCCCTTTGCCCCTCTTCAGCTGGTATCCCCCATTCTCCATTCCCTCCAGCAACCCCCGCCCTTAGTTCATGGTCATGGGTCGTGCTTCTCCATTTCCTACACTGTGGCTTTTTATCTCACCTGCATAAAAGCCAGGGTCCTTACAGTGGTCAACAAGGCCTTAGATGACTTTTTCAGGCCCTTGCCTGTCTCTCCCATCGACCATCCCAACCCCACCCTCATCCGCACGCTCGTGCTGGCTCCTGCTGCTCCCGCCACACTTGTCTTCTTGCTTCCCCTCGGATGTGCCAGGTGTGTTTCTGTCCCAGGGCCTTTGCACATGCTTTGCCTTCTGTCAGCAACATTCTTCCCCCCAGATCTGCACAAGGCTTGGTTCCTAACACTTCCAAGTATTTGCTCAGTCATCCCCTTCTCCATGAGGTCTTCCCTAGCCATGGTGTTTATGAAGAACATACTACCTTCCTTCTCCATAGTACATATCACCATCTCATATACTTACAATAAAGTTCACTTTTTATTTTGTTTATCTTCTCTCTCCACCCCTAAAGGATAACTCCATGAGGGCAGGAAGTTTGTCTGTTTAGTTCTCTGCTGAATCTTCACCTGGAAGAGCGCCTGCCACACAGTAGGCTCACAATAGCTACTTGCTGAGTGAACACGTGTTACAAACGTGTCGGCAGTGGCCATCCGTGTACATATGCATTTGCTCACGCACGGGGCTGTATTTTCAAGGTGAATTATTAGAAGCAGAATTGCCAAGTCAAAGGGCATGCGTATTTTAAATTTCCTTCCCAAAAAGGTTGTACCATTTGGTGTATATGATTTTTTTCTTATAAATAAGATACCTGGTTAAAAGAGAACTTAACCTGGATGCGGGAGGGGTGAGAATCCCAGTGAAAGGGACCTTTTAACCCAGGGATTCTTCATCCGGGGGTCTTTCAACATAGACCTGTAATGGATTTACATGGATAGCATCTTTTCAAACTAGAAATGTTGGCAACAAAGCAGAGCCATTTTGGCCGTATCCATGACTTTTTCACCAATAGAATCTACAGATATTTCTGTCTTGTAACACAAATGTTGTGGACAGCTCGAATTTCTGTTCACCCTTTCCACTGCTTTGAAACTGCAGTGAACCTTCCTCCCCGAATCCTCCCTTCCCTTACACCAGCAATATTCCACCAGCAATATGTCGTGCCAGTAGATCTTGTAATTTCATGTATTGATAAAGAAGCACCTATAACGCGTTATTGCTAATTGATTTTTTTAAATTTCTCCAATACCTATTTCAATACAGTTGGTTTCATTTTATGCATTTAAAAGAAGACCCTTTATCAAACTGTCACAAGGGTCCAAGGTGTTAAAACACTTAAGAGCCCTGCACCGAAGGTGCCGCTATTTGGAAGGAATAAGGTGCTCACATAGGTAATCATAGGTATTTTGTAAAATTAAAGTGCCACAAAATGTCAGTTTCAGAATAACAGGTGCAGTGATACTCATAGCTATCATATCTTTCATTCATTCATTCATTCATCCAATGCATATTTATTAAGCATTTCTCTATGCAATGCTCTGTGTAAGGGCTTGTGGGGAATCAAAGGTGAATCTCTGATTGCTGCTGTGGCTTGCTGTAGAACATTTACGATAAATCTAACCCAAGGCTCTGCCTCAGAGATGCACGTCAAACCTGCCTACCCAGAGCCTTTCCTCCCTGTGCTCGCCCCTCTCCTCTGCCGACCTCTGCGTGTCACAGGGCTCACGCCTTGCTCCTGGCTCTCTTCTCTACCCACGTTTTCTCCCTAGGTGATCTCATGCAGAGCTGTAACCTCTAAGTGCTGGTGATCTCCAAAGTTACGCCTTCAGACCAGTAACTCCCTAAGTTCCGGACTCAGCCATACTGACCATCTCTATCTGGGTGCCTCACAGCATCCAAACTGAACATATCCTAACGTGAGTCCCCTTCTACTTCAGTAAGTGGCATCACCACCCAACCCGGACTTGAGCCAAAAATTGCCCAGGGGTCTTCCTTGAAACCTCCCTTTCAGTTACTAGCCCCGCCCCATCCCCCATCCCTAATTCATCAGCAAACACCCTTGGTTCTATCCTCATAATACCTTATGACAGCGCTACCCAGAGGACGGCCTGAGGTTGGTGCTGTGCCATGACCTTCTTGTTACTCACCCACGATAAGTTAGGTGTAGAAATCGAGACCAGGCATTAGGAGCCTTTATAGCAGTTTGAGATCATCATGACGGCCAAGTTCCCAGGGTAGACGCATCTCACTGAAGAGGGCACAGGCCGCCTCAGCACCGGAAGGCCCAAATGGTGCGTCCCGTGTGGCTTGGGGGGCGCCATCACTCAGCACGTGCAAAGGGCCTGCCACAGTGTATGGCGTGTTATGGTTGGTTTGACGACTGTGCCCCGAAAGTATAGAAATTCCGTGAAAATGTAAGCAATTTATTTTTGTTAACTTACACTGACATGTTTTCACTTTTAATCAGAATTTTTCGTTTTATTAACGTGATTACTTAATTGGGGAAAGAAAGCTTTGATACCAGTTATTTTCACCCTCAGTTTATTGAAGGTAAAGCCAGCTTCACTGGAGGTTCTGTCATTGTTTTTATGGCAAGAAAATACTTAGGATTTCTGAAGGTAGGGAGAAATAACCAAACAGGGAAGGCGGACGTGATTCTGAAGAAACAAAGACCAGAACGTTCATAGCAGTTTCCTGAAAACCGTGACCCCCGCAGCCTGGGGGGTTCATAGCTGTCATGGAGGCCGACATCCTGAAAATAGTGTTTCGATATTTGCAGATGCACTGCCTACGAAGGAATGGAACCATCACAACCTACGGGGCATTTGCTAATAAAAATTAAGTAAAAACCTACAAGAATGTTTGGAAAGAAAGGATATTGGGTTTAAAAGCTGATTGAAACAGATGTTCGGTATTTCACATGTAAACATTAGGGTGTTCCCTTCTTAATGAGCAGCGTGTCCACGTGCCAAGACTGAAATCCACAGACAGCTGCCGAGACCTTGGGGAAGGACTGGATCACAGGTGTTTGCTTGGAAAGGTCAGGTGAGTCTGCAGCCAAGCAGGTAGCTCAGTGCTGGTACTTCTGGGCCCCTGGTCCAGCATGTTCAGGAGCTGGCTAGTGGTATGGAAGACTCACTCATGGAGCGATTTAAGCTGGTACCATGTTTGTTTGTTTTTACTGCCCCACGGTAATTTCACTTTATTCCTGTGTATGTGCCATTGCACATGAGGGTGACATGAAGGAAGAAGTCCCCTTGTCAACTTTGTTGCTGACGGTCATAACTGAATCTGAGCTGTATAAAACGATGAAGGGTGGCATCGCCGGCAGCTACGGTTTGGCCTGTTCAGTCTGTGGAGGGGCGTGTCCTGAGGTGCAGAGAACATCCTGGGGTTTCAAACCCTGATTAAGGGCTCAGGTCAGGATGCACATCACCGCACTGATTCCCTCCTGGGAGCGTCCTGTGATGAAGACTGTTGGTGGCACTGAACAGTGGGCTTAGTGTCATACTAAAAATCACGGACTAGGTACAAGCTGGTGTGTTAAGTTCTGGATTATCTTCTTGTGTCGTGTGATACTGTGGAAGATTCGCCAACAGCTGTTGACGGATGCTGGAGTTTGCTGATAAAGGAGAAGACAGATGTTCGAGGACGATTCCAGAACAACTCGGTGTTTCTGCAGAGTCACAAGACAGTTTGGTCCTGGCCTGTTGAAGGAATGAGTTGGACAAGGAGGACAGCTCATGAATCCAAGGTCTTCAGTGCTTTTAAAGGTCTTGGGACTTGCACAGGAGGGAGAAATGCTGCATGGTTCTCAACGGCAGACAGGATTACAGGGCGAAGATGAAGGGTAGGCGCTCCGAAGAAAAGTTGCCACGGATTGTTACGACACCTTCCGCAATTTAACAATTATCGGTCATGTAGGTGGTGATCTGATACTGTACGTCTGTGAGAAGCTATCACAGAACACCTTAGAGTTCGATAAAGCATTTCAAATTTTATTTTCCTTCAGAAGAAGATTTATGCCTAAAAAATGCACAGATCCAGAATCTTTTCCTTTCATCAAAAGATAATATAAATTTAACTGTAACTTACAGGATACTTTGCTGGAACTGACTTCTCACAAAGGCTTTAAAAGACTCTGAAAACTTAGTAGCACTTTCTCTATTTTATTTTGTTATTTTTTTATTATTGATTTTGGGGGTGTGGGGGAGGAGAAGAGGGGAGAGAGAGAAACACGTTTGCTGTTCCACTTATTTTATGCATTTATTGGTTGCTTCTTGTATATGCCCTGACCAGGGATCGAACCTGCAACTTTGGCTATCAGGATGGTGCTCTAAAATAAAACACAGAAACCATTTAGATATACATTATCCCCTACAGGTACCCTTGTTGACAGTCCCATCTAGTTAGATAAACTATCAAGCAAGAAGCAAGTCAGTTTATCACATTAAAAACTTTAAATATCTACATACACTGTGCTCATTCAAAGTGTGTCTACAGACATTCAGCATGGGGAATCATTTTTTCCCTCAAAATAAAAAAAAAAGCCACGAAGTGTAATAGCGAGCCTATGTATCGGTTGCCTGTGTGCATACTTTCAATGAATAAACAACATGCACAATTTCATACTTTTTCCCCTGTATGTTATGTTTACCCTGGTAATATTTATTGCAGTGTAATTTCCTATTTGTTGAACTAATAATACAAAATTACAGCTTTTATCGTGTCTTTTTTCCATTTTGTTTTTCTCCTAATTCATTTTTATTAATTTTTACAAAGTATCAGTTTGCAACAGACTGGAAAAAATTTAACAGCATCCTTCACCACAGAGAATTGAAGCAGCACTGCCTTATGGGAGTGAATACAAAATGAGACTTTTCTTGAAAACATATCCCTCTGGAAAGAATTAGTTCTCCTGTGAAGTCTCTCAGACTACCAAACATGCTCTGAGTTACTTAATTTTGGACAAGGAAATAGTAGTTGAGCCTGGAACAGCCTCATCCAGTTTGAGGTTTTGATGCTTGCAGAGGTCGCCTGGTGAACCCGGCAGACAAAGGAGGAAAGAAAGTTAACGCATCCAGTCTTTGTGCTTGGTCCTATGAATGTATCATTGTCAAGGAGCCTTTGAACATCATTTTAAAAGCGATACAGTAAGTGGTTACATATTGGGGATCCCAAATACTGTATATATCTCAGGTAAATGGGAGAAAATCCCCAAACACACCTTTTATCATATTATGCAAAAGGCTAGTAAGTGGCTTTAGGTAAAAATTTCTAGTGTCAGTAACAGGCATGGAATGACAAAGCCCTCTACTCCAGACAACTTTGACAGATGTGAGGGCGCCATGCCCTAGAAAGCACACTCAGTGTCTCCAAAGTGGCTTGGTGACGGTGAAAACAGTTACAGGCAGGCGGTGTCAAGAATGAAGAAAATTATTTCACAAGTCGTGGCCGTGGACGAAGCAGCCTGTGTTGCTGGTTGTGAGCCTGGTCTCAGCCGAACCACGAGTTTCCTTCCTATTCTGCGTGGCGAGGCCGGGACTGAGACTCTGACGTCACACTCTTCTCCACCCGCTGCAGCTCCTCGGGCCTGTCCCCCTGGGTGGCAGAGCATCTGGTGGCTGAAGGACAGAGACACGGTGGCTGCCTCCTGTGACTCAGTTCCCCTGAGGGTTGCCCAGCGAGTTCTCCACTCCTGCCCCTGCAGTGGGTCTCGTTCCCAGAGTTCCCCACCCTGGGCCCCGCGGAGTCACCAGCTGCGACCTCCTGCACTGTCCCCCAGAGGACCCCCTGCCCCTCGGCTAGGTGCTAACAGCCTCAGTCTCTTCCCTTCGTTTCTCAGCCCTGCCTGTGAGAGAGGCTTCACGCAGTCGTGATCACTGCTGGCTTTTAGAGTCTTTCTTTTTGACATTCAGTGTTATTTTGTATTAGTTTCAGGTGTACAGCAGCGTGGTTAGATAATCATGTACTTTACAAGTGCCCACCACCCCAGATATCTGCAGTACCCACCTGGCACCACACCTGGTTATTACAGTACCGGGGACTATGTCCCCAGTGCTGTACTCTACATCCCTGTGACAGTTTTTGTGCACTCTTGCTGGGGATGCACATTGGTGCAGCCACCATGGGAAACAGAAGGGAAGTTCCTCGAACAATTAAAAATGGAACTGCATGGATTGAGCGCGGGCTGCGAACCAAAGCATCACAGGTTCGATTCCCAGTCAGGGCACATCCCTGGGTTGCAGGCCACGGCCCCCAGCAACTGCACATTGATGTTTCTCTCTCTCTCTCTCTTTCTCCCTCCCTTCCCTCTCTAAAAGTAAATAAATAAAATCTTAAAAAAACAAAAACAAAAAACAGAACTGCCTTATGGCCCAGTGATTCCACTCCTGGGTATATCTGAAGAAACACAAAATACTAATTCGGAAGAATATATGCACCCCTATGTTCATTGCAGCGTTATTTACATAATAATAGCAGGCAAGATTTGAACCAACCCAAGGGCCCATCACTAGACGACTAGGTGAGAAGATGCAGTACATAGGTACAGGGAAACGTTACTTGGCCATAAAAAGGAATGAAATCTTACCGTCACGACAGCGTGGGTGGACCCAGAGGGTGTTATGCTGTGAAACAGCCTTTCTTTTTTCTCTGCAGTGTTGCCCTTTTGCCTTTTTAGCCCTCGACTACCTATCTAACCTACTTCTTACATTAAATTCTCTCTTTTAAATTAACAGTTGTCTTCCTGATTTCCTGACAGAATCCCCCAGGCACCAGCTTGGTACCCTGATCCCGACGTGGTCCCAGGCGTGGTCCCAGGTGGTCTGGGAAAGGCTTGGGGGTGTCTTTGGCCCTGAACCCGTGCTGAGCTGTTGCCAGTGTGAAGTGGCATGTTAGTGATCCTTGTCACGTGGTGGCCCCAAGTCGATCGGGCCTGAGGTGGTTGACGATGATGTGCCTTCCGAGCGAGCGACTTGAGGCTGCTGCACGCGCCCACCGGAGCGGCAGTGACGATGACAGCGAGGGTGGAATGGATGGACGTTCCTGCCCGGGTGGCGTGTTTACAGCACAAACACCACAAGCTTGAGTCTTCACACACTCGGTTCCAGTCACAGTGGACCGTCTGAAGCGGTCCCATTGCTCCTCACCGCCACCACCTCCACTGGGCCCCTCGCCGCCCTCCTCTCCGACCTGCAGCTCCCGGGCAGCCCTTCTTGTCCCTTCTCACGATCCGCTTGGTGACCAAAGGACCGTGAAACCAGCTCCTCCGCTTAAAACCTTCAGCGGCATTCTCCTGCTTTTAAAATAAGATCTGACCTCTTCGACCTCATCTCAAATTCCCTTCAACCCTTGGTGTTGTGGCCTCTCTAGCTCTGTGTGGCCTCGGGGCCCCCACTCTGGCCGTTCCCTCTGGTCAGCATGCCCTTCCCCGGCTCTCTGCCTGTGCGACTGCTTCTCACCATTCCTGTCCCTTGTTCTCTAATCTCCCAGGCTTCCCTGCGTGAAGCCAACCTTCTCCCACTCAATAGGTCTTCATGCATTCATTTCTCTTCTAGCATTTACCACAATGTGTGCACACCTTGTTTGCTTCTTTGTTTGCCTTTCTCGCCAAACTGCACTCCATTAGGGTCCAGACCTGTCTGTCTTACTGGCTACTATGTGTGTTCCCAGGACCCCGCTGTAATACCTGTCACATAGTAGATGTCCAATACACACTTGTTGATTGAATCAGTTTTGGAAATAATTTTCTCTCAGTGAATTCAAAGTTTCGGTTTTGAAGCATTTTAAGAATGCAGAAAATACCATAATCCAACCAAATTAACAGACACTGACATTTTTTCCAATATTACTTCAGACTGCACTTTTTCCCTCACTTTTGTTCACGAAATGTTAAATGTAAGACAAATTTGTCCATTTTATCTAAGCTCAAATTATTGGTACAAAGTATGCAATTTATCTCCTAATACTTTAATGACTGCAGGGTCTGCCTCCCTGCCCGTCAGACTCGTGGGCTTGTCCTTCTGATCAGCCTCAGCAGGCACTGAGCTGTGTTCCTCTGGGTGGACACTTGGATTTCTAACTGAGTTTTTGCCATTAAAAAAACGATGGTATAGGTGATTTTCTACCGAAAGCATTTTTTGACATCTTTGTCGAAGTATCGACATGAAATGATCTGCACAAATTTAAAGTATACAATTTAGTAAGTGTTGGCATGTATGCACTCAGGAAATATCACCACCGTCCAATGATGAAGATAATCGTCATTATCAAAGTTTCCATCCCTCCCTTTGTCATGGGTCCTACCCCGGCGCCCCCCATACCCCTGTCCCCCCTTTCCAGGCGACCACCAAACTGGTTTCTGTCACTGCAGATTAGTTTCCATGGTCTAGAATATTCTTTAAACAGCCACAGAATGCACTCCGTTTTGTCTGGCTTCTTTGACTCAGCATAATCGTTTGAGATTTATCCACGTCACTGTGCGTATCGGTACCCCATTCCTTTCTACCTGCCGGGTAGCATTCCACTGTAGCGGTGCGCCACAGTCCGTGTATCCGTTCAGATGCTGGCGGACACCTGGGTGGCTTGGGGTCTTTGGCTGCTGCGCACAGAACTGCTGTGAACATGCGGGTGCAAGTCTTGAGTGGGTTGTGTGCTCCAGCCCCTCGGCTGCGTCGTAGGGTGGGTGTATGTTTAGTTTCTTAATGAACTGCCCAGTGTTCCCCAGGTTTTTTCCTTCCCACCAGCAGTGAAGGGGAATCCCAGTTTCTCTGCGTCTCCACCAGCACTCGGCCTTGGGAAACTGGGCCATTCCTACAGCTGTGCTGTGGTCGTCTCGTGGTTTCCCGGCATATTTTCCTAGTGACTAATGATGCTGAAAACTTTCCCGTGTCTGGTTTTTCTTCTCTGTCGTCTTTGGTGAAGTGTCTCTTCAAGTCTTTTGCCCTTTTTTTATGGTGTTGCTTCCTTTTCATTGCTTAGTTTTGAGAATTCTTTATCGGGTCTGTGCCTTGCGGAGATTTTCTTCTTGTCTGTGGCTTGTCTTTTCATTCTCTGAACAGTGTCTTTTGAAGAGAAGTTTTAAAAATGTGTTTTGCTCAGATACATTTTCAGAAACAGGATTAAAGAGTCAAAAACACTATCGCGTGTGCGTGTGTGGTGCCGGTACATGCTGTCAGCTTGTCTTCGGAAAAGTCTGACGCGCTCCCTGTCCTGGAATCCACGTGTGTCCCCGGGACTTCCGGCCCTGGTCTCCGTCACTTGTCCCTGTGTCTGCATTTCCACAAGTGCAGGGTGTGACGATGCAGTTTCATCTCACTCCACTCACCTGGCAAGTTGAACATTTACTTAAATTCGGCTTATTTAACATTTTTCTTTTCTAACTTTGAACCATTTATCATCGAAAATTTTGAGTTATTCTCATAGCTTTATAAGAGCTTTCCATATAATTTAGAAGTCAAAATTTACATGTAATATCTGTTACAAATATTTTCATATGAATAATACCTTTTGTCTTAGTTTTACCTGCCCTCCAAACCAACTGTCACTTATTATTTGTAATTTCTGATTTTTTTTAAAGATTTTATTTTTAGAGAGAGGAGAAGGGAGGGAGAAAGAGAGGAGAGAAACATTCATTGGTTGCCTCTTGCTTGTCCCCTACTGGGGACCTGGCCCACAACCCAGGCACGTGCCCTGATTGGGAATTGAACCAGCGACCTTTCAGTTCACAGGCTGGCATTCAAACCATTGAGCCACACCAACCAGGGCTTCTCCTGTTATTTAATGGTAAGCCTAAGGTTGCCACTTGAGATAAATACATTGTTTTGTTTTCTCCTAAAGTTGGGAAATTGTATGTTAAATTTTTTTTACTGTAGTTTTATTATGGTTTTTAGTATTCAGTAAAGGGCTAAGTTTGTATGTCTCAGTATTATCCACAAATAACCTCTGCACTGCTTCTTTCTGCTGCACTGAGACTGTCATGTCCTAAATGCTTACGTAACTCGTGTCTTAGTGCTGGGTTCTTTGTCCCACGGATTTCTGCAGTCAGCAACATACGTTTAATGTGGCTCGCTTAATGACACACTCTTGTTTCATAAAACACGTTCCCCCTTGTTGTTCCAACAGTCCCTGATTTTTAGAATTTTTATGGAACAAATTACCCTGTTATTATTTGAAAATGTATAAAATATATAAATTAATTTAAAATGTTGCCATCTTTACAATATTTTTGTTTATTTTGTCTTTTATAAAGTATTTGTAGCTTATTTCTATTGGGCTGCTATAGCCCACCTTAGGCTAATTACCAGTAGGCACTCAATAAATGTGTATTAAGTACTGACATATTTTGTCCTTGTTATGAGGGAAGTCTATTTCAAAACAAAAAGTTAAGTAGTTGTAATTGTTAAAAGGGAATATTATTATAATTTTTGAATATATTTGGTATGATAAATATACTGAATTATTTTATCTCCAAAATTCTTTGTGGATTACTTTGAGTTTCCTGGGTTATAACATCATGACTTCAGCAACTAGTAACGTTCCTTTGCTCTTAATTTTTCTTACTTGTTTTTCCTGCCTTATAACCATGGTGAGACCCTCTAATAGAGTTTGAAAATAACATGTGTGACTAAGAGTATCTTTGCTTTGACCTTGCTTTTGGGAACCATGTCACTACCATTTGGATCTCCATTAAAAACAATATTAGCTTTTTATTTAAAATTTTTGTTGTTTAGTTTTCAGAAATTAAAAACCAAGACTCTATGTTATAATTTATAAAGTTTTCTTTTAAGCCTTCTAGTATAAAAATAATTGTGATTGCCAGCAAAATATACTAGGGGTGGATTAACGATATTGTAAAAAGAGCACTTTTCTGTTTTTGGTTACTTTCCATTTGGGGTTCGTGAGCATTTCACCTTTCGCTGTGAATTTTCCAGGGTTTTCTTTTTGAGGAGACGGGCACTCAGCGGCCGTGTTGCTGAGGCTTCTGGAGCCTTGGTGCTCTCCCCTTGAACAGCCTGTCTCTAATCCACTCACTCGGCTTGCCCCTCGACGCTCACTGCTTTTTTTTGTCTTCCCAGTTAGATGCTCTGTCAGATCGGTGAGAACTCGAATCTCCAAGATGCTCCAGGAGCACTTTTCTCCTCCAGCGTTTACTTCCTCACCGCTGCTCAAGGCTCAGTTCACCGCTGCCTGCACAGTGTTAATTAAAAAGGATTTTACAAAGAAATCCCTCTAATTCTGATATCAGTGCTTGTGTTAAATTCAAGCTTTGCTAAGGGCTCTTTTCTTAAGCACAACCCAGCATCTGTGGGAGAACAGCATAATTAAGAACTTTCATGGAAATTTTTCAAATGTACACTTCCTATATAATTTTGAAGTATCGATACGTTGAAATGTGCTCCCCCCCCACACCCTTGAATTTTGGGAATCATCTCTCTGCGGTTCTGGAGAGGACACTCGATGAGATGTCCTGGTGGGGGCATTCTGGGTCCAGGTCCTGTTCAGCCCGTAAGTCTGCAGGGCTGTGAAAAGCTCCCGACCGACTGCACAGCAAAGCGGTCCTGATCCCAGAGGTGACCCCCTGCGCCCACATAAACTGATGGAGGAGCTGGAAGGGAGGAGTCCTGAAGTCTCATTCCTGGTACTGCATGTGGCACGTGCAGAGCTCTGAGTGGAGGCATTCTGCAACTTGGCTTTTCCCCCTGTGTTGTATCAGCCCAACGTGGACTTTTGACCCAGGTCCCCATGGTCTCAGAAACCCCAGCTCATTAGCTGGGCATAGGACTGTGCTATGAATGAAGAGTCCTGGTTTTCTATCTGGTTTTGTTGCCAACTGGATACATGACTTTTGGAAAGTTACTGAGACTTGATTTCCTCATCTGCAACGTGAAAGAGCAAGCGGGGTGATTTCTAAAGTCCCCTACAGGAAGAAGTGACTAGTGCTCTGATTATGGAGAGAGGGTCAGAATTTGGAATGTGGTGGGCAGAAGTGGCCTTTCTCCCAGTGCACCAGAGCATTTGGGACTGACAGGTGACAGTCTGAAGCCTTTGACACAGCAGGTCGTGCACTGAGGGGAAGAAAAGGGACGGGGGGAAAAAGATGGCCAGCTCCCGTCTCAGGGTGTTTGTTCTGCACCAGGCTCCTGAGATCCTAACACCAGTGCCAAGTTCAGGGTTCTTTTATCCCTGCTTGACTCAAACTAAGAAAAAGGTTTTGTTTTGTTTTCTTCTCCCCCAGGGAGGTGTTTTGCAGAACAACTTCCATACAGGGACAGATTTCTTACCAAGGAGTGTCAAGTGAGCCGAATAGCCAGACCATGCGGTCACTGAAAGGAAGGGGCCTCTGGGCAGTGGGCACCCAGAGGCGCACCCTGGAACCGTTCCCCTCTGCAGATCGGGACACTCTTGTTTCTTGAGTTGTTCCGTCCACAACGACTTTCTTTTCATTCCTTTCTGATAAACTCACGTTACGTAAGCCCTCGAAGCGCCCCGTGCTTTTCCCCTGTTGGCCATCACACTCAGTGACTTTATCAGGCATGAATTTTCCCTCGGCTCTCCACTGCTTGCTGGGAGGCTGGCAGAGGTGAGGTGAGGCGAGGCGAGGCGAGGCGAGGCGGGGTGTGTGTGGAGGACGTGGGCCCTCGGCTCTGTGCGCCCACGCAGGTGTGCGTGGGCGGGGTCAGGGGTTTCTGGTTACACTGAGGAACGCTCCTTGTAGAGTATTTTGGAACTAGAGAAAAGTAGGGAAAAGGAAACAAAAAACCAACCATGTTTCTGTCAAATCAAAGGTAATTGTTAATATTTTGGTATTTATTGTTTCCTGTTTCTCTCCATGTTTTTGTTGTTACAGTAAATGAGAGTTTTATAGCCCATGCTTTTCAATTATCTTGCTGTTTTCACTTTATAAATAACCCTACAATCAACATACTTGTCTGTACTTTGAAATTATTTCTTTAGGAGAGGCTCCTAAATGTGGGAATACCATATTTATTTTATCATTTTTATGACTCCTAATTCTTTTTTTATCTTTGCCCGAGGACATGTGTGTTGATTTTTTTTTGGGGGGGGGTGCTAAGAGACAGAAATATCAATCAATGCGAGAGAGAAACATTGATTGGTTGCCTCTTGGACCTGCCCCAACCGGACTGAACCTGCAACCCATGACCTTTCAGTTCATGGGACGACTCTTCAAACAACTGAGCCGCAATGGCCAGGACCCAGTTCTTCTTATTAAATCACCTAATAAACAAATGACACACCCTCTAGCAACATTTACCCCTCACCTTTTTCTTGCCAATGATTGAGTGTTAATTTATTTTTCATACCTTTCCTAGTCTAATAGGTGAAAATAGTATCTCATTTTTATTTTATTTCACTGATTGCTAGTAATATTGAATATTTTCACATGCTTATTATTTCATTTGATTCCCTCTTCTGTGAATTAAACTATTCATGTCATTTGTCCATTTTCTCTTCTGTAGTGAAAATATTTACCAGTTTCAATTTTATTATTATTTTTTCTAGTTTATTGGTTTATTTTTATTTTTATTATTTTTGATGTTCAGAAATTCTGTTTTCATGTACTCATATCTGTACCATTTCCTTCACAATTTCATTGCTTTTATACTAAGATAATTTTCCTCATCTAGAAACCAAATTAATACTCACTTCCATTTTCTTGGTTGGTTTGAATTTGTGATATGACCTTTAACACCGTTTAGCCCTTTAATATTTTTGGAATTTATTTTGCTGTACAGCATGTGGTGATCATGTAAACATTTTTGTTCTAAAAAACTACCAAGTTTTTCCATGATCATCTGTTAAGTAGTCCTTTGAACAGTAGGGAATAACGATCCATTGTCACATTCTGCATTGTGGTTTTCACACCCAGAAGGCCCCTCCAGGTCGTCTGCTCCGCCCCCTTGGTCTCCTCCTTGGACACCGAGGGCACTGTCCCTCCTTCCCCCACAGTTACTGTATTATGTTCTGAGACCTGGTATTTCTCGTCTTCAAGTTATTCTCGGCGATTCTTGCCTGTTTATTTTCCAGATGAATGGTGGAGTCATTTCTCTGGAGTTCCAAAAAGCTCCCTTTGGGGTTTTGATGAAAATTGCATTCAACCTCTAAATTAATTGGGAAGAATTTGGCATCTCGACAGTGCCCGGTCTTCCCGTCCAGGGACACGCACAGGACATGCCCCCCACCTGCGCCCCCGCCCCCGCGCCCCCGCGCTTTCAGACGTCCTTCTGCGTGCCGCCGGGGGGCTTCGTAGCTTTCTTCACACACATTCAGCCTATTTCTTACAAAGTATTCCCAGAGTATTTTATATTTTGGATACTATTTTTAATAGAATCCCCCCTTTAATTTAGACCCACTGTTTTTTATTTACTTAGTATTTTTAAATTTTACTTTTGATTACAGTGGACGTACAGTGTATTACATTCAGGTGGGCAACCTAGCGAGTCCACATCTGTGTGCCTTACGATGTGGTCACCACAGTAAGCTAGTGACTGTCACCACACGTAGTCACTGTGCTGTGATATTACTGACTACACTCCCTGTGCTGTCCTTACATCCCCGGGAACTTGTTGTGTGAGTGGAAGTTTGTACTTCTTGGTCCCCTTCCCCTTTCCGCCTGCTTCCTCCGCTCTGGCAGCCGTCAGTTTGTTCTGTGTGAGCTTGTTTCTCTTTTCAGTTTCACTCCTTCCCAAATGATTGCCAAGTCCGGACTGGAATCTAAGTGAAAAGCATGTGTGTTTTTTTCCCAAGCTTGTGAAGTCAGAGATTTAGAACTGGGACTGACCCTAAATATGTTGTTGTCTTCTTATACGTGATAAACATGAGGCCATGAAAGGTAAAATAATTTATATGGATACCATGTGACTTGTTGAGAGGGCAGCGAAATCGGGGAGCGCCCCACGTGTCCTCATTCTCTGTCTCACGGACGTGCACAACTTGAACATCCGAACCTCATCGTCCTGCCATCACAGCCAGAACCCTTAAGTGGCTCACGAGGTCCTGAGCACTGTCACCGCATCCCCCCTCCGTCCTCATTCTTCCCCAGGCTCGTCTTCACTCTGTACTGCAGCCACAGTGCCTTCTTTTAGCTCCGTGAAGGAACCCTGCTCTCTCCTGCCATGCGTCCCTTGCATATGCTGTTCCCTCTGCCTGGGAAGCTCTTCCCTGCCTTCACCCCTAAACTATGTCCCTGCTCATCCTTCAGTTCTCAGGCCCCATCTGCTCCTGCAGGGCTTGCTCCCCTGACCTCCGTGGCCAGTGCCTTCATCCCGCCCTCTCACAGTGCCTCCTATCCCTCCTTCAGGGCACTCGGCACACTGACAATTTTACTTCATGTGTAGGACTGTTTAATTCTCTCCCTGGCTGGACTAAAGCTGCAAGGAACTCTGTGTCTTCTCCGCCCACCTTACATCCTCAGGACCCAGTGCACCTGGCTGGCCCATCACGGGCATCTGGTGTGTTCGACGAATGAGCAGATGAACTCAAGAACCTATTTCTAAGGAGCAAAAGCATTAATGAATGTATTCATCGACACATTTGCAAATAGACTGGGGTATTTTAAAAGTCCAGCAAATAAGGAAATGATTTTAAATCCATTTGATAGAATTATATAGCTCCACTAAAGAATGAAAATAATGGACTCAAACAGTGGGAGAAAATATTTATATTATGTGCAGAATAACAGTATAGAAAATGTCTTTATGTTAATTAGAAGGGAAGGTGCTGAAATGATCATAGCAATTATTTTAAGATCACGGAATAGCAAGTGATGCTTCTTTTCTCCCGTCTCCAAACTTTCCGTGCACGGGTGCAGATATTCAGCACATGTCTCTTGTTGCAGTGCCAGTGACAGGCACTGTGTCAAATGCTAAGAAAAGCACAGTGAACAAGGTGTGTGTGGTCTCTGCCGGCTGCGAGTTTGCAGCCTGGTGAGGAGGAAACCCACAATGTTGATAGCATGGGTGGCCCACCGTTCACGGACTGCTGTTCTCTCTGAGGAAGTGTGGGCTCCTTTACCACAGTGTGTACCAGGGGCTACAGAAGTACTTGTGGGGAAGGATGCATTGTTATTAGTGCATGAAAATTTTAATTTCGGGGACCACTGTAGGAGTAATATGCCCATTTTCTTTAGTTTTTAGGCGTTGAACGAGATTTCCTAGATTGTCTGTTTCTTAACCACTGCTTTCCGCAGACTGCGCTCTGGAAGGAAAGCGTCTGCTGTGCGTGTGGACGAACTTTTCTCCTGTTTGCCGTAGTTCAGCTACATTAAAGAGGTTTGTGTAGGCTATGGTTAGGATCCATCGCTGCCTGCCCAGCTCAGGCTCATGCCCAAACATTCAGCGGGTCCTCAGCACCCACGTGTAGGAAATGGCAGGAGCAGAGTTCCCCCAACACAGATTCTCTTGGTTTCATCTTCACACACCTGTGCACTCCACGGCTGTGCCTCTGTGCTTGGGCCTGATGTAAATACTTAACTCGTTTAATAAATATCCTGAAATAGCCTCTCTGAGTTGTTACTGGAAGGGCACGAACCTTTTAAGTCACTTAGCCAGCACGGATCAACACTTAATGTCTTTAATGATGATCCAGATCTTTTTTAGTGGCGGAGGCGCTCCGTAATCAATGATGGGGCCCTGCCTGGAGGCACAAGAGACTAGATAATCGGCAGGAAATGTCACGCTGGATGGGGCCAGTAATTTGAATCCCTGAAATTGGTATTAGTGTGGCCATTTATGGGAGAGCGCCGTTTCTTCCTAAGGCTAGGAGGAGCGCCCCAACACCTCCAATGCCCCTTAGAGATTTGCACATGGATACCCCTCATGGCCAGTTTTTGTTCTCAGCCTGAGAACTCTGAAGATTCCTCTCCCCACCCAGTTTCTGGCACAGTGCTGGGCAGGAGTGGAGAGTCCTGTCAGGGTTGGGGCAGGGGGGTGTTTGTGCAATTCGTGAGACCTCATCGAGGGGGGTACATGCCCTTTCTTCCCCACGCCTGTACCAACCTTGAGAATTGTTATTTCAAGGGTAGAAAACAAATCCTGTTTCCTAGGTGTTGTACAAAGAAGCACTTCCAGATTTCAGTCCTGAAGTAGCCCCTCTGAACTTGGACTTGGAGTCCCTTGGTCTGAGCCTAGGACGCGATTAATTTGGCCACGGTGACATTCTCTGTGTATTTCGTAGTTTCCCGAACACTTGTCCTGTGCCCTCGGAACTTCGTTTCTCCCTTCTGAGGCTCTCATGTGAAGGCCTCGTGATCATCTCCCTTGGTGTGACTGACGGTTACAGGTGGGTTTTTGTTAATAGAGTGCTTCCGATAATCTCTGGGAATTGTTTCATTACCAAATATTCATTTTGTATGCTGCTTATCATTGTCCACAGACCTGGAGGTTTTAAGTGCTGGGAGCATGTTGTAAACGAAAACATAAATAATTTGTTACAATTATGCGGAAACAAGGCGAGATTTTCTGTTGGCTCGGTGGTGCAGACCAATGGGAAATGGGCTGGGGTGTCAAAATCTTATTTTCCCAATGTTCTATTTAAAACTAAAGTGTAAACAGAAAAAAATCTTATTTTTTTGTAATTTTTTTTAATCATTTAATGAAAAACGTGCCCTACTAGAATTTCCAAGTAACATTCTTGTAACCAAGCTCTAGGGCATAACCCCGTGGACTCCCGGTGAGTCTGCTCACACGTAAGAGCCTTTCTCAGGATTGGGTCCTGCACGCTTTGACGCGGGAGTGCCCCTAATTAGAGGGAGGAATGGATATTCTTTGTTTCTGTATTCTCAAATTATGATCATCCCATTGCTAGACCTCTCAGCCGTGTCTAACTGCAAGGGAGGCTGAGCCACGGGCCTTGACTGTGCGCTCGGGAAGAGGGCGGTAAGCTTTGTTGAACGCATAGCAGGCTCTGCTGTGGCATCAAACGCCACCCATCCCCACACGGGTAGCCAGTGGCCCAGCTCCTCTTCCTGCCAACCTGCTGCATCCCCAGGAACTGGCAATGCTTCCTTCAACCTCTGCTGAGTTCCTGTGTATACATGTTCTTCTCATTCATTGGTTCCTGGGTCATAATCGCACTGCTTTAATTAGCCGGGCTTTATATTTTGAGTTTGTTTTGATATTACTATTTTTTGAAAAAATCTTCTGAATCATCTTATTTTTTTCAGATAAACTTTTGGTTCAATGTATCAGTTTCCTTTAAAACAGAAAAAAATGAGCAAACAAAAAACCCCTACAATCTATCACATTAAAAATATATTCCACTCGAAAAAATATTATGCTATTAGAGAAAATAAGCATTGTCTGACAATTGGTGTCTTCCGACTCCGAGAAGATGTGCTTTTAAAATAGCAGGCTTCCTGTCAAACCGTGGCTAACGAAGTTATTAGCAGGGCACCGATAAGTGGCTTGATGTCTGGGGTTCATATTTTGACTTCCACTCTACCTGTCGCATTAGCAAAATGAAGCTCATTAAGCCTTATTCTTTTAGTCCCTCTCTCCCAGCCTACAGACGCACTACCACTCAGCTTTCTCGTCGGGAAGGATGTAATCGTTCCTGCATGGCCCTTGAAAGTTCAGCTCATTCCTAAGCCCCCAGTCAAAGACATGAACTTGTTGCTTCAGAGAGGGCACAGCTGTGCACTGAGCCATTACACCATCTGTTAAAGTGGCCAGAGCTCCTTTCATTGCCTCCTTTGTGGAAGGACTTGTACTGTGAAAGTGTGTGTTATTGAAAACATAATTTTCCTCATCATTATGCTTTCTTTCTAGCCGGATCATAACCTGCCAGAAATCTATTGAGAACAGAGTGAAAGCTCTTCGGAATAGCTGTTCTTAAGAGATTAAATGATTGCCATCTCTGTCCCGTTTCTTTTATCTCATAATCAAGTTCAAGATGGTACTAGATAGCGCAGCTGAAGTGATTATATATTTGAAATAGAAATGGCTTTATCTCCCTTCATATTTCACTCTATTGAAGGTAGGATCAGTTTTTTTCCCCCATTTGCATTTATATGTGTTTACGGTTCTTTACAACTGTCCCCAGGATTAAAGAATCAAACTGCTTTTTAAAGGCTAACCATGGCCAGCAGGAGTTGGATTGCTTTTTAAAATTTCCTGTGTACAGAGTCACCGGTGCTGTGATAACATGCAACTTAGATCCGTCAGCATGTAGAGCTGCAGCGAGTCTCAGGCATAACTCAGTCGTTCAACTTGACGAGTGAGGCGCTTGAGACTCACAGCAGCCCAGAGACTGGCCCAGGGTCACACCGCTTGACAGCGGCTCGCCGAGATGATAGCTCACACCCGGGCTGTTTCTGGTGGGTCACCCTGCCTCGTGACATGTGCAGAGGGTTCCTTTTACACAGCTGGGGCGTGGGGGAAGAATCGGAGATCTAGTACCCCAGAAGTCCAGGAACGAGACTTTTTATAACGAGTTCAGAGGTGTTGTGTGTGCCTTTTTAATTTTTTTGCTTAAGCTGTCCGATCCGTGCTCTTTTCTTACATTCCGATTTCTCTTTCAGAGAGTCAAACCGAGAGAAAAGATCAGGTCACTGCTTATTAGCAGCTCTGCTAAACCACTTAATGGAGAAGGAATATGAAACCATTTGCCGGAAATGAGGCTTCGGGCCGTGTGCTGATTGCGTTTGTCCACGCGCCCACAGGAGTCAACAATCAGGCACACTGAAATTGCGCTCTCCTCCTTTCCAAGTATTTCTAGCTTTAAATAAGATTCCTTGTTTTGAAAACATAGTAAATAGGAAAAAGTGAGTCATTATTTATGGTTAGTCTTGTTTGCCAGCTGCATTTTACATCCATTTTTCCCCCTTTTTTTTTCTTGGACTAGAGAGTCTATCCTGTCTCTCTAGGGAGAAAACCACATTGGCCCCATCAGTAGCCTCTTTTGGCACATGACCACAGTTAAGGCACTGTGCACGGAGATTTTTCTTGGATACAGGAAGAAAGTTACTTCTTTAGAATGCAGAACTCTGGACAATAATCCAGAATCTTGCAGTAGTACCAGAAGAGAAATCTGGCTTATTTTAGCGTTCCTTTCAAAATGGAATAATCATTTCAAAAATATTATCTGTATGGAGTGTCTGCTCCATGTCTACCAAGTTCCGAATATTGCAAGGTTGATAGGAGATTTCAGATGGAATGCCTGGTATATCAGGACACTGTGATTTGCGAGTAGCAGGAAATCCATCTCAGACAGCCTAACCCAGGGAACCCCAGCCTCCATCATGGTGTGACTGGGCTCCTGCTCACTCTGATCTTCTGCCTCTTCCCCTCACTGTGCATAACTCTGTTCTTGGGCTGATAATGGACACTTAAAAACGCATGCATACATTTTTGGGTCAATGCACCATTGGATCGTAGAACCGTTGTAGATACTGCGCCCTATGGTAGGAAAAGGACTGTTGTGACACCCAGCCTCACTTCCGCATCCCAGCTGTCCAATGAAACAGCTTCTTTCTCAACTTAAACAAAATTCCTAGGCAAGGAGGGTGGGGTTATAATGATTGGTGTGGGCCCGTCAAACCCCAGTTCTGGAGCTGGGGGTGGGGATCCATCCACACCACTCACAGCCGCTGCCTCAGTTGGCTGCTGGGTCAGTAACCAACATTGTCCACTGCGTCCTTCATCTGGTAGGAGAAGCCAGGTCTTAATGAGGCCAAAGTGTCGCCTGGCTTGTGTCATTCTCTGTTTATAGTCTGCGGTTTTTATCCTTCCCAGCTCATCCTAAATGGCCAAATCCACCACCTGCTCATGGCCAGGCTCTGGCTGTACCTGTGCATAGAAAAGGCAGAAGAACTTGCTTGTATGAAGGATTATAACGTCCTCATGAAGGAGGAATACTTAATGTCTAATAATGCTACGCACTGTTAACAGACTAAATATTGTTAAATAAGACATGCCTGTTAGAGAAGATTGCTGTTACGTTTTCCCAGTTCACTCTGACATTTCAATTGCCTAGAACTTTAAACATCAGAGCTCTTTTTAAAGGCAATATTTAATTTGCTCTTAAAATCATTTTCAAAATAGAAGAACACTCTAGATCAGCGAATAGACTGTTTCCAGTAGGGAGATCCCTTTCACCTGACTGAGAATCTGAATAGCGTGTGACCTGCCATTGCCAATGGCACTGAAACCGCCCCAGGAGAACTGCGTCTCTTACGTAAACTGTCCACCATGTCCTAACCTGGACTCCGCCTTGAAATCAGAGCTTTAGATGCAGGCCTGCGTGCATGTTGTTTGCTTGGGGAGTAGCCTCGGTGAGCAAGAGTGGGACGGAGAATGAGGGAAAGCCAGCTCAAGGGTCTGTTACCCAGGCTGGTACTTCTGTGAGCAACTAGAGCTCATTCTAGCTGGAACCACGAGCCAAGAGAACGACCTCTGAGTTGTGTGCCTGTGGGACAGGAGAGAGCGTTCGTCCACTGGCGCCTGCTCCCTCCTTGGTCAAGGGTTCCCTGTGGGACTAACTCCTTTTGTCATAGTTTCAGATCTCCCAGATCTGTGAGAGGGCCATGCCCGGGTGTTAGAGCAAACCTCAGAGGCCCTGGGTGCAGAGTGCCACCCAGGGGAGGGACTGCAGGTGACGGTGGAAGTAAAAGGTGGTGGAGAGTGTGAGAGGTGGGGCACCAGGGGAGGCCAGCACACACTGGACAGGGGGCCTAGACAAGACCAGGAATCACCTGCAGATCGCCGTGGTCTTTCCTGCGCGTCTGAATGGCTTTCCTAACGTGCGTCTTTAAAAGGGGGAGAGTCATAAACATGTTAGCGGCTGGATGGAGGAGAGCCCTGCAGAACCCTCACCAGCAGAGAGGCGAGCACGCTGGTGAGAAGAACCGGCCGCTCCGCAGGAGGCAGGCTGCCGGGGGGAGCAGCCGTCAGCGTCACGTCTTCGTGTGGCGGGTCCTCTCCTCCCCAGCAGGGCTCCTTGCTTGGAGGGTGATTTTTACTCTCACCGTTGGGTCAGTGTGACAGCTTTGTCCCTGACACAATGGCAGTTTTGACTTTAGTTTGAATTATTCTGTAAAGAATCAAAGAGAAGGAGATTCTCTCTCCCTTTTCCCCACCCCAAACATTCCCCTAAGAAAACTTTTCTCACTGAAGTCTTTGCCTCCACGTTAAATTTCCCATTTATGTTTCAGGCCAATCAATACAGTGTCAACTTTCAAAGCCCTGTGTGACGATCTCAGCGACTCAAAATAATTGCTGTCTGTCAGTGTACTTGCTGGGAACACAGACACACAGGCCTGCCACTGGCTGTGTCATCACCCCCAGGAGCCGGCCTCTCGAGTGGGGTCTTCTCCGGCTCGGTGCAGAACCTGCGCAATGGCAAGGCAGTGTGGCGAGGCCGCCGTCTGCGGACTCCACCCAGGAAGCGCGCGCCTCAGCTGCCCCTGAAGTCACTTGTTTTCAAAAAGGAAATCTTCAGAGCAATTCTTGTAGTAAGTGTAGGTGTAGCTGGAATGCCCCACAGTTTGCCTCCAACTTTGGTTCCTCTAGCTCAGCAGCTTTCTTTTTTATTTACTGACTTTAGAAATAGGAAGGGAAGAAGGGAGAGAGAGATCTATCTGTTGTTCCACTTATGGATGCCTCCATTGGTTGATTCTTGGGTATGTCTTTATTGGAAATCAAACCCATAGCCTTGGGGTAGCGGGTTGACACTCCAGCCCATTGAGCTACCCAGCCCGGGCCTAACTCACTGGTTTTCAATGAGGTATGATTTTGTTCCCAGGGGACATTTGGCACTGTCTAGAAATGATGCTGACTGTCGCAGCTGCGGAAGGAGGCGGTGCTACTGGCACCAAGTGGGTAGGAAGCAGGCACGATGCTAAACATCCTACGTTGCATAGGACAGCTTCCATCACAAAGAACCATCCAGCCCAGAGCGTCAACCATGCTGAGGTTGGAAAACCCTGCTCTAGCTATTGAGGATTGAGGATTTATACTTGAGAAATGAGGCCACTTGTCTAGAAAATTCAGACTAAAAAAAGAAAGAAAATTCTCTAGTTGAAAAAGATATCAATGTTAAAGAATATTTTAAGACAAATTACTCATAAGACAAAGTTTCTGTTGAGTGTATAACCTTCAGCTTCTACCCAAATAAATATAGATGTGTAATTGTAACATATGTATTAATTTGTGTTCTTGTTTCCACTGAAAAATGTCACTTTTATAGTCTTTATATCATTTTAATAGAGAATATTTCATTGTTTTAATGTAATGAAATTCAACAATTTCCTCTTTTTCCCTTTCTTTTTTTTTTAAAGTAACTTGGGCAAAAGCAATTATTCCAGTGTGAAATCTGGCTTTGGAGAGCTGGCCATGGGACACTCCCAACTTACTTTACAGCAAAACTATTTTCCAAGAAGTAAGGACTTTCAAAACATTACAAGAAATTGTTGTGATGAAAATATTTTGCACACACAAAAAATTACTACTTGGGAGAAATATTCATGGTTTACACATTTTTTAAATTAAAAAAGCAACAACTTACGTTTCTCTTCAGAGTATATTAGAGCAACATGGCGGCTTAACCTGATGAGAGGCTCACGGTGCGAAACACTGGCCTCTTCGGGGTGGGATTACTCACTCAGCCCCTGGGTCACGGGGGCACCTCTGGGCGCAGCTGTCGGAGTCCGCCCAGCACCACAGGGAGGAGAGAACAAACTCCTTCCCGGCAGATCAGGATGTGCAGGAAGAGGCACATGCCGAAGCTCGTGCTGACGGAAGCAGCTGTAACCACCTACGTGATGAGTCTGAATGTATCTGAACAGTTTTGACGACTGTGGGGACTCTGCTGAATAGGCCGGGTCCAGTCCTGCCTGAGGTTCTTGATGAATCCCGGTGGCAGCTGAGGCCTTCCTGCATCGCAGAGTCCAGACGGAATTGCCTGTAGCCCCTGTTCCTCGCCCTGTGGGATTGTAGTGCACTCCCCAAGATTTTCTCAAAGTTCTGGGCAGCTTATGGCTCATGAGTTCTTGTCTCTCTGAATTCATTCAATTGATAGATGGTCTTACTGTTCCGCACCTGCCTTTCCCCTCTTCCTGCACCTGCTCCAACCACACTTATCACCCAACCCCGCACAGACACGCCAAATGCACCGTCCCCACTTAGAGTGTGTTACCGCCCTTGGTGAAGATAGGGGAGAGGTCACACCAGGACGCACACAGTAGGCACAGCTGCTAACTGAAGGACGTCTGATCATTGCACCATGGAGCTTTCCTTGGGCCAGTTCTTGTATAGGACCCCAGCCTCCCCCTCTCAGTAGCCCCCCTCCTTCTGCACCCTCTCTTTTATCTGCTCCTTCTGCCCAGATGGGCCTAATTCGTCCATACTGAGTGACACGGGGTGGTTTAGCTCTCTTGGGTCTCTGCTCCCAGCACAGTCCCGGGTCTTCCTTTGCATCTCAAAAACACGCAAACCAGAAAGTCTTTAACTTAACTGGACCTGCATTTCTAAAAGCAGTTCTTATTAACAATAACAATGTCTGTTTCTCTTAAACATCTATGCAAGCTTTGTTAACTCCTTCAGTAAGCCAATTCAGGAATATAAGCTTGTTTATATGTCTATGGTTGACCCTCGAATAAACCGGTTTGAACTGCACACATCCACCTATATGTGGCTTATTTTTAGTAAATACTGTAAATGTAATTTCTCCTCCTTATGGTTTTTAAGTAACATTTCCTTTTCTCTAGCCTACTTTATTCTAAGAATATCATATGAATACATAGAGCATACAAAATCCGTGTTAATTGACTATTTATATTATTGATAAGGCTTCCGGTCAATAGTAAGGTATTAGTAATTAACTTTTGGGGGAGTCAAGTTATACACAGATTTTCACTGTGTGTGTGTGTGTCAGGGGGTCGGCACCCCTAACACCTGCCTTGTTCTTCAAAGGCCAGCTCACCTGTGAGAGAGCAGTCGCTCACCTGGATGGACGCACTGCAGGGCAGGCTGGTCCAGGGCTCTGCCTTGGTGTCCAGTTTCCTGCTGTTTACCTCTAAGTTCCTCAGCCTGCCACTGGGCGGGTCACTCCATCCCATGCTCTCCTCTGCAGCCTCATCTTCCAGAGTCTGTCCCTCACGTGGTCTCTCTCATCCTGAGTCGGTGTGTGTCAAAGGCACTTGGGCACGGATGCCAGAACCGACACTGCTTAGGGGGCCCCGAGTGGTGGCTCCCAGGTGCCTTCTCCAGTGTGAACTATTTCTCTGGCCAGCGACCAGACTCCTCAGAAACAGGGGTGATCTCCTCTCTCTCGAATCCCCTGTACCTCCTGGAGGACCGTTGCTATTCCGTTACGTTGTCCGCTGTTTCTCCAGATTTGTCGGCTCCACCAATCCGTTCTCCCCGCACACGTGTGGGGCCTGCCGTGTGCTGAGAGGTGGGGCCCCACAGCAAACAGGACCAGAGTAGAGTCCTTTCGGGCCTGACTGCTAGAAACAGAAACAAGCCAACTGTTTCACCTGGTGACGATGTCACCTTCTCCTCGGCCCACCCCTAATTCTGCCCACCAGCCACATCTGCTCTCTGCTCACACAGGGATTCAAGTGTGGGTGCTGTGAAACCTTCCTCCTTTGGATTTTTATTCCTTCTGCAGTAAAAAAAAAAAATGACAGCTCTGAAATGTGAATTTCTTCTCTGAGACAACCAGATCTGCTCATCCAGATGTGTGATGAGGAAGAAACGTTGGAAGGCAAAACATTTTACCGGGTGCCTCTTTCTAAATATAAGTATAACGTTCCTCTAGTCACTGTGGGAATAAAATGCCACTCCACACCTTAGGAATAAGCTTTGCCATTTTAACACCTCTCAGTTGTACTGTCCCAATTTTATGATGGGGTGCTGTGGCAAAGACAGCAAGAATAAGAAGTGAATGCAGTTTCAATGAGGGTTATTTACTGAGAAAGTCAGGCAGAGGGATTCCCTTTTCTACAAGCCTGCAGCATCTCAGTAAGTGAATAAACACACCAAAAAAATATTATCAGGAGCTGTTTATTCTAAGCATTACTTTTCTAGGTTATCCACCTCTGAGATGTAGAGTTCAACCATACCAGTTCAGAGCAGAAAGAAAAAAAAAACATTTATCTAATTCAGTTCCTTGGGAAAAAAATACGTAGGCAACATTAAGAATCTTCAATTATCTAATTTAATAAAAGGGATGGTTTCTATTCTGTAGTCGGTAACATGTGATACTGATTATTTCTAATCCCTTAGAAGAGATCTGACATTCTGCTTTTGGTCCTGTATAGCATGAAATTGTCGTGTATATTTTACCGAAAGAAGTAACAAGAATAATGGCCTCCACAGTCTGCGATCATTTTATACTAACACACTGCAACATGGTTTTGCCCTGGGGCAGAGAAGTGGGGATTTTCTCTACTTCAAAAGAATGAAAAATTATCATTGCTCTATCCAGAACCATTATAGACTTCAAAGACTTTGGCATGAAATATTCAGAAAGTTTATTTTAGAATTCAATATTTTAAAAGCCTGCTTTAAAACTATTACAGTGATTAGTGGCTCTGTTACTTGGGCCAGCCTTTGCTTTAAAAAGCCCTGTGTCATGGTCATGGTTGAAACCATTTGTTGTTTCGACAGGATATGATTTGCGTAAGGATGTAAAGCATGTGTTAGAATGGTCCCCCAAAGAGGAATCGTGACCACTGTTCATCAGTTATCCTCGCAAGCAGTGGTTTTCAATAAACATGACTCTTAACTGGTAATGGCTGACTGTGCTGCTTACACACTAATTACCAGTATGTCCTTCTGACATGCGGTATCCTGCCCACATGGGTGCCATTTCTCTGCTCCCTGTTCAGGTGGCAATGCTCCTGTCTCTGGTTCTAGGGACATGCCAGGTCGACCCAGCTGAGGCCACCCACACCCTCAGCTGACCAGCCAGAGGTTCCCATTTTCACCACTGTTTCTAGGAGCCAGAAAAGCTGATTGGGTATTGGTGAGGATTTAACAGAGCTTACGAGGCCACGGATGAACCCAGCAAGAACTTCGGGAGCTAGATTCAGCTGCAGGGAAAGTGCAATCCAGCCACCTCTCCTGGGCATCCTGTGTCCGCAGGGAGGCAGCATGCAGTAGAGTGTGGCGCCCTGGTTTCGGAACTCAACAATCCTGATTTTATTTCCAAGGCTGCCCCTTACCAGCAATGTGATCTTTGAAATCACTTAACCTGTTTCTGTCTGTAAAACGGACCTGGCCCAGCACGGGCACACCGATTCGGTGAGAGGAAGGAAGTGAAGGCAGAATGCAACACAGGATGTCAGTCGTTCCTGAAATGTGCTGATCTCTTGCTGGTTTATTATCCATTTTTGTTGGGCAATGCATATACATTTACTGATGGATCACAGAGAGAATTTGAAGGATGACTACAAAAAACCTCATTCCTGCTTTTCGTGCATAACCTGTGCATTTGGCTTCATTTCTTTAAATGGGTCGAAGACATCATTTCCATAAGTTTTAGTAAATACCTTTTTCTTTCCATCCCACTTACCAATGTAAGAAAAAAATAGGCATCAACCTCAGCCTTCAAGTAGATGAATAGGTGCCTCTCACATAAACACTCAATATATTCTGTGTGATATATTCTTGATGCATAAGTGTGATGAAAATAACCTGTAAATAACTTCTTGTTTCATTTTCCAGGGAAGTAGATCAAGACTCGGACGGCCACGTCAGCTTTAAAGACTTCGAATATGCCATGAATTGTGGACAGAAATGAGGCCTGACTGCGGGAACTGCTCGTGGCAACCTCTGGGGAGACCGATAGATTGTAATATGCTTAAATGTCAACATTCACTCCACCAAAAATCCAGTGCTACATATACACTCGAGTTTAAACTCTTCATCATGGTTTTCAGATGCTGACAGTTGCTAGCATCTCAGAATCCTCTAAGTGGTCCTTCAGTTTCCATCCATGTAGCTAGCAGCCCCTCCTCGTCACTCTCAACCCCCCGCTCTACAGGCCAGGATGCTCTGCTCCCCTGCTCCTCGCCACCCGACCCGGGTTCCCGGGTTCCCTGGTTCTCGTCAGTCCCTCATTTCAGGAGAGGAGCCACTTCTTCCCTGCCGATGGGGCAGTTTCCTTCATGTATTCAACTTGGTCAGACAAATAATAACGCCTCCCTGTAGTGCTTGTGCACGGTGTTCCAAGTAATGACCACGGCGTTGGGAAAACAAAGCCTTAAGTCTTCTCAAAGATGACATATCCAGAGTCAAAGGCATCATTGCAAACTGGCCCCAGGGCACTGGCTGTGCAGGATGGAAACCAGACTGGGCTGGCACAGATAAGTCAGTCTTCTCCTGCCGTACACAGAGGGGAGACAGGGCACAGTGAAGATGCTGGGGGAAGGACTTATCTGCAGAAATTTGTGATGGCCTGGGCTGGTAACTACTCTACTGGGACAAAAACTGTGACACTGTACATTCAGCATTTATTTTAGATAAATAGCAACCCTCAATACAAATATTTTTTCTCTACACTGTGAGAATTGCTAACATCAACAATATGAGGAAAATAATGTAATTCAAATTATAAAATTATTAAGTATTTCAAGATCAAGTAAAAATGTAAGTTTGTAAAATAGAAGCATTAACAAGCATACTTCTAACACAAATTGTTAACAGATAAACTTAGTAAAAACAAGGTCTTAAACTGTCGTGAATCAGAGGAGCCTGAATAAACATAATAATTAAACATAAGTTGGTATTCCGGATGAGATCCTAAAATAAAAGAGGGTATAAAGTAAACGCTAATGAAGTATGGACTTCAGTTCATACTATTGCACAGTAGTGGCTCATTAATTGTGACTAATATGTCATAAATAAAAGGTTAATGATAGGGGGAGCTGGGTGAAGAGTATATGGGAACTTGACTATCTTTGAAATTCTTCCGGCAGCCTGAGACTATCCCTGCTGATGGGGCCAGGATGGTATTGCTGAGTGTCATCTGTGTTTTGGCTCAAACTGTTTTAGCTAAGGAAAAGCTCTTTCTGACTTCAACAAGTATTTTCATCATCAGCTGAAACATTGATCCTTATTTTGATACATAAATGATACTGATTTTCAGTTTCTAAAGTGTCAAAATTAGGGCACCATGCCAAGTGCCAGTGCTTCAGTATTGCCGGAACCCCAGAGCCTCCTGTTGCAATCACTGTTTGGACCTTGTTTCTCCTGGGAAACTGGTCAGAAGGGGAGGGGTCACTTTCTCTAGCTGATATGGGAGGTAAGAGGCAGCTGTGTTGGGCAGTTCCTTTGACCTTGGATTAGTTGGGGCTCCTTTTGGTTTCACAGAAACCTACTCACACTCGCTTAGGCAGAAAAGGGGTCTGGAAAATGGTGGGCTACTTTACGGGGTCTGACCCTGGGAGGGGAGAGGTGCAGCTGGGTTTCCAGGACAACGAGAACAAGCACCTCCAGACTCGGCCTCTGGACTGTATTCACCATCACGCCATTCTAATAAGCAGCTGGCCTGTGATCTGTCCAGTTCCAAGTTCAAAGACCCCAGAAAGAGGCTTTGATTGGCCCCTGAAACAGTCAACTCTGGTTCCCCAAGAGGGTATAGACATGGCCACTGGGTACTCACCGAGGTTTCCTGAGGGCTGGCTGGTCACAGGGTGGTGAGGGGCAGGAAGTCTGTAAGAGCTGGGCAACTGCTCTATTTTCCTTCCTAGAGGAAAACAACATGGCCGGCACCCAGCCTGGGAAGGAGAGCACCCCTAGGGTTTGCTGCCCACGCTTTCAGAGCACTGACCAGAAGCAAAGAGGGGAGATGAGACGCTGCTCACGCCGCTTTTCCCTTCTTATCACTCCCCCGAGCCCGATCCAGACCCTCACCCTGCAAGCTTTGTGCTCAGTTTCTTACTTTAGGTCCCTATCCTGGCCCTTGTAGGTCTGCCCTTAAGTGGGTGGCCCACAGGTTGGCATCTGTGCAGGCTGGTCAGCTCATTCTCTTCCCTGGGAAGATGATAAGAATGAGAGCAAGACCGCAACGCTCCTCCGAGTGGCTGACTACGTGGGTGCGACAGAGGAGCCAGTGGCAGATGTTGGTTTCCACCACGTGGCCTGCAAATCCGAGACAGCAGATTTGCAATAAAAGCAGAAGATGAAATAGACATCAAGAAAGAAGGAAGAAGCTGGAGAAACCTGTGGCACTTGGTTTCTAGTCAAAGCTTGTGTGCAAAGCCCAGTCCCAACCTTCAGGTCCTGTGAGGTAAGGCTGCATCCTTCCAACCTGCCTTTCTGCTCGAGCCAGCTGGAGTTGCTTTCTGTTACTTGAAACCAAGAGACACCAAACTACCCAGCGCATAGAGCCAAGGATAGAGTCTTAGGTAACAAATATTTACTGGGCAGCAAAGAAAAGAGTCTGCTAAAGAGACTGGAGTAATTGAAGATGGAAGAGGAAGCCACTACCACTTCTGTCTCCAGAGCCCCAGCCTCTGCTTGACGCCCCGGTTTACTCAGCTCCGGTCTTGCCCTATGGCCACGGCTCCCAAAGAGGTCACCCGTCATCTACTAAAGGCCAACAGCCCCTCTCCAACCCCGTCGCACTTGTCCCTTCTCTTGGGCTCTTCTCTCTTGAGCCTCCATAACAACAATCTTCTATGGTATTTTATGCCCAGTTTCTCTCACTGTCTCTTCCTGTTTCCTCTCCCACAACTGTCCGTAAGTGTGAGTGTTCTCCGAGATCCTGTAACTGGCCAGTCTTCCGATGAACACACCCTCCGACCACGGATGGTTTCCTCCCCAAACCTCAGCTATCACCTTTACGGCGCGACTCCACAAACAAACTTTTCTCATTAGTCTCGACCTCTGCTCATGCCCAAGCCTGTCTTTCTGTTGTTTTGTTTTTGATTCTGGAGCATCTTACAGCGCCAGAAATTGAAGAAGTTAAAACACACACACACACACACACACACTCACACACAGCCCATGTGGGTAGGACATACAGCAAAAGGACACAAGAACCAACAGAAAGAGCTCCCAGTGGCCAAAGCTGGAACAATTTGAGCAGCAAAATAAAGTAGTATTGGATTATAACCCAAAGTATAAAATAAATATCTGTGAGTCCATACTGATGCAGAAAAATAATTGAGTAAATAAGTAAATGGAAGAGTAGACACAAATCTTTGCAGAAGAATTCCAGATAATGGATGTAGGTGCTCTGCCCTCAGAGGGAAGCAGCACAACCCTGCACTCCTTCAATGTGGGTGGTGTCTAGTGACCTTCTTGCCAGGAGTCCTGCAAGGGGGGTGGGGTGGGACAGAACAGCAGGGCAAACACCTGACAGTCCCCACCTCAGCCAGGATTCAATGTATACTGGAGTATTACTCAGCTATAAAAATGAAACCCTGCCATTTGTGACAACATAGATGAATCCTGAGGGCGTTATGCTAAGTGGAATAAGTCAGAAAGAGGAAGACGAAAACGGTGTGATCTCACTCACATGTGAAATCTACAAAATCCGAATTCATAGAAAGAAGAATCGTGGTGCTGAGGGCTGGGGAAAGAGGGAAGCGGGAAGTGTGGTCCGAGCGCACAGATTTCCCATTTGTTGTAAGATGAGTCCGCTCTGGGGGTGAAATGTGCAGCGTCGTGACTATAGTTAACAATGCCACGTCACGTACTCGAAAGCCTCTAAGAGAGGAAGTCTTAAATGTTGTCACCCCCCCCACACACACACACGTAATCATGGGAAGTGATGGAGATGTGAACAAACCTGAGTGTCGTCATCATTTTGCAGTGCATACCTGTATCACGCCATCCTGTGTGCACCTGGAGCTCCCCATGTTGTATGTCAGCTCTGTGTCTACAGCTGGGGAAATAACTGTCAACCACGGAGCACCTGTTCTCTGCAGCTGGGGCCGCTTGCCCTCACCGGGCCCTGGGTCCTGGCCACAAAAGCCCCCAAGGCCACTGAGATTATTCAGGGACCAGTTTGCTTTTACAAAGTTTGTCTTATTCATTAACGTTATAATGGTGTTTTAGTCTGTTCAGGGTGCTATAACAAAAATACTGTAGACTGGATGGCGTATACAGTTGTTCCTTTCTCCCGGTTCTGAAGGCTGCAAGGCTGAGATCGTGGTGCCGGCAGATCTGGTGTCCAGGGAGAGCCTGCGTCCCCGCAGATGCCCACTTTCTCACGCTCACCTCACAAGGCCAGAGAGCCTATGGGAGAGGCACCAATGCCATTCACGAGGGCTTCACCTGCACGACCTAATCACCCCCAGGGGCCCCACCCCCTAATACTATCACTTTGGGGGATTGGCTTTCAACTTACAAATGTTAAGGGGGGCACAAACATTCCGACCAGAGCAAATGGTGATAAGCCTCGTTCTTTCTTAATTAAGCTTTCATCTCATATGCAGTTCATACTGTTTTATTTATGTCATGAATGTTATTAATCACTAAAGTGGCTTTTATAATTCTGTTACAGTTCCTTACATTTTAATTACATATATAAGTAATATTTTCAGTCTTCTTGATCTTGGTCTATCAGTTTTATTAATCATTTTAAAACATAACTTTTGGGCTTGTTGCTTTTCTTTACTTTTTCAGATTCATTATTTCTGCCCTTATTATTATCATTTCCTTTCTTCTTTATCTTTTGGGGTTTTTTTATGTCTAGCTCCATGACAGGCTAAGATAATTGATTTTCAGTCTCTTCTCTAATATTTAAGGCTATAAATGTCTTCTAAGGACTGCTTTGGCTGTATCTCACAAGTTTTAATATGTCTTATCTTCATTATCTTCAAAATATTTTCTAATTTCTTATGACTTCTTTTTTGATGTGTGGACTATCCAGAAATGAATAGTTAATTTTTTTTGTTTTCTAGTTTTTATTATTGAATTTTAGCTCATTCCTTGTGCTCAGAGGACTTATTTGAATGTTTTCAAACCCTTGAATCAATTTTCTAAGACCTTCAGTTCTCCAGTGAAAAATACATCTTTCCATCTATGTAGGTACATTTTTACATGTAATTAATTAAACTCTATAATTCTTAATTCCCTTGAATGTTCCAACACCACTTTTAAACTTGGATTTCAACATAAAATCGTAACTCTAAAGGAACTTGTATTTTAAATTATAGTCACAAAGTGAATCTGTTCACTAGTCGAAAAGTGCTATCCAAATTGGTAGCCACCAGCAAGCATGGCTATTTAAATTTAATTGGTGACTAATCAACATTAAATGAAAAATTCTATTTCTCACTGCATAGCTACATTCGGTAGTTATACTGTAAGTGTCCAGCAGCTACACGTGGTGGGCGGCTGCCAGACTGAACAGTTCCAATAGAACCCTTATCATCACACAAAGCTCTGTGGGACAGTGCTGCCTGGACACTCCCGTAGGGTGCTGGCCAGCCTTTACTGGCTGCTCTGGGACCTTGATCCTGGTCCAATCAGGTGACAAAGTAATGTGACGCCGGCATGGTGATTTCTGCAAACATGACCTCATAGGACAGAGCTGTTGTGGATGCCCCTTAGAAAGGGATTGAGGGGAAAGACAAATAGACAAATACTCTGAAGCAAATTCCTGGTCACCCTTCGAGTTCCTGGCCAACATCACCTCCTATGTGACCACTCGCCTAGCTGCAGTCAGAGAGTGATCAGAGTTTCTTTTGGACGCCCCAAGCAGTCTCTTCAGAGTCCCCTGCAGGCTGTACTGTGATTGGTACATTTCCCTGTCTTCTGCAGACCTGGTGTGGGCTTTCCAAAGCCAGACACCATGTCGTTTTCATCTTTGTGTTCTGGGTGTCTGGTCCCGTGCCTGGTGCATGACAGTTCTGGGTAGATGGATGCATGAGACAGAAATTTCTCTGAGAGGCCCTGTGATCGGGAATTGAGAATCAGATCCGCATTCTACTCTCTGCTTCGTCTCTCCCTCTTGTGCTCTTCAAAAACCCACTTGTCTGGGGCCTCAATGGCCTCTTCCACGTCCATTTCAATGAGGAAGGCGACTTAGACAATGTTGCTCATTGCATGTAACACATAAGTGTTACATAAGCAAAGGGTGCCATGCCAAGGGATCTCAGGAAATGCTTGATTAAGGATGCTAAATGGTTATTTTTTACTGTAGGAGTTCCCAGAACCTTGCAAATGCTGAAGTTTGTTATGGCATTCCAAGAAGCAGGAAGAATGTACAGTTCCCAGACTTATTTGATGGACCATAGAACAGTGAGTGAGTGAGTGAGTGTGTGTGTGTGTGTGTGTGTGTGGAAAGAGACAGTGTCTTAAAGAACTCACATCCCATGGATCATTCCTTGAGAAACGGTGGATTAGCTGATCTCTGAAGGATCTTCCAGTCCCATGTTTTTATGGCTTTCAGGGAGGTGCTGCCCAGTCTTCCCGCCCCTGGTGCCTGACTTGGACGGTCGTGATGGCTAAGTCTCCCCCCACTCTGCTTCCTCCTCTCCCGCTGTGTCCCCTGCCTGCCCGCCCCCCAAGGGAAGGAATGGGAGCAACTTCACCTGAAATACCTCTCAGCAGGGAAGGGGCTGGGGCATATGCACTAACGCTGGACCTCCGATAAGGAGGCCATGTCCGCGCTGACCTAAGAGAGCAGCCGCTTTGGAACTGAAGCATAAGACAGAGGGAAATATTTTCATTTAAAATCGATGTTCTCATTTCTGCCTTGTCTCTTTCATGATATCATGGGTGTCACTGTTTAATGCATCTAATTCGGGCCACAACTTAATATATCAGGCTCTCGTGCCCATACATTTTTAAAGTAGCAACAGATTATTAATATTATGTTAATAAGGAAGCAATAATGAAATAGTATACAGAGTTTCTGTTCCATTTATTATTAATGAAGACCTTTTGTGTTTTGTTTGGCCTGATACTTTATGATGTAGGTGCCGAATAGATTAGAAAATGTTTCTGCCTTCTCAGCAAAAGGACCCCAAGTTAGGCTGTGTGACTGGAAAATATTTGCAACAAGTAACAAAAATGGCCGTGAAGCATTGTGGGATAGGAGGTGATGAGCTTATTTTCATCTGAGGTTCCAGGAATAGCAACATTCTTGTTGCTCAAAGTGAAACAAACAGTTCTATCAGCTGCCTTAAAATAAAAAAGTAGGAAAAAAAAAAAGGTTTCTGCAAAGCTTAGTCCCGTGCTGAATTGCTGCATGCACTGGTCCTTGCTAGCAGTGATGGTAAAAACCATGTGTATCGTGTGCCTGCCATTGGCTGACACTGTTCTATGCATGTCACGTGCACTGTCACATTTAATTCCATGGCAACTGTAAGCTGGAGGCATAGTCTTATTCTGAGCGGGGGGAACAAGCAGAGAGGGGAAGGGCTTCAGGGGTAAGTGGCAGACCTGGGGTCTGCACCTGGCCAGTCTGACTCCTGAGCACATCCTCACAACGTCAGCACGGAGGACAGAGGCCCCCGCCTCGCAGGTCTGGGCTGCAGGTTTGGGAAGGCAGTGCAGGCCAGCCCTGGAGAGCTTCAGGAGTCCCAGTGACGGACCTCCTCTCGGCGGTCACCCCAGGTCCCACAGTGTCCCCCAGGCAGACTGTGACGTTGGTGTGGGTGGAGCTGTCCAGCCAGTTCTCCCATTTGCACTGTGACTCTGTTCCAGGTGACCATGGCCATACACTCATCTCAAAGGCCCCTTTGTTCTTCAGGAGGCCAGTGTCACCAGAGGATGGGTCACCTGTGAAGACTTGCACACATACACCCAACGCCTCCACACACCCTCCTCCTCCCACACACGCACCCACGCCCCCCGTGCCAGCAGGCAGCCCTGCACCGCCTTCAGGCGCTGTGGTTCTCTCTGCACCCCAGCCACTTCCTGGAGGAGACTGGCCCCCTCCGCCTTCGGCAGGTGACTGGGTTGAGTTGGGTTTTGTTCAGAGAGCATGGGCCATGTGTTAACCGCCTCAGCAGGTGCCGTCATATACTCAGAAGTGTGAGGTGCACCCAGGCCTCATCCCCTCAGATCATTAGGAGGAGGAGGCTGTATAACCCACAGGTTCCGAGGCCCATCAATCAGGTCGCCATCTTGGCTTCCCCTTCCGCCGTCACCGGGCTTGGCCAGACATATCAAAATTCTGAAAAGCCAGACATTTTCTCCAGCCATTTGATTTGGAAATGATTTTGAAATGAGAAATGATGCCTAGTTGACGTAGCCAATCCCATTTCGGTGCAGATAGGAAGTTCATGGTATCTGTGATTTAAATACCGATTCCATGCCAGTTGTAGTATGTCTTTTTTGTTTGTTTCTTTGCAGGAGGAGTCCGGGGAGAGACCAAAAGCTCGTTCATTTGCAGGGTTTTTCTTTTGGAAAGGAACATGCTGGCACAATTTTAATTGGGTTTTAGTTGTTGTTGTTTTAATTCTCACAGTGATGGCTTGGCGCTGTCTTTTGGGACCGCGAAGGCAAACTGGCATCTGGTGTTTGAGGATTCTGGGGATTTGCACCATATTTACGTGTAATAACTATACAGTAAATAAACAGAATGAATAATTAAGTGAATAATGAGTTTCTCGGAAAAGAGGACTCCTCCAAAGACTTAGGAATTCTCACGTGTGTCCACCCTGTCTCTGGGTGGCAATTACCCCCAGTCCTCACTGTGCCATTGCCCCCGCGGAAACCAGAAAGGGCATTTTCTAAACCAAAATCAAGTATGACCTTAACGCAATTTGATCCAGACAATATATTTTCTTCCAGTGGCAAGGATGTTGGATTTATGTCTTTTAAAATGATCTTTTTTTTTTACCCTAGAGAGAAATATTTGCCTCTTTAAAAATAAAATCCATGAGATTAAATTTTATTGAACAGTGTTTCTCTGGGGGACTAAAAACTTGAACTTCGAGGAACTTGCTGTATCTAGTGAAGTCACATAAATGCATACCAGCCAGTCCAAGGTGCCCTTGCTTCTGGACGCAGCCCGGGCCTCTCGTGAAATGTTCCCAGAGGCAAAACCACTGTGCAGTTACTGTTTCTTTCATGCACGCATTCATCCTTTCACTCATATGTTGTATTCATTCATGCAGCAAGGATTTAGTAAGCACCTGCTACAAGCCAGGCCCTTTGCCAGGCTCTGGTGATATTGTGGTGAGCAAAACCAGGCCCAGTTCCTGTCCTTGTGGAGCTTGCATTCTTCCCAGGTAGTCAGAAATTAAATAACACAGCGAAAGTTAAATTGCAGCTCTTGGTCTCCTATGAAGGAGAAGGTATTAATCTTATTAGGCTGCCATGACAGAGTATCACACACTGGGTGGCTTAAGTACAGACATATATTTTCTTACAATTTTGAAGACTGGAAGTCCAAGATCAAGGTATCAGCAGGTTTATTATAGTTTCATCTGAGGCTTCTGTTCTCCGCTTGCCATGGCCACCTTCTCGTGGCATCCTCACGTGTTTGCCCTGTGTGGGTACATGTCTGTGTCCAAATCTCCTCACCAGGACACCAGTCAGACCAGACTAGTGCCCACCCTAATGACCTCGTTGAACTGAATCACATCTTTGGAGGCCCTGTCTCCAAATACAGTCTCATTCTGAGCACCAAGGGTTAGAGCCTCAACAATTCAGACATAACAGAGAGGCATCTGATATAGGTAACTAAATGCAGATGGGTCAGACACCCAAGCAGAGACATAGATGGGCTGACTGAGGATTAAATGGGGACCTGAAGGATGACCAAGAGCCAACCAAACAAAGAGGAGGGAACGGCATGTGCCAAAGGCCCCTGGTGGGAGGGGCGTGGGAGGGAGCAAAGACCCTGTGGCTGAGGAGCTGTGGGCACAGCCTGTGGCCTGGGATGCCCCTGACTTTGCGAAGGAAGCCAGGCCAGGCAGGGCTTTGTGGTCCAGGAAAGGACTTAGCATAAAATGTTTATAACTGTGTTTGACATATAATAAGCACGCAATAAGTGGTAGCTATTTTTATTATTGATCACTATATCCTTAAGCATGTGAAGGACAGGTGATCAGATAGATGGATGAACCAATGAACTGGGTAGATTGAAAACTAGGATAGATACAGTGGCAGAAATAAAACACAATCTTTTTAAAGCTACATTGAGTGACCACAGTGGAAAAGCAAGGAATCCCAATGGGTGTTGTGAGAAGGAGGGCTGACCCCACACATCAAGACCTAACTAAATTCCAGGACACTGGGTCTCATTAAGATAAACTTCTATATGGTTACTTTCAGGCAGAGCCTGAACGTATCGCTATCAAGCCTTCTTCAATGATAGACCAAGTTATTTGTTTCTTGACTTCAGTAGAGAAAAATATATCACCACAATCCAACCATTTCCTCCTTAATTAAACTCACTGCATATTTCCCAGCTTAACTACGAGTTTCTTAAAAGGTATAATTTTAAAAATTAAGTTTAACCTGATTTAAATAATACCTGGATTAATTTATTCATTCTTGTGTTTCTCCCTCAAATATTTATGCGATTCCTACCATGTGTCAGGCACCATGATAGGTATGGGGTGGTTACCAAGTCAGATAAGACATCATCTATATCCTCTAAAGGTCCAGAGTTTGAAGAAGCTCTATAAAAAGATCTTAAAGAAACATTTATGATCTATATCCCTGATCAAAATAAAGCAAATACAGAAGCAAAAGCTGCTTCCGGAGTGGGGCGGCGGACTCCAGTGGGCTGTCCTCTCACTGTTGTTTGCCCCAGCTCTCCTGTCCTCAATGGGGACGCCACCCCCTAGGACAGCTGCTCAGCCCCAGCTGCAAGGAACCATATTTTCTTTTCTTCCTTCCTTCTTTTTTTAATTCTCAACAGGGGGTAGACTTATCGGTTTCAGAAAGAGAGGAAGAGAGAGAGAAAGAAACATCCATCAGTTGCCTCCTGGACATGCCCTGACCAAGGACCCAGCCTACCACCTGTCTGATGCTCTGGATGACGCTCCAACGAATGGGGCCACCTGGCTGGGGCGGGAAGGTATTTTCATCGCTGTCACTGTATTTATGAAAGCGACTCATGTCTGTTATCTTCCTTTTGCCCAAAGGATTCTCTTTCTGTAATTTATTACAGAACTCAGACCATTTCATTAGGGAGAAAAGCGTCATATCATTATTATAACAACTCCCCCTATTTTTGTTCAGTTTTGAAACTGACAATCTAAAGACTATTTTTAGCTCAGTCATGTGAGATTATTTGTTTCCTTATTATGAGTTTTTCCTTCGGACTAGTTAACATGAATTTTATGCTCACTTATTATGTCACATGCTCCAATTCAATTTATTTTAAAGCAGATTCTTTGGAGGAAACTGTAAAGCTAATTTGAATTGATTCTTTAGAGATTCCATTTTAAATGAAGTGCTATAAAATTGGCAGACAAAGTGAAAAAATGGAATTGAATTTTCTTCTTCAGCTACTCATTGGATTCAGAAATCTTGCTTTTTGACACTGCCAAGGGTTTTGATATAATGTTTCATGCAATTTTCATAACATTTATCTTAAACTCTACTGCTTTTCGTTTGGTTGTTCAACTCAAAATGGGTTCCCGATATTTCCATGGAAAAAAAAGCAGAGTTCTTGCTAAAGGAAGAATTGTGTGCTTTGAGGCAAACTTCCTTCCATCCACAGTGGAACCGGCTGCAAAAGAGCTGATGTAAAGCAGGTGTTTTAGTTGCGAAGTGATTATTGTGGACAGACTTGCCGAGGGAGGTGTGGAATAAAACTGCGTCCCCAACGTCCTCCCACTCCGCCCAGCTTATATCCCCCCTTTCCCACTTGATGGGGGCACAGCTTGAGGAGAGCATGGGAACAATGGGTGAGGTGCCTGATGCCTTCATTTCCTGCCCTCCCCTGCCCCCGGGGCACCCCTTGCTAGTCAGGGTAGAGGCCCCAAGCTAATCAGAAACAGCTGTCACCAGGTGGGGAAGGGTCCCCAGCACTGGTCCACTTGATTCCACTCGGTGATTTATATCTAATTATTAAAAATCTAATGGAAAATACATAGAAAACACATGTCTTCAGTTTCACCTTGAGATGCATTTGTTTTCTCTGATGTGTTTTTAAAAGGGAGGGGTTTTTATTTTTCTCCTGAATCCCCTAAATAGCAACTATCATTCCTATTGACCTAGCTAGTTAACTAAAAAGCAGAGACTCGAAGGGTCTCCGGTCAGCTCTGCTCCGCTGCCCCTGAGTGCAGCATCAAGGACCTGGAGTCAGTCCTGGCACTCAGGCAGGTCTTGGGAGAAGAAAATCATTGCTGCCTGTGGTTTTGTTCCGATGACAAAGGAGATGGTGTGTGGAGTGAGTGCACCTGTCAGCCAGCGGTGGGGGGCGGGGAAGGCGCAGGCTCAGGGCCACCCCCCCCCCCCCCCGACAGACACCCAAGGCCCAGGGCTCCGGGTACCTGCAGGGGTCCACAGCGCTTGACTTTTCATTAAAATGAGAGTAATATTGAATGTTAAATAATGAATCCGTCCTAGATAATATTTGTTTTTATACCAAAATAACTTTCAAATATCAGTGTAAAACAATTTTTTTTAAAAGAAGGAAGGCGCTGGGCGCATGAAGTGCAGCCCTGAGCGGAACCGTGGTGGAGCGCGGGCTAGATTTTGTGTGACCGTGGGAGCCGGTGGAGCTGTCTCAGCAAGCTGGCATAGGCCTCTGTGTGTGGTGGGCCTGAAGTTGCTGTAGGCCTCAAGGCCAACAATTGCGAAGAAAAGTGGGATGTGAAGACAGGTTCCCAACCAGGGGTGACTTTGCCCCCAAGAAGACATCTGGAGGGAGTTTGGCTTGTCACACTGCGGTGAGGGGCACTACCAGTGCTTGGGGAATAGAGGCCAGGGATGCTGCTAAGCCTCCCATAATGCACAGCACGGCCCCCACAAGACAAGGAATTAGCTGATTCAAAACAGCAACCGCGCCCAGGGTGAGAAACCCTGAGGCTAAGGTAAAGAAAGTCTGGGACCTGAGAGGTCAGCTGGAGTCGGTGTCTGTCTCCCACAGAAGCGGCTGGCACCCTCACGGTGAAGCACCTGGCGGGGGACTGGAGAAGCGGCAGGAGGAGATGGGGCATTCGCTAGGCAGCTGCAGGCTGCAGCCAGTGCAACACGCGAGCCAGCCGAGGAGCAGCAATGCTCGCGAGCTGCTGCAGCGCGTGGAGCCCTGCCCCCACCTTTGGGGTCCACCAGCCACCGCTTCCCAGCCGCCTTCCAAACCTCGTGCTAACTTCTCTCCAGGCCAACCCTAACTTCGAACCATCCAGGGAAGGGAACTCCAGGAAATGTCATTCCAGCTTAGCAAAGGTGACAGAGTACACAACCTTCCCAGTAAACCATGTGGAGCTCTGCTCACTGGCACGTTTTATCGACCAAGAGGCTTTTCCTCCCCTCGTTCCCAACCCCGCCTGCATTTAAGCTGGACTTGGTATTTCACTCGTTTTAACCTGCAAACGCCAGGTGTGAGTAGACTGCCAGCTGCGCACCAACATCTGTCTTTTCCTTCAGAAAGAGAGTCTTGGCTAGACACATAGCTGCACAGACCGACTACACGTCCCAGCCTCCCTTGCTGTTAGATGCGGCCAGGTCCCTAGTGACTGTCCACGTGACCATGCAGGCTAGCGGTTGTGCCAGCACCAGAGCTGGGCCTTCAGACACCTGTGGTGCAATATTCCATGTGTCCTTTCCCACTTCCAGCCGGAAGCCAAACACGGAGGAGACCAGCTTTGACTGAACAGAACGAGAGCACAGCTGCAAGAGGGAAAGATTCTGGAGACTTGGAGGTCCCTCAGTATCCTTTTCCTTAAGGAGTTCTGAGAAAGCATCTTAGTCACTTAAGTTGTAGATGATAAAGGTCAACTCAAGGTCACTTAAGCAAAAAAAGGGACTATATTTGCTCACATAATTGATAAGTTTCAAGTAAGAGTTTCAGGCATAGCTGGATCTAGGGGTTCAAATGATGTCAGTAGGTCTCTCCATCTCTCAAAGTGGGCTTTCTGCAGAAGTCCAGGGAGAAGGGTCTTGAGAAATTCCAGGCTTGCAATTTCCTTATAGCTCATGACCAGGAGAAGACAGGAGCACCTGTCTTCCCATGTGTGCTTTTAATTATGCAAAGCAAACACTGGATGGTCCAGCCAGGATGGCAGGCTCACCCCAGAACTCATTGCCATGGGCCCCGGAAGAGAGAGAAGGAATTTGTAAAATTAGTAATCGCTACAGTCCACTCAGGAAGTTCATCAGCATTACCAGGAGCGAAGCCAGCGCCAGTGAGGGGTAAGCCCAGGGAGTATCGGCTGGGGTTCAGAGGAAGGGAAGCCATGCTCAGCTGGGGTAGTTAGAAACAGCTTCACGGCAGACGTGGGCTTTGAGCTGGGCATGGAAAGACTTAGAATTTAAAAATGAATAAAGAAGAAAATACTGCACTTTGATTCCTGCCCATTTTTGAAGGCTCAGTAGCCCCCTGGGATGGAAAGGATCCTGTTGTGTTGTGTTTCTCCCCTTCAGCATTGGTGCAGGATGAGAAGTGATTTTCCGAGAGCTCCAGGTCCTCCCAGAGACTTGACGGAAGGGGAGGCAGTCTGGCTGTCGGGACACAGATCTCCCATGTGAAGCAAGAGGAAAACCTTGTGCTTCTGCATAACCTGAAGAAAGGTTGGCTAGTGTAATTGGCAGTTCCCTTAATCAGTCCAGAAAGGCTTGTTACATAAATAAATGATTCAAATATGAAGTGACTTACCTTTGGAAACAGGCATTTCTCCTTTTTGTTTCTCATGTTTCTTGAACGCTTTCTCTTAGGTTTGGAGTGGAGTAGGCTTGTAATTTTAATACACATTTATTAATTTCAAAACTGTCTAGTGTTAGGATTTCAGAAATACATTTTTTTATGAGGTTTCAAATAGCTTAGTGATTTTTTCCATGCAGCCAGGCAACCAGAGCCTATGGCTCATTTCTTCAGTACAGAGGTCAGTTTTTTCAGGGAGGAAATGCCCCTCTGGCCAACAAGGACGCTATTGGCTGGGTTTGGGGGTGCAGCAGCTGGTGACCTTCAAAGGTGGCAGTGGTGACAATGACAATGTGATGAACAGCTACCTTCACAGCAATCCAATATCTCCTGTAAGAAATTAACTGCTTTGTTTGCTTGTATTTGTTGTTTGTATTACATTGTCTATTTATACTCTCTGTTTACAGGTATGAGAGAAAAGCATGACTGTGGGTACAGTTCTTCAGAAAACAGACTTTGAGGCAGATATTTATTGGGGTGTGCTTTTGGGAAGAACACCCGTAAGGGAGTGGAGGAAAGATTGGGCATAGAAAGAAGTTGAAGTTCAAAGCAGCTGCAAAAGAGGCCTCCACTCATCTCGTGGGAACTCCGAAGATGGGAGGGTCCATCAGAGATGTCTCCAACTGAGGCAAGGGGCTGGGTGCCTTAGTTCTGGGGGTGACTTGGCAGCACATCGCAGGGTCCATCCAAGATGCACGGAAGGGTGGGGCTGCTCCTGGTAAGACTCCGGGGGTGTTTGCCCTCAGAGTCTGCTACTTCATCTCTGAGACCCAGAACCTGAATTTTCTTTATATGTTCACAGATAATTAGCTTCTCCATGACAAAGCCACACTAACTAAATTCAGAAAAAATAGTGAATATGTGGCGAACTGATTTGTCTACAGAGACACTATCCTTTTTCAGTGATCAAAATGTTCGTGCTCTTTACCTCCAATGCCCCTTTCCCAGGTCCAAGTTAAAGGAGGAAGTCAGTGGGCTCTAGGGAATCTCTGTAAGAAAAAAATTCTGAAGGCCTTAAATGTATCATTTGGAAAATTAAGAAGCTGGAGATGTTTGTGACATGGTGAAGATAAAATGTTCCTTCCCTCAACAAAAGAAAAGTGTAAGGAAAACTCAAAAAGGTACAAGAAAATCATGGTCCAAACAGTGGCCAACTAAAGTAAACCGTGGTTTCGAGCCGTTGGTGGAGTGCACTAGAAGAGAATCGGTCTGACCTGGCCGAGTCACTCAGCTGATTGGAGAGTCGTCCCATCTGCCGAAAGGGTTGTGGTTCGATTCCTGGTCAGGGCACGAACCTAGACTGTGGGCTCAATCTGGTCAGGGCCCGCACAAGAAGCAACTGATAGATGTTTCTCTCTCACATTAATGTTTCTCTGTCTCTCCCTTCCTCTTTCTCTCTAAAAATCAATAAGCCTGTTCTTGGGTGAAGATTAAAAAAAGAGAGAATCAGCCCTGGCTGGCGTAGCTCAGTGGATTGAGTGTAGGCTGCGAACCAAAGCATTGCAGGTTCGATTCCCAGTCAGGGCACATGCCTGGGTTGCAGGCCATGGCCCCTAGCAACCGCACATTGATGTTTCTCTCTCTCTCCCTCCCTTCCCTCTCTAAAAATAAATAAATAAAATCTTTAAAAAAATTTAAAAAAAGAGAGAGAATCAATTTGACCACGTTACTTGGGAAGCTGGAGTCAGCCAAGAGCTGTGACGTTGCCGAAGAGGAAGAAGTGTGGCCCTCCCACAGTCCTCGGCTCCCCAAGGAAGAACACATACCCCCCAAAGTGGTCTGAAGGCAGTTTTTGGTTCTCAACTCAGAGTTAACCTGTAGACCCAGCAGACCGGACTTCTCGTGGTTCCAGGACAGAACGTAAAGCTGCCAATCGGAACACTGGAAAAGCACAGATCAAACTGACAGGAGTCGAAAGGGGGTCGTGGAGGGGCTGACGCCTTCAGCTCGCAAGGGCAGTTAAGGAAGAGGGTGTCGAGTTGATAGAATGGGAAATAGAATTTTAAGGACATTAGTTAAAGTTATAAAAGTACCCAAAAGAAGAATTAAACATAATACCATGACTTCCTTTGCAAGGAAGAAGGGGAAGTGGACGCAGAGGATGTAAACTTTCATTTTCAGTTCTGGTAACTAGCGTACAGTGTTGACACGTCAGGAAAGAGAGGATGAAGCACATTGCTTATGGTTACGGGGCAACCACCAGAAGACGCAAAACAGAAACGAGCAAGCGGTTGCTTTTGGGGTGTGCCTGGAGGTGGTTCGAGGTCGGAGAATGTTACTTCCATAGTATTTTTTTATCCTATGTATGTATTCCTTTCAAATTTTGAAAACATATGTTAATTTTAAAATCATCAGGCAAAGCTTAACCAGAGGATGATGTCTGGCAGGTATAGACTCGGCATGATTTGGGAGACAGATTTCTTGTGTTCTGGGAAAGCCCAGTGAAATTCCCCTCACCAGCAAGGGAGACCACAGCTTTGGCGCCTCCTCAATTTTAAGACGTGCCTGCCCGGAAAAGAGCTGGGTCCACACAGGCACGTTTTAACCCGATGGACTGCACTTCCTTTACTGACCACTCCTGTGTGTCCCGACAACAAGGATCAACGCGAGTCACCTGACTTCTCCCAGCTGTTTCAATCCTTTGTTGCTCAAAATAGGGAATAACCGGTTCCCAACTGTGGCCACACAGTAGGTTCTCTTGTGGAGCTTTAAAAATAGACCCCTGCCGAGACCCCACACCGGACCAATTAAATCTATGGCCCAGGCTTTAATAGTAAAAAAATAATTCCCAGGTGTTTCTATCGCACGCTTAGAATCAATCATCCTTGCTGCAGTTGTCCCACGTGTTGCACCTCAGAGCCTTCGCAGGTCCGCCTCAAGGGGGCGCACACCTGGATCATCACGCTCCCGTTTCTGCCCAGCGCCGCATTCGAATCTTCTGGCAGACCCCCCCCCCCACCCCCGCCGTCGTAAAGCTCTCTCCCGCACTTGCTGCGATCCCCACTCCCTCTGACCCTCTTCTTCTCTGCTGAGCCATCTCAGTCTGCTTTGTGGGGCGCCCTCCCCCGCCCTCTTGGGACTTTCTTCTCCGTATTGCCTGCCTTCTCTCACTTATTTTAACCACCTTCTTGACCGCCATTGTCATCTCTCTCAGGATGGCACCCACATTGTGCTTCTGTCTCCGATCTCTGCCCCGAGCTCCAGGACTCGATATCTAATTGCCTACTGGCCCTTTCCACGTTAATGTCTCATAGGTACTTTGAACAAAAGCTGCCCCCCAAAGGACTCATCATCTGCTGCCCAAAACCCTTTCTCCCATCTTTCCCATCTTTCTGGTTTGTGTAACTGGAGTTGGATAATCGGTGCCATGTCGCACCGATTATCCAACTCCAGTTACACAAACCCAAACTTCAGGAATTCCCTGGACACTTCCCTTTCCCTCCTCCGACCGACATCCAATTCATCCTCCTAGTCAGCCCTCTCCTGCTTTACCTCCGCGGCCCAGCCTAGGCCAGTCCGTTGTCATCTCTTCCTTGGCTGTCTGCACCAGTCTCCTGCCCAGCCTCCCTGCCTTAGTAACGCCCCGTTCAGTGTTCACTTTGGCCCCTGTTCAATGTTCACAAATATGACTGTGTCAATCTCCTGCTTAAAACTCTTCAATCGCTTCCTCATGGCCTTCCAAGTCCAAACTTAGAAAGGTCCACCAGGCACATAACAACTCACTCCTCCCTGCCTCTCTGGTTTCAGCACCTGTTCGCCACCGCCAACAGATGCCCGTGCATCTCGTTGTTCCCATCCACCATCCCCCTGATCTGCCGGCCTGCTTCCTCCCTGCTATGCCCTGCAGCCTCCTGGGCCTGGAACGCCTTCCCTGCCTTGCAGTTGTCTCCTGCTCACACTTCAGAACTTTGCTCACCATCTCCAAGTCACCTCCTTCTTCTCAGTATGTGCCCCAGGGCCTAGATAACAGTAGATGTGCTCAAGGAATGTTTACAGAATGACTACACAATGCTACAAACTTCAGAGAGGGACCAGAATTACTGCATGAAGAAAGTGAAAAAGAGGATTATGACTTATCACTAATTCTCCAATACGTTGACTTTAAAGGACGGTTTATAACATACTCTAAAGAACCCCGGGGACCGCACGGAGCCCCTTCAAAAGCCCCCAGTAGGGATCTCCACTTTAAACAAGATTAGTACTCATTCTGCCTATTTTATTTGTGGGTCTTCCAAGAAAGGTCTCATTTAAATGAAGTGTTTTGTGGCAAAGAAATATTTGAAAACCAGTGTTCTAAACTATTCAAATAACTAAGGTGAAGGGTAATTTTTATTTGATTACTCCTCCCAAAAAGTTCTCATCCCCTGGCTGGCATAACTCAGTGGATTCAGCGCGGGCTGCGAACCAAATCATCGCAGGTTCGATTCCCAGTCAGGGCACATGCCTGGGTTGCAGGCCACGGCCCCCAGCAACCACACATTGATGTATCTCTTTTTCTTTCTCCCTCCCTTCCCTCTCTAAAAATAAATAAATAAAATCTTTTAAAAAAAGTTCTTATTCATTTATGTTTCTTTTTAAAGCAGACTAGCACAGAGACGTTTTCTACTGGTTTTACTTAGTATGTCTTAGTGACATACTCCCTTTCTTTTGCTTTATAAAGAAATTATTATTTTGAATCACTAATATATGGTTACAGTTAAGAAGAAATTCAGTGAAACATTAGCCTCCCCACAAACACCCACTCACCCCATCCTCCAGAGTCAATACTATAGCCGGCTTCCCTATGTCTTTCCAGAGATTTCCATGCAGGGGTCACTGCTCTGGTGGGCAGAGGCACATCCCCCCACTATGGAACATGGAAGGACAGCCCTTCCACATGCCACTGCTGGTTTAATCATTCCAAACTCAGAGCGGCCCCAGAGAGACACCTGGCTGTGCTATCCAATGACGGGCAGGAAGAAGGGTTTACCATCAGCTATTCCAACATCAAAATCATTTTTTGGCAGACAACCTCTAGCATTTGCTTGGCTCATATCCAAATACTCATTTTAGGTCACTGTATTTACTTACCCAGGGGGATATTTTTCTCTGAATGCTCCTCTTTTGGAGAAGTGATCCAGAAATTACACTCCTTAAGATGAGACGGTCTGCAGGTGCTTTTGGATTTTTTAGCAAGATGACTACAGCAAGTGCTTGATATTTCAGGATGGTGTTGGGGATGACTGCAGGGTGAGGGGGACACATTCACATAACTTTTATTACAGTGTTTTAAAATGGGAAAGAAGAGAAAATTCCTACCTGGCCCCATCACAGAAATATATGCAAAGATCTAAACGGGGAAGGGGGAACTATTCGAATAAAATATAAGAGGCCACCGTTATGAATTTTGGAGAAAAAAAGGCTTCTTTTTGTTAAGAGGACACACAAAAAGAAAACCTATAAAGTGAGGTATATCCGATTGTCAAAATACCACCATGAACAAGATGAAAAGGCAAGCAGTAAGCAGGAAGAAGGTATTTGCAAACCACCTAACCGAGGATTATTATCCAGAGCATATATAATTACCACAAATCGGGTAGAAAAAGCATTACAATCACCACCACCCCCAGAAAAACAACGAAGGGTATGAATAGAGAATTTTTAGAAGAGGCAATGACAGGCAATGCGTGTACAAGAAGAGATTCAACTTCATATATAATTGAGGAAGTGCAATTAAAACAACACAATTTTTTGGCTAATCATATTGGCACAACTTTTAAAGTCTGAGAATATCAAATGCTGGCTGGGATGTGGGAAAACTGGTATTCTCCTTCACTATTGTTGAGAGTGTAAATTGATACAAATGCTTTGGAGAGCAGTTTGGCAGCACCTTAACAATTTGAAAATGTGCCTCCCTGGTAACATGGCAATTTCATTTCTAGATATTACCCTAGAGACACTCCCACGCGTGTGCACGAGGAGCAGGTGCAAAGATGCATGTTCGTGCTTAGTTTCATCTAAATGTCCACCACTGGGGGAGTGGCTAAAAAAACGTGATACCTGTATTCTGTGGAATATTTGCTGCCTGTTACTGTGCTCAGGTGACCATGACAAAGCACTGCAGACAGGGTGGCTTAAACAACAGATATTTATTGTCTCACAGTTCCAGAGCCAAGATCAAAGTGTTGCAGGGTTGGTTTCTTCTGTGGCTTCTGCCCTCACCCTGTAGATGGCCGTGTCCTCTCTGTCTTCTTACAGTCTTCCCTGTGTGTGTGTCTGTGCCCTAATCTCCTCCTGTACAAGGACACCAATCATGTTGGTTCAGGGCCCATCCTAATGGCCTCATTTTAACCTAACTTGGGCATCTCTTTAAAGACCCATCTCCAGATAGTCACATTCCGAGGCTCTGGGGATTAGGACTGCAGAGTGTGATTTAGGGGGTGGGGGCGGTGGGGCAGGATTCATTCCACAACGCTGCCCCTACCGCGAATAAGCCAGATCCACCTGTAACCATGCAGCTTCCTCTCCGAAAACCACATTGACTTGCAAGGGCATGAGACATGATGGCACACACCATATGCTACTGCTCACTACTATGGCCATGAAACACACACAAACTTACACAAATACCTTGTGCGTATGCAGTAATCCTCCCTTATCAAGGTCAACCACAGTTGAAAATCTTAAGTGGAAAATTCCAGAAATAAACACTTCATAAGCTTTCAATTATGCACCATTCTGAGTAGCATGATGAAATCTCGCGAGTCCCGCTTTGTTCTCCCCAAGACGTGAGTCAGTGTCTCCACGTTGTCGACACTCCACGCCCGTCAGTGGCTGGGAGCCGGCTGGGTTACCGGGTCCCTGTCTGGGTACCTTAGTGCTTGTGTCCCAGTCACCCTTATTTTACTGAATAACACCCCAAAGGGCAAGCGTAGTGATGCGGGCAATTCGGATGTGCCGAAGGGAAGCCGTAAAGTGCCTCCGTTAAGTGACAAGGTGAGTATAGTGCGGTAGAATATTTTGAGAGAGACCACATTCACATAAGTTTTATTACATTGTTTTAAAACAAGAATTTTTTTTTTTACTATTAGTTATTGTTAATCTCTTACTATGACTAATTTATAAATTTATCGTAGGTATGTATATATATAAAAAGTGGTATATATAGTGTTTACGACCACGTGAAGTCTCAGGCATTCAGTGGGGGCCCGGGGTGTACCCCCTGTGGCGAGGGGGAGACTACTGTGTATCATAAACATTTCAGTGTTGGGAGGGTCAATTCGAACCCACTGGAGATTGCCTTTGTGTCAGTTAAACATGACTTTGACTATAATGTTTTGTTCCTTTCAAAATATTGGGAGCAAATACGGTAAAATGTGAATGGTCTCTAGTGCTGAGTAGTAAAATATGGGAGTTTGGTTACCGTAACCTTTGTGCTTCTCTATACGTTTTCCATTCCTAAAGAAGCTTTAGAAAGCAAAAGGTGACCAACTCATCCATTGCTCGCGATCCATCAGGTTTGTTTTGGAAGGAGTCAAGCCGGGAAGCCGCTGCAAGGCGGGACCTCCCCTCCCCTCTGCCTCCCTGGGAAACACGGCGCCTTCTCCCTGCATGTCGGGGTCACGCAACTGCAGGAAACTTTAGGGGTCAGCCCCGTGAGCTTCCTCCTGAATTTGTCATAGGAAGGTAGTCGATGACCTTGGCTACTATCTCACCCCATTTCTCCCTCATGAGGACTGATTCGTTCTGGAGATACAGTTGTGACTGACTAAAGTCCTGTTAGATTGGAGAGGGGCGTACATTAGTGACTGAGTATAACATCACATGCCATAAATATTTCTCCGCTGGTGGATAACAGGCTTGTGCCTTTAGAGAGATGAAAGCAGCCTGTACTGAACTCCTACCATATGCCCGACACTCTGCTAGAGGCTTTGAGTAATTGTCATTTGAATTTGAATTTTCATAACCTCATGAAGCAGGTTATGAGGAATAATGAGCCTACGTAACTTGTCCAAAGTCACAGAGTGAGTGACTAAACCAGGGTTACTTCAAATTCCAACAGAACGTTTTGAGGAAAAACAATTGGGAAACTGTGGTGGTGCATGCCGGCACGGGGAATGGGGGAGAGGAAGAGACAAGTTCCTGCTAATGTGCTGAGAATCCCCTTCCAGGGTGACAATTCTATGAAGCAAACATTTTAATCCCAATTTTGAAATGAAGAGACTAAAGTTCAGAAAGGTAATTTTTTTCAGGATGATACAATAAATGAGTCTATGAGGGGCGTCTATTTTTGGAATGGAAGGAGAGGTTCAAGGAAAGGATCTTCCATGGAAAATACACATAAGGCCCTCCTTCTTTTGTCCCGTGTATCAGTTTGTAGGGCTGCCATATCGAAGTGACACAGACTGGGGGCTTCAACAACAGAAACTTGTTTTCTCACGATTCTAGGGGCTTGAAGTCTGGGGTCAAGGTGTTGTCTGGGTTGGTTTCTTTTGAGGCCTCTCTCTTTGGTTTGTAGATGTTTGTCTTCCACCTGTGTCTTCCCCTGGGCTTTTTGAAAGGACACCAGTCACACTGGATTAGAGCCCATACTAATGACCCCTTTTTAACTCTACTTCTTTAAAGACCCTGTCCCCAAATACAGTCACGTTCTGAGGCACTGGAGGTTAGGACTTCAACCCATGAATTTCAGGGAGATACAATTCAGCCCATGACACCCGTCATTCATGATTTGGCTCAGCCCATGATACCGAGACAGGATTTTTTAGGAAGATTCTATGGTCTGGAGAGTTAGTAGTTACCCCCCACCCACACCCCTACTGCTCCTACCAAGAAAAAGAGAAACAAATAAAAAGGAAAAATAAAGAGCCCTAAGTCATAGATCTCTAGAGGGATGATTAGGGTAAAAGGCTGCCCTTTTCATAATGAATAATTCCCTATGAACTAGTCTTCATTTCAATTAATTCATGTCGTGTCCTACTTTAGCTATGCCACTCTTAAAGTGTTCCAACACAGCTGAGAAAAAGAGAAACGATTTCTTCACGGCATAAATGAAATCATCGAGCACTCAGGTAAAAGCAACCTGTGTTTCCTACCCAAATTTAACAGCAGACGTGAGAAGGACAATCAAACGTCAGCTTGAATTGGCGATTCTCTCTGTCATTATTTACCAAAACGATCTATCTGGGGTGAGGGGAGTGATTTTCCCCAAACTAAATGGAATGAATGACTTCTTATTTCCTGGGAATATAAATCTTACAGGAAAACTCCTCTACTTTGCTAAACAATCAAGTGATTCAGTGACTGCCTGCAGAGGACGAGGGCCTTTCTTGCAAGTGATCTGTGTCTATTTTTACATCATTCAGCAAGGAAGAAAATCTTGCCCCCACTGCTTTATTTAAAAAAAAAATCTCCATTTCGGAAGTGACACGTCGCATGGAACACTGTTGTTCCTCATTTCTATTGACTTTCTCTCTTGGCATGTATTGAGTCTCACAGTTTTAATTATTACTTATATACAGATGATATTCAGATTTACACCTCATTTCCAGCCCTTTCAGATGATGTCACCCTTTGCCTCGCCCTGAATTTGGCTCACGTCTTGTCTTGGACGAGCCACAATTTTCTCTGATTGAATATGGATGAGACGGAGGCTTTGCAGTCTAGTTGTAAATAAACTCTGAATGCATGGGAGTTAATTTACCTCATTGATACCCTGTGCCTCCAGTTAAGAGCAAGGGTGTTCAGTGACTGACTCTGAATTATTCTCCTTTCATCAGAGACGACTCGGCCCAGGGATTAATCTCTACAAAATTATCCAAAGACATGTGACGGTTAACATCACTTCCAATTTTGGCCAGAATTTTGGTTATCTCACAGCTGAAATTCTGCCATGATTTTTGCAAAGGCCTCCAATAAACCTCCTGTTCACGGTCCACTTGGAATATGGCTGCCCTTTGGCCTTGCTCTGTGTACCCAATCCCAGCACACATTTTCCTTCGGGCAGCTGTGCTAGTTTCTTGTGCACTGAATAAAATGTCATTTGTCAACATCTTGGCCAGATTCTCTGCCTTCACACAAACTAGCTTTTGAAATGACTTAAAATTATGGTCTCTCCTTTTCAAGACTGGCTTGCTGTCTTGTTGCATCATGTGGTTGGAGATGAACCCTGCATAGCACTTCGATACTCGTAGAACATGCAACCTGAAACAAAAACGTGTGTTTGGAAACACTAGGAATATTGCATTATGATCATTAGCCTATGAGAACCTGGCACACAATAAGCAGTAAGCACTCAGTAAATTCTCATTGGAATAAAGACTGAGTAAATGGATTTGTAATCCTTTGACCCATTGTGGGTTTTGCTTCTGTCGTTATTTATGTTTTGATCTACCTCTTAGATTATTATGTAACTGTGTCTGTGTAATTTCAGCGAGAACATGTTAGAAATCTCCATTCACACAACTGAAGGGTATAAAATAGAATGTTTGGAGTTGTCAATTAGCCAATTTGTCTTGTGTTGCTTTTCTTCATTCTCTCTGTGCAACTGACGGTTCGCTCAGCACATTTTAATTAAAGACGAACATATGTAGGTCTGCTAGGAGCCCCAGTGTCTGCGGTGCAGTTAGACGAGGATGGCAAATATTTCTAGCAGTGGCCATCTGATATCTTCCATTCCTCTCAGCAATAATCCTCCAAATCTAATTATTGGGAGGATGGCAGCTGCACTCAGTTAGGCTTTTCTTTATTTTTACTGAGATGTCTTTTTCCAGCCTGTTGTATTGCAGACAATCAGCTGCTGCTGGAGTCCTTTCCGAGGCGGAAATCTCCTGCACTTTCCCCCAGTTCCTTTCCATGGAGACACTAACCATTTGTTCCTGCCACGTGCCTTCGGGCCTGAAGGTGTTCCAAAGGAAAGTACAGTCTTATGACAAGATCTCTTCCTCTGTTTATGCATATATGTTATGTGTGTTATCGTGAACTAACGGTATAACCACGGAGCAGGTGTTGTCAGGGAAGCCTCATAGGATAATATGGCATTGTCCACATGAAATCACCATGTCCCAGGGTCTGGGCCTTAGCTCTGCAGACTTAGACGCATGGTTCTATCAGTGTCAACAGAATGGCTGAGTTTCTTATGAAGGACACAGAGGAGAATGTATTCATTTAAAATGAAAACTATAGCAGTTAAAAAACAGTCACTTATACCGAATGTCCCTCTAGTGAAATACCTGAGACCACTTGGGGTCAAATACGGTCTGTGCTGCTCACCAGCTGTGTGACCTGCAGCACATTGCTCATTTTCACTAAGTGTGACAGACAGACTTGAAGGTGACCCCGTGAGCCCTGCCTCCTGGTGGGCAGTCACACCTCTGTGTCATTTCCCTCTTCACCAGTGTGCATGGGGCCTGTGATGTGCTCCTAACCAACGGGAGGGGGCAAGGGTAATGGGGGGAATGTGAGTACACAAGATCGCAGCACCCATCTTGGTAGAGTCCCCTCCCTGCCTTGGCAGTGTGTTGCCGCGTAGGAAATTCATCAGCACTTGAAGCCACCATAGTGGAGCGAAGACCTGGAGAGACCA
>PVIA01002817.1:0-192461 GCA_004024845.1 Tonatia bakeri | reverse complement strand
ACCCTATAAGAGTTAATATTGTTCACTTCATTTTATGGATAAGGAGACTAAGATTTACAGTAGTTATGTGATTTGCCCAAGGCTGAAGAATCGACAAGTGGCAGAGCTTACTTTTGACGCTTAGCAGTCTAACCTTAGAGCCCACACTGTTAACCAGTCTTAACAAGTATATAACTTCTAAGGACAAATTAAAGTTTAGAAGCAAAAGGATAATAACTAAGAATGCAAACTAACTTGAGTGTCCTCTCAAGGACTTTCTGAGCAAAGATGAATGTGTAGTCAAAAGAAAATGAAAAAAATGCTTTTGGTTTTGAGGGGGAAAAAAGTTTCAAAAGGATGGTGGAGATCAAGCAGGAAAAATGGAGTGAAAAATGAAAGCATCAGGGAGATAATGAGGCAGAAAGAACTGACAGGGAGGGACACTGGTAGGTGGACCCAGATTTCATTAGACAGGAGGTGATGCAAACACCTCCCAGGAGGTAGGAAGAAGGATTACCTAGTTAAGGTATTAAAATTGGCTTTGCAAAAGGCAGCTCCCAAGATGAGTCATAATTTCAAAGATTATGGAAAATAGAAAATTTTATAGCAGGTGCAAATTTCTATTAATCACGAAATCCTCATCTGAGACTTCTGGTTTTCTGCTGCAGAGATAAAATATATAAATCTTTCTCTATAGAAAAGTCAAGTAGCTAAAATGAGAAAAGATGAATAAAACCAAGCATTAGTGAGGATGCAGAACAATGGGATTCTCATACCCTCTTGGCGGGAGTGTAATCCAGTACAGCCACAGCTGAATACAGTTTGCACCCATGGAGGCTGAGAGTATATGTGTATCCTATGAACCAACAATGTCACTCCTGAGCATATACCCAACCAAATTGCTTCTGTATTCATCACAGATGTACTAGAATGCCTAGAAGAGCACTATTCCTAATGGGCTCTGGCTAGGAGCCACTCAACTGCCCATCAACAGTAGAATGGATAAATCAAACATGGTTATTCATGCACTGGAATACTACACAGTAATGAGCATGGAAAATGCACAGTTACATTAAAAACTTAGGAAAAAGCTCACAAACATGAACATTAAAAGTAAAAACAAAACAAGAGGCAAACTGCGCTGGGAGAAGTCAGGATAGTGATTACCCTCATAGGGAGAAGGAAGAGTGCCTGGGGGGCTCTGGGGCAGACTTCTTTGATAATAGGTGTACTTCTCTGTATGAATATTATACTTCAATAAAAATTTTCAAAGAAGTTATAGCCTTGTTTAAAAACACAAGATAAATATCTTCAAGAACTCAATACTGAATGGAAACACAAAGAAATAAAAGGAGCAGTGGGCAGGAAAAGGAGCAGTGGAATTCAGGTAGCAATCTTCTATTCACAGTCAATTTAGGAAAAATAGCAGGGGAGGGGTTGTTATTCTGGATGATTCTGAATGAACCCTATAGCCAGAGATCTTGGGAAAGTTCACATTCCTGCCTTTCAGTGTCATTGTTTCAAATCAGTTCTAAGGAACAGAAAGGTACATTCCTCTCATTTCTTCCTCATGCCTTACACATGGTGAGTTCAGAGTAAATGTACAGTAAATGAATAATGAATAAACAGAATTAAGTTTTATTTTAAAGTTTGTGTCTTCAGTTGGATTCCTCTGGCATCTGTCTTAAAAAATATATATTTGGGTGATGCCCCCATGAAGCACCTGTAGCAGAGTAGTGAAGTGAGACAAGGAAGGGAAAAACCCAGTTCTGGGTGAGTTAATTAGATTTCCACTATGAACAACTGGGGCTCAATACCACTGCAGAGCTCTCAGTATGAACCACCTCAGAGTGGCCCCACCCTCCATGGTGTGAGACAGCTGGTGTATTGATCCTCTAGTTTGCATATATGTCTTTGGCTAAGAGTTATTCCCACAGGGCTAACTCCTTGGTTTGTCTTGAGGGAATCACACATGCTTCCCATAGAGTATTTTGAAATGTATGGTGCTGAGGGGGGAACAGGATGGACAGAAAAAGCATCTGCAGCAGGTGGCCATAAAAAGTCTTTATTGGAAACATAATTTTGTCCTCCTACGATGATGGATGTGGACCATGATTAAAGCCTGGGAGATAGAATTGAGGTTCAAGAGTTAAAAATAGAAATCATAAAAATCTCAGTAGGAAATAACTTGAAGACCCCATTCCTTGGTCACTCTTTGATGCTTAAATCCTTGCTCATACTGTTCACTCAATAAACACCCTGAAGTGACCCATCTGAGAAGCTTTAAGAATAACAACAACTGAAATCCACATTCCATGTTCCTCTTTATATCTCTGGAGCTGCAGAAGTAGTCCACTCTGAGAAGGAACATGGCCTGTTTTGTCCATGCCCTTATGTAACTGAGAACATGAGCTACTACAGTTTTTAACAATGAGACATTATAAAATCGACTCTGTCTTCATTCCGAATCAATTAGAGGGTAGAAAGAATGCAAAATTCATTTTGAAATTTCCAGAAAACTCATTCAGATGACTTTTAAGATTTTAAGATCAATATTTAGAAGATCTAAGCCCCAGCTAGTTTAGAAGCAAAGAAACCACCCCCCTCCATTGGTCTCATTAGGACTGTTCCCAACCGTCTTGTTAATACTAATTCCATACTGACAGTGAAGTAGTGATGTAAAATTTAATGGTTCCTTAGTTAAGCATCAAAATTAGCTTTTTAAGGTAAAGAGGGGAACTTCTTTTTCAGTGTTAAATAATTTCAGATAATAAGTGAGATGATAAAAGAAGATTTTTAATGTATTATAACCCATAGAGGGCATTGAGACTACTTGCATAGAAGTTTGGAAAGGCCAGAGAAAGTATCCTCCCTCTTGCCCCCGCAATTAAAAAAAAAAGGGAAAGAAAAGAAAAGAAGCAGCAAAAACCTAGCTCCAGGCAAAGCCCATTTGGATACAGTTTCCAGAAAGGAAGGCATCAAGGGCATAAAAGATCTGGTAAGGGAAGGATATTTAGGGAAGCTCTTTCATAACTGCTCCTTGGGGAAAAGCGAAGTCCTTGAACTACTTTTCAGTTCATGATATGGTAAAAACTTAAATCCACCAAAGCTTTGACAAAATCTCTATTTTGAAAATATTATGACTGATTGTGAATCTAAAAATGGACAGTATGAGAATTAGCTATATATTAAGAGTTATTAGCCTCTCAAGGGACTAACCAAAGAGTAACAGTAAGGGTCACTATTTATTACTCTGTAATGGTGCCCAGCCAGTAGTGGAGACATAATAGGTTCTCAATGAACTATTCTAAAGTGTTTTCCATGAAGTTATATTTTTAAAAAAATGTACCTGGAAGTAATTTTCAAACTTATCAAATTGCAAAATGAGCTATACATTTTTAAAAATTGAAATAGTCAGATATAACAGGAAACGGGAGTGACAGCTGCAAAATCCAGAAGAACATTCAGGGCTGCCTCCTTGTGCTAGAGTAAGAGCATCTTAAGATGGGAAGGAAGTGGTTTAGAAGACATGATTTGCCCTGACAATCCACTTCTATTTCTTTGTCTTCAAGCCCCATCTTGTGGGAAACTGCAAATGAGAGTACTTAAAGTATGAGCAACATCACCTTTCTTTTATTTTTCTTTTGTATTTAGCTTTTACACTAGCTGAACGTAATTTTCCTATTATCTATAAACCTGTGATTTCTGAAAGTTTATAGAAATTCTATCAGTTCCATGAAAAGATCTGAAAAACGTGAAATGATAAGTGCCAGGTGAGTAAGGTCTGGGTGGTCCCTCCCCACTTTCTTCCTCCTCAGGGGAGCTGGATTCAAAGCTGTTCTTATTTTGTTTTTTTTGTTTGGTTGGTTGATTGGTTGGTTTTTTACCTCAGTGCTTTCTCAGACTTTTGAATTTCCTTGTCTATTACACAGAGCACAGTGACTCAGTGAACAGCTAAAACCCCTTTTGTCTTAAACAATTTATTTCACCTTTGCCCCTGGACACAGTGCTGGCTTTTTGTGCATTACTTTATTGTGTAACTGACTTGCTGTAGGTGGGCATTAATGGAGGCAGATAGTGAAGAAAAGGACCTAAATGATAACATAGTGTCAGTTCTATTAATGGACCAAAAAAAATAGACTTAAGATTAAGTCAGAGATTTTCCCTTAGGCCATTTGCCGCAGGTTGCATTGTTAAAGATGGCCACAATGATATCTCCCACCTATTATTGCTCTTCTTACAATAGGACTATGACACTCCTTCCATTGTGATGTGAGATCTATACCCTCTCTTGCTGAGTTGGAGCTTATGACTTCTGAGGGTAAGTTATAAAAGGCCAGAGAGCATTCTAGTGGGACACTGGCTTGGAGTCTTAAGCTGCCATGTAAGCAGTCTAACTGTCCTGAGTAGCCATGCTGTGAGGAAGTCCAAAATAGCCATTACAGAGATCAAACAAAGGGAGAGAGACCTGGCAACCACCAGCTGTGTCAGGCCCTTTTCCTGCTATAGCCACTTTCTATCAACAATCACTGGACGCCTGAGCCAGAGCCACTGAGCTATGCCCTTTCTGAACTCCTGACCCTCAGAAACTGTGAAAGACAATTAAATGATTGTTGTTGTTTTAAGTCACTAAGCTTTGGAGTGATTTGTTACCCAGAAATAACTATCTGGAACACTCTCCTTATCTGAGAAAACTTGACAATACCAAGTTGAAGAGAATAGCCACCACATAAGGAACTGGTCATGTCAAATTATTTTCTTAGTGATAAATATTGTACTATATTTTTGAAAATATAGATACGATTCATCAACCTTGTAATTTTAGTTCTTCTCAATTAATTAATTTATTCCCAAAGCCTTGGGTTACAAGACCATTTTAGGGATATGAACCTAACAGAACTAAATTTGATAAACCCAACAAACTGAGTTGTGATCTTGGTGTGTAAGGAGGAAATCACTTTAATTCAGTGTGCCAAACATTCATGAACATGGCAACATATTATATATTGACTTGCAACAAGAGTTATCCCCAGTTTTGACATTCTGATTGGATAAAAAACTAACTCAATAGGGAATTGGTTACATGAGTCAGATGAACTTGACTCACCCTGATCTGCATAGTACAAGGTAAAAGAACAGAGCTGACATGTGGACCGAATGTCAATTTCACAGTGAAAGGGGCTTTAGTGATGTCACTGATAAAAACCCAGGACCTGAATGAAGAAGTATTAACTTCTTCAAAGCCAAGTCCTTCAGCACATGGATTTTTGCATTACTCAGAGACTTCTTAGTATAAAGTGCACCTCATTCAGGTGAGCTGCTGCATGCTGTGAGAAGGGAATATATCAGTTACCTTTGGCTGTTAGACAAACTATCCCAAAACTGAGTAACTTAAAACAATAATTATTTTATTTGTATTTTTAAAGATTTTTAATTAATTTATTTATTTTTAGAGAGAGGGGAAGAGAGGGAGAGAAACATCTATGGATGTTTGCCTCTGGCATGCTCTGCACTGGGGAACTGGCCCAGAACCCAGGCATGTGCCCTCACTGGGAATCAAACCAGCGACCCTTTGGTTCACAGACCAGTACTTAATCCTATGAGCCACACCAGCCAGGGCACAATAACCACTTTATTAGTTTATGATTCTGTGGGTCAGTCGACAGTTCTGGTCTGGGTTGGATTAGTTATGTCTGTTCCACGCTCAAGAGTCTACAGCCAATCAGCAGGTTGGCCGGTGACTGGATGATCTAGGGTGGTTTCACTCACCACTTGGCAGTTGGCAGGCTGTATGTAGGTCAGCTGGGTTACTTTTGTTCTTTTCCTTATGGTCTCTCATCCTGTAGCAGGATAGTAGGCCAGGTAACATGAGGCCTCAAGGTTCCAGATATAGCAAGAGAGAGCAAACTCTTCAAGCTTCTCTTAAGTCCCATTGGACAAAAAAAAAAAAAAAATCACATGTCTAACCCCAGATTCAAGGCATAAAGTACACATCCCACCTCTTCATGAGAAGAGTAGCAAAATCTCATTGCAAGGAGGTGTGCATTTAGGGAAAGGAAGAATTCGGGGCCATTTTTGCAATCTACCATAAGGAGCGGGTCATCATCAAACCATAAACCCACAGCAAAAATCCGAGAAGCTCAGCTTTCATTCATTCAACAGGAGCCGCAGAAAGGAAAGGAGAAGAAAACCAACAATCCCGCCATACTTTCTCAATCTCTAATGGCCTGTCATCTTCAAAAAGGACCAGAATATTTAGTTCTACACAGTTGGCTCTGAGATACAGAGCATAATGTATTTTTAAACACATAGTGATACTGATGAAATGTAATAGTTATTACAGATTATAAAATGAGAAGTTAGGAAAAGGCCCCTCAGAAATAAGATTAGAAACGGCATTTAAGCTCTGCAGCTTCACTGGGCCTGAGGAAAAGAAACACAGAAGAAAAATTTACTTAACTTTCACCTTCCTAATGAACATTATGAGGACAAATATTCTGTTCACATGTACCCTTTTGGCACATGGTTAATTTGTTAAGTCCAAATGGACAGGTAAAGAGAGCCCCTTTATCTTCATTAAACCCAATGAAAATGAATGGCAAACTACAGCATCATTAATCTGACCTGATGGGTTTTGTCAAAGGGTCTGGAAAGCCCAGATGCCTTTAGGGTTGGCTGGGTTAGGGTTTATTCAACTCTTGTCAGCTCTTACCCATAGACTCAGTCTATCCATAGACTCAGATAAGCCATGATTAGCTTTTTAGTGCATGTAGCAGAGAAAAGCATGGGTACACTCGAGCACACAAGAGTGTGTACACACAAATTGATCAACCAGCACGATAACTGGAGTGGAGGTATAAGAGAGACAAGGAAGAAGCAGGTGATAACATTCTCTCTGTTCTCTCTCTGGCAACATTGACTAGATACGGATCCATAGGAGACATCAATTGTAGTGGTTAACAGCATGAATTTTAAGCATGCTGCCTGGATTTGAATCTTGGTTCTCTAACTTTCTGGCTGGGTGATCCTGGGCAGGTTACTTAACCTCACTGTAATTCAGTATCTTCATATGTTAAAACAAACAATAGCAAAACTCATGAAGTTATTGTGAAGGTTAAGTAAGTTAATATTCTTAAAGTGCTTTGATTAGTGCCATTCCCAGAGGTAGCACTATGTAAGAATTACTGAAAGGCATCATGAAACTGCCAAGTGGCTTTGTAACACCCTGAACTGCTTTGGAGCACAGGTGACAAAGTGTGATTGAAAGTTAGGGATGTGGTCCTCTTCCAGCCCCAACACTGAGTCTTCAGAAATGTTGGAATGTACTAGAAGCTTTGGTATCCTTCTTCTTTAACAAAGACCTTGAAATGAGTGTGGGAGTAAAGGCAAAGGCAGGAATGGGGTATCTCCAGGTACCACCACTAACAGGGGAAGACAGACAGTGAGGATGATGAATCATGTTACAACAGCTGAGACAATAGTCAGAGATGGCTTTGTGAGTACAAATGAGAGATGCTTTGTGGATCTCCCAGCAATAATATACTAGTTGTGGCTCTATGGTTGGCTTATGGATTCAGTAGGAGGTGTCTTTATTTACATGACTGGCAATTGATGCTGACTTTTGTCTGGAATCAACTGGAGCACCCACATGCAGCCTCTCCATTGGTCTGAGCTTCCTCACAGCATGGTGACCTCAAAGCATTCAAACATCCTCCATAGCTATAGGGAACTGATTCGCTTGGCATAGCAAATGTAGACCAGCCCTGTTGGAAAACTAACAGGTGTGAGTTGGCACACAGGAGCCAAACCCAAGGATTGGCTTTCACATGGGAAAACCAGAACTGCATTATACCTAGGCTGCTTTGAGGCTTGCTCTTGCCAAAACTCCCTCACCCTGAGTTGAAGCAGCAAATGCTTACTACACATCTTTAAAGTAACTTCCTGAAGTCTGTACTAATTCCCCCAAGGACTGAGTAGTAACCAAACCAATCATTTTTATTTTTCCCTTGCTTTTGAAACATTTTTTTCCTTGTTAATCTATAAGAAGTAATCAGTAACATCCTTTCCTTTGTTATCTGTGAAAAGTAATCACCTAAAGCAAACCTGAGCATAAGGAATGAAAACCTTCTTTGATGTATGCTATTAGAAAGCCAACAGAAGCTTGTCTAGGCAAGGGTCGAGGCACTCTCTCCCTCAGAGAGTGGCCGTGCCGTCCCTTTTTCTCCACAGGACTTTTGTAGTCCATGTGAATTTGTTCGTTGAATCCACAACATACGAAACCCACTGGACAGAGTCCACATCACATAGCAGCTCACTCTTCCGAAAGCAGGTGTCCCAGCTAGCAAGGTAGAAGCCGCATTGCTCTCATGACCTAGTCCCAGAAACCACTCAACGTTTCTTCTGCTACTTTCCACCCATTACTAATGAGAAACAAGCTTGCTCGGTTCCAAAGGCAGTGAACATAGACTAGACATCACAATGGATGAAGTGTTTGGGTCACATTTTAGAAAAACATGCAATGGGAGCTATTGTTATAGCTAAAATGCTAATCAGCAACAGGTCATATAAAGTGAGAAGATATTTATTTTAACTTCATCTAGATGAAGAAATGATCCTACTTCACCTACACAATCTTTATCTTTTTCTGTGGAAATATGACAAAGGACAATACTGATATTATGTTGTCATTTGTACTTTTTTATGTACTTTGTTAGAGAACAGAATTAGGAACCTAAAAGTCAATTGTGTCTTTTGAAGTATAGCAATACTATATGGTAAAATGTTGACAGAACTTGTTATATTAGTAAAATTGCCTTAGCAAGTTCAAAAAGAAATGTATGGGTTCTCATGACCAGGAAAGATGCTGAATAGCTCACAGAACTGAAAGAAAGACATATGTGACTCAGAATCTCCAGAACAATAACTGAGTTCTTAGTGCTGCTAGCAACACTCCCTCTCTCTGCCATCTCTCATCTTTTCTTGTCTCTTTCCTTTTCCTGTGTTGTTCTTGTTGTTTCCTACTAAACACATGGGACCTTCTTCATGAGACTGAGAAATGACCAACCAGTAACCATATGATAAGGCAGACCTTTTTCAATGTCAATGTGCCTGTTCTAAGGAAAGACTGATTGTCTTTGCTCAGGTCACATGACCTTCCTTGGAATTCCTCCTGATGGGGGGTGATAGCTCCTCTATCTATAATTGAGATCTCCCACTGATACCACACAGAACAAAGATGAAGCATTACACTCACCCTACCAGCCATGACCAAATCCCTGACACATAAAATGCTGAGCAATAAAGTAGTTGTTGTTTAAAGCCATTCAGTTGTGCAGTGGCTATGCATCAACAGAAAACTCACCTATGCTCTTCCTCTTGCTCCACTTGAAGGAACTGGGAAGGCCTACCAAAGGCTGGGCTATTGGAAGGATCAGAATGTGCATTGTGTCATTATCACTGAGTACAGAGCATTTCTCTTAGAAGACTAAAGGCAGAACCGAATGAGTTGCAGGGCTGGGCCATACCATTCAAATTCAACCACCTTATCTGGTCCTAAAAACTTTTCCAGCAGCCCTTTGGGGTCAGAGGGCATCCCAGTTTCCTGAGAGTCGCTGGCTGCCAATTTAACAACTCTTAATCTCTTTGATCTTTATTAATCTTCTTACTGAGCTTGACAAATGACGGTTAACAGAAAAATATTTAAATATGAGATTTGATTTCCCACTGGGTATAACTCTACAAACAAAGTTTCTATTGGATATTAATAGGAGCATTCAGGCTGCTAGACTAATTGTTTCCCATGTTAATGCCTCCAACCTGAAAGTGATGTGTTCTGCCCATTGGTCTCCATGGCCTGAGGAGGATTTTCTGGCAGCTGAGGCATGTTACCTCATTATCTGGAGGTCAATAAATCATTTGCCTAGGTGTATTTTATGGTTGCCCAGTACACCAGCATAATTACAGTTTGTGTTAGGTAATGCCCCTTTTTAGTATCAGAAATGAATTACCTCATGAGGCCAGCAGATACACAGATGCAGTGTGTCCTTCCACTAAGTGGAAGGTTTTTTTTAATCAGCTTCCCATAAATGCAAAAGGCAAAAACAAAATAACAACATTCCAGGATTGCTCAGTATCAATATAAATTTATTTTACTGGATTCATTGTTATTCCTCATTTAATAATAAAGAATGTCATAGCAACCATGGCATACTATTAGGACAGTATTAAATACAAACTCTAAACTTTCAATGTTTTTTTTGAGCCCAGAATGGGAGGCTTTCTGCAGGGCATAGTGAACTGTTCCCACTGGGAAAAGGTTCCATTTTTGTCCCTGATAAACCCTTAAATTCTTGTAAAACAACACACTTTGTTAATAAATATGTGTAATAATACAAGCATTCATGTTCATCATGAAAGGGAATATTATACTTTGATATCTGAGTGGTACCATATTTAGTGACTTTGAAAGCTTCTGTTTCATTTTTAACTTTTAAAGGAAATTCATCTCGTGTACAAGGGATGGTCTCTTGATTTTCTCACTCTTTGAAGTTCTTGGACTAGGACCAGGGCACTGGATATCTGGTTGGTGTGCTCCTCAAGGGTGAAGCCTGACAATTTCTCTCTGCTATGTCCCTAACACCAGGCATACAGTAGGCACTCAATAAGTGCTCACAAATAAACAAACACTTTTTTTCTGACACAAAGATATGATAGGAAGCTTTCCTGGAAAAGAGACCCATAAACTGAGTCTGAAGAGATGGGTAGAGTTTAGTCCAGTAAGGGAAAATATGAGAAGAGCATCCCAGCTGGAGGAAAAAGGTATGGACAGGAACAACAGCAGGCTGTGAACTCTGACAATCAGAGCATTGGGTCAGCAGTAGGCCAACACTGAAATGATGCCAAGGAGAGAGATGCCAGCCAGGTCATGGATCACCATGGAGTGTAGGAATCATGGAGAGTTCTGAGGGGTATGAAGCAGAGAAGAGTCTTGGTTTGGTTCCTGATGTAGAAATATTATTCAAGCATCAGGATGGAGATGGATATCCAAAGGGTATGGCTAGCAAGGGTGAGACACTTCAGGAAGCCAGTGGAGTTTGGGGCATCCTGAAACTCCTTCACTCCATGTGCACAGGCTGTTCCCAAGCACAGGCTGGCTTGGGAATTATTTCCATTTCACCTGAGGCTCTCAGCAAGGCCAAACAAAGTAGCTCAGGACACCTGTTTTTGAAGCATTTCAAGTCTTGGACACAGTGTTTTGAGAGAGCACTTTGTTCTGAAGTAGAGTACCACCCTCCTCTTCCCTTCACCCCACACCTATTAGTGGGCACAGCCAGAAGATGGGCAGAGTGGAGAAAGCAGATGAAGTGCACCATCTCTTTTCCAGTTTCAACATTTCTGAGGACGGTCTTCCCAAGGGGAGAAGGAGTCTTGAGCATCTCTGAGAGGACAAATCTTGAATGGCTGCATTTACCAACCAAGAGCTTTGCACCAAATGGGGTGGAGGCAGCCACTTATTCCCTGATGATTGCCATTAGAAACGGATCCATCATCGCAGGTGTTTGGGCTCACAGACTTTCCCAGACTAAAGCACACAGTGAACTCACCTGAGTGCCAGGCATTGTTTTCAAGGTGCTTTCAAGAGCACTATGGGTTTTGAAAAAAGAAAAGCCCAAACCTCGTATTGTTTTGTACACATCAGAAACTGCCTACCTAATGTGGCCATTTCCAGACTAGTCTGTGAAGATAATAAAATGTTCTGAAGAAATATTCAAGATACCAAAATTACTCAGAGGAGATGGAAGAAATGTCAGCAAGGGCTCACGGAATCCTTTGAATTCAAGATGCGGTTCTTATAGCAAAGGGAACCTAATTGGTTGGCCAGCTCCACCAAAAACCCAGACAAGGAAGCACAATTCTTTGGCTGCTGGTGGATTTAATTTTCACAGAAAGAAAAACTTACTGATAGGGAAAGAGACTAGGAACTACAGTGGATTACAAGGAAAAACTCTTTCAAATTTATTTCTTGTGTAAATACAGACTGAGTACCCACTATGTGTTTAGCATTGCTCTGTGGGAAGGGAATTTATTCATGAGCAAAATAAAAATTCCTGCGCAAGTGGAGCTTACATTCCAGCATGGGATCTAAGGGAGGCCAAACCAAGGAAGCTCAGACTGACTGAGAGCTGCCACACACCTGAGCTCAGTGTAGAGACAATGTATTGTGAAGACAATGCAGTTTGGGGACAATGCATTGTGGGGACAGACAGATATGATGATGAGGAGAACATGGCTTAGCTCCGGGAGAAACCAGGGTGTGAATAAACCACTTGGCACGTAGTGAAGGCAAGCCTGGAAATAAGGCTTTGAGTCTGCAGCAGCCGAGGTGACTCAGATAAACTCTATGGCTGAGTCATCCAAGTGTGATGTGCATGACCCAGGTCTGATGGCTGAAGGTATGTATATGAGGACCCTAGATATGGGTAAACAAGAGGACATGGTCTTAGAAGACAGGGACACAAACCTTGTTTAGGGTAACTGTGGAAGAATTGGTGAGATCCAAAATTGCTCACTGCCTTTTGCCTAGCCAAAGTGAGATCATTCCTGGGGTCCAGCCTCATTTACTAATTAGAACCCTTTAGAAACTTAGTCTCCAAATTTCTCTCCTCCAGTATAAATCAAAACTCTGGCTCTGACTTTCCCTGGATGTCTAACAATGGATTCATCCCAGGTCCCCAGCAAGCTTAAAGGGAGCTCCATCTGAGAAGGTGCAGCTAATCCACCTGCAAGTGATTGGATTCAACCCTCTTGATATACAAGGTCTCAAAAGAGATTCCTGGATGAGGCACAGTGACTGCAAGAGAAGCACAGAATGCCTTGTAAGTTCTCCAGTTCCTGGCCCTCAATCCAGAAGGCGATGTGGTTAATATCCATGGATCTGTGGTCCCCTTGGAGCAGAAGCAGGGGCTGCACTAGAGTGAGTTTCTCTCAAGCCAGCTCTGGCAGCCTGGCCACAGCTGGACCTCACAGTTGCTTGTACTGCAGGAGGACACAAAGCTGAGTAGATCTCTACTGGTGTTTCCACAGATGTTCAAGAAGCAGCTGTATTCACCCAACACCTGGCTTGGCTCTACAACACTGGTTTTTGTTCCTTCCTTCTTGATGTCAAAGGTGCAGCGGCAGTCCCTGACAGGTCAACAATCTATCATCCATACTCACAAAATCTCCTGCTCTTCACAGATTCCTAATAAGGACCTATGGGTGTTATTGCTGTGCTTTAATACACATCCACCCAACATGAGACAACCTAAGACATAATCCCCATGAGATGCTTAATGAACTTTTCCTGGTAACCAGCATATGCTCCCATTTGAAATACCATGTAACTTCAAATAATACCAAACACCAAAAGATGATACAAAGAATACAACAGCAAGGCACATTAGAGATGGTTCTCCTTTTACAAAGAGTAATCAGAGTCACAAGTGTTGTCAAGGTCCTTCTATAAAGGGTCACATGGTAAATATTTTAGGCTTTGTAGACAAGAAGGTCTCTGTTGAAACTGTTCTGCTCTGTCATTATTGGAGTATTGACAGCACAGAAACAACTAGGGGTGCTGTGTTTCTGTAAAACTTTATTGACAAAAAAGGGCAGTGGGCCACATGTGGCTTGCAAGAAATAGTTTGATGTAGTACAATGAAAAAGAATAGGCAGAAAGAGGACAAAGTTTTCCGTAATGACAAATTTAAAGGACGGGAGTGTAGAAGGGGTAAAACCAGATTAGAGTGGGTTAGAGTCATGATTATATGTGTATATATTCACACACACATATTTCTCTGTGTGTGAATGTGTACTGGAGTATTCTCATTTCTGGCAGTTGAGAAGATTGGATATACTATATAAGATTTCTAGTGAAAAAAATTGGATTAAAATAATGCATCTCTGACCTGGACTGCGAGTAAGAAATGCTCAGCAGAACCCAGAAACAGAATAAAAGGAGAAACCCTGTGTGTGTGCAGCAAACTGTGAAAAACATTGAGATTCCCTCTGGCAGCTGCATGAGGCTCTGCGGAAAGGCCCAGAAGTCTCACCTGAACAAAGTGGGAACTCAATAGAAGCTCCTCTCCACTCTATTTATTGGACAGCATTCACCTTAGGTATTCCAATGCTGAAAGGACCCACAAGACTCAGTTTATAGTCATAAAACAGCTGACAAAGTATTCGGGGCAGCAGCACTGGATGTGCCTTGAAAGGGGTCTGGAGACTGTAGGCCGTGGTTTCTTTGTCCCCCCACAGTTGGTTTCACAGGACAGCCTCATCTCTACCAAGCACGTGTGCATATGAATGTGTGTGTTCACATATGTACATTTGTGCATATGCATATGGACATGCATTTGGGATACAGGTGTGCGAAACACCTTGGTACCTTGGAACCAGGAAACCTATTCACGAAAGGGTCTCTTATGGACATATTCTAGTGAAATGACCAGTTTTAACCGTTGAAATTCAACTACCCTCCTCAGCCTCCACCAAAAGCAGGAATAAGTCATATATCCAAATACTATTACTAAACAATGCTGACAGACTGCCACCTCATGTTCTGAAACTACTCACTGATCGGTGATTACAGAACACCAGTCATTGTTAGTGAACATATGCCAAAGCTCTGGCCAAGGGTCAGTAGCTCTGGAGATGAGCTTATGTCAGGACATCCCAATAAAGGTGATCCGATGCTTACACCACCTCTAGCTGTGATTCTTCAGTGTTAGGAATGCCTATGTGGTCCAAGAAATCTCAAAAGATAATCTGACTTAATGTGGTCCCAACTTGATAGTGCCCAGGTAAGAGGCAGGACCAGATACAAACCCTTTATGAGGAAACTCAGCTTCAACCAGGACCTCAAAGAACTCACACAGGTCAAGCTCAAGGGAAACTGGGAAGTTCACAGACAAGCTGCCACAACTATGAACAATACAGGGAAGAAACAGATCGAGAAGTCTTCAGATACTCAAGTCATTAGGTCACAGTGTAAAATGACTATTTTCCATGTTTAAAAAAATAAATGAGAAATTTGAACATAGAAAAAAAGAATCAGATAATCCAAGGAATAGTCAAAACAATTTGAAAAAGAATCAAACAAAGCTTCTCAAAATGAAAACTACAATAATTGAAATTTTCTAAAATAACTTAAACAAAAGATTTGACACACACAAAAAGAGAATAAATAAAGATAGAATGGAATTATCCATTAGTTATCCCAAGGTTCAAAGGAATGGACCAAGTGAAGGAGAGAGGTGTGCTGAGCCATCTTCAGGGAAAAACTCAGGCACTCCCAACATGCTGTTAGCTCAGCCCAGTTTGCTAGATCTTCTGTTTTGTTTTCTTTGAGATTTTAATGAAAAAACAAAAGCATCACTTTTTTGTGAAATCTCTTGATTTTTAAATGTTGGATAGAAATTCAGTTAAAATAAAACAGGTCTGTGGGCCTTGCAGCCAATGTTTGGTCAATTTGTGACTGGAGAGTACTGAAGACAGGAAGAAGTACAAGTCTAGGCGAGGAGGGAGATGACCAATGGCGGGAGGTCACTACAGCCGGGAATGATGGAGCCTGGAATTGGACTGAGCCATGGGCACGGACTTGCTTTCCCTCCAAGGCAGGAGAGACAGCGCTGCACATACACACTCGTTCCGCTTAGTATATCCCAACCGGTTGAAAAGTTCAATGTGAGACCCCGCTGTTCCACGAACAAACTACCTGATCTTTAGGTGAGGACACTCAATCAGGGAGTTCCTGTAAAATCAAACTGAACCTTCATGTCCTTGAGACAGTAGACATACTAAGTACACAAAATATTGGGGTGCTGGATCTTACATAGGTATGATAACATCAGAATTGTCTAAAAGAATCCTGGAAATATAGACTCTCTTGTTGCCAGGCAAGTTGACAAATTTCCTACCAGTAAATTATCTTTAAATATTCACCAAAAACTTAATGGAACCTGGAACTCTGTAATAAGGGAAAATATTTTCTGACACTGATTTCTGAAGGAAGACTATCTCTAGTTTAAGAAGCCAAAGAACAAGAAAGCAACAATCAAAGTAGAAGAAAGAATGGGGAAGAAGTGAAAAGAACAAATAGAATAATATCCTGACGTTTTGAAAGTCATTGAAAATTGGCAACGTGTATTCTGGGCTTCAAGTTTAAAAGTGATATTATTTACTGATGTCCTCATAACTTCTGGCAAAAAGATGAGATCACACATCACTTCTCCACTGGCAGGGAGAGTATCTTTGAAGCCACAATCAGCTTGCTGCCCTCTGTATACTGAGCACCCTCAGTGGTCGGCAGCAAATGGGAGTGCCATAAAGGCAATTTCTATTTTCAGCCTAGACCTCCCCGTAGCTGGATGTTTATTTTGTGCCCATTCTCAACAGCTAATGACCTCTCTTGTCTGCTATTTCAAAGAACCAACACTCTGCGGAAAAAGGCCGTGTGCTGTGCCGAAGTCTTAAACTTAGGATAAGAATGCATATTTGATCAAGATCTATGTAAATTCCACCCACAAACAGAGTGCATATTTTCCTGTGCTTTGAAAGTACAGTTAACCTCTGTCTGTATTTGTGTTTCTACAAGTGGCAAAGCCTTCATTTAATGTTTTTTATTACCCTTTTATATTCAACCTCTCCCATTTTAAATCCCTTCTTGAAAAAGTAATCTTCCCCCCAAACAGATACAGACCTTTACAACACACACAAAAGAAGTCACAAAATAATTTTTGTGCCTTGTGTCCTATATGTGAGATGCTTTCAAGAGCATCACTGAACCAAACAAAGCCCAATCCTTGCCATTTATCTTGAATACTGTCTTGGGTACAGTTTGGAATCACATTTTGCCTGCAGAATTGTCACCCTTTCATAAAATCTAAACTTTTTTTTTCAATGTTAAGCATTTAAGTAGTATTTTTAGCACATTAAAATTGCATAATAATATGGCAGTCATTTTCACTTTAATCTGTCACATTAAGACAAAAAAATGTAGATTGCTTTTTTTCTTTCTCTGTGAAGCCTTGTTACTAGATTTTCCAGAGGGACAACAGAAACTATGCAAGGATCTTGTTAAAATGCAGATTCTGATTCAGGAGGTCTGAAATGGAGATAGAACTAAAACTCTGTATTTCTAACATGCTGCTGATCCAAGGACCATATTTGGAGAAGCAGAATGACCACAGCAGTGGTTCCCAGCTTTGGCTCCACATGCAAATCCCCTGAGGAGCTGTAAAAGCATGGTGTTGCCCCATCCCACTCCAGAGATTCCAGTCTAATTGGCCAGAAGAGTGGCCTGGACATCAGAAGAATGTGAAAGCACCCCAGGTGATTTCAAAGTGTAGCTTAGTTGGTGAATAGTGGTCTAAGGCAGGATCTAGCTGACAGACATTCCACATCCTCCACTATGAGCTCCTGCGGAGAGCTCTGTGGTTCTAACCTCTTCTTTCCATGAAAACTTTATAGCCCAGTCATTAAGGAAGTACACCATTGTTCACAATGCCACCAGTGTGCTTGAAATTAAATATGACCCCCGTGGAGTAAATGACCAGGCTCCCAACATAAAGAATTAGCACATTTGGGTCAGTGACTCCCATGGACACAATCTGAATGGTCCAGTGTGAGAAGTTTCAGAGTCTTGTATTTTGATCTCATTCAAGCACCACATGCCAAAACTCCGGGAGGAAGATAAAGTCTTCTGCATTATTCAGATAAAAAGACTGAGGCAAAAGTAAATTAAATATTTAAATAATTAGGGGCTAGTATAAGTCTACGTTTCCCAAAGAGTAGCAGTATTCTATCTCCACCTTGTAAAATGACGTAAGTACACTAAGTGCTTTGTCAAAGACTTAAGATAAGGAAATCATGTTGGTGAGGACTTCAGGGACACCTTGTGATTTCTCAAAAAGCCCTGGGGTTTGATCCAGCTGATTTTGAAGATGAGCAGTGTGAGTTATGCCCCACCTGGCTTAATGACCCACTAGGGTGTCTTCACACCTATGAACATAGATATGATGTGACTATCAATGCCTAACATATGTTTAAAGGACTACAAATATTCTTTAAAAACAATGCATTGTAAAAAATAGATTTAGCTCATGAGACAGGTACAGAAAGAGATGCTAGATTCAGAATATTCCCTGGGAAAATTTAAACAGCCTCCAGATTCTATTCCCCTGGCTTAGAATTGGTGATAGTGATACTCCTTCACTGATTCACTTTTAGAAAGCTGTCTCGGGTCTACAGTTATAATCCATCGTATTACTATCTGACGGCAACTGAAGCCAAGGTTCTAGTGAATTTTTCTAATATAGTTGAACATATACATGAAAAGTCATTATTTTCTTCATTTATTTTTCTGTTCTCTTCATGACCTCTAGGGAATTATCCATAAATACTATTGAATAATAAGATAACTTTGAGGACACCAAATAGCACTCCAATGTCCAGAAAGGATGCAGCAGTTACAGACATAAGGTTCCTACTGCATACATCTCTGTTCTGCAGTATTGGTGTTGGTAAAATCAACTATTTCAAAAGGATTGACCTAATGAAGCATTCAAATTCAGGAGTCATTGTGAAGGCCAAATATAACCAATTATCATTAGCATGTGAATGTAGATAGAGATCATGATATTGGGGTGAGCATTAATTTACAGTCAGACTTTAGTAAATCTCTTCCATGTGTTTTTGAGTCTTGCAAAAGGGGTTCAAAAGCTTCAAAGTCCCATGTTGCTGTCCTGCCAGGTCTCAATCCCCTATGACATTGAGACAGGAAGTACTGCTGTCTGCAATCTTGCCCACGCGGCACCAGGTTAAATGCGTATTAGAGGGGTCCCCAAGACAGGGTGCTTGTATCCCAGTATGTTCCAGTATTTCAGTCTCTATCTAGAACCCAGGCACTCATAGATCTCTTTGAAACAATCTATATTTAAGTCCAAGCCATCACATATATTTATAAAGTCTACTCTCCTCCTACACCATCTCAGATTCTCTCAATTGCCCCTTTTTACAATGAGCTTTCTTCCAAGAGACTCCAAGTATATAAATGTCAGTTGTCCTCTCCAACCTGTTCTCCAGTCATTCCCAAACCTTGGGACTCAAGCAATGGGCACAACTGAGACTAAAACAAAGATTCATAATAGTAGAAAGTGTTTGGCCATAGAACCAAAGAAGTAAATACAGAAATATGTCATTTTTATTTAAAGTTCCTTTGTCAAAGCCAATGAGTACATGTTTAGGCTGACAAATGGTAGGGTATGCACTGAATCTGGCATTTGATAGGAAGCCCGAAATTTTCAGAACAATGGGAATCTACAATGTGATCTTGTTAAAGATATTACTGACAAAATAAACTTGCCAAATGGAAAAACCCAAATCAAATTATTATTCAAGTAAACAAATTGAAAATGGAGGCATTCCCAGATGCTTTTGACAAGGGGCAAATGGATTACTAAATCAAACATTTCATAAATAAATTAGCAAAATGCATTAGGTAACACTAACATTAATGATGCACACCAGGTTGCCAAAGTTCTTAATCGAATCTTTTCAAGCTATGCCCTTATATTGTGAAAGGGTCAGCTCTTACAGACAGCTCATAACACAAAGCAAGTCTCTCCAACGACATTTCTGCCATCACGAAATGTTTTTCTTCTGATCTGTCTCCAGGCCTAACATTTTTGCAAATTAACTGGATTACATTATCCTTGATGGCTTAAATTCAATTATCTAAATAACTAACCAGCCAACTCCATTACTAAATTATCCACCTGCTGCCTGAACTTTTTGGTTTGACAACGTGCTGGTTTATTTCTTTTTTGAAAAGTAAATGTAGATCTTTACTCCTCCTGGAAAAAAGACATGAACATTATCTTTCCTTTTTAAATTACTTTGGGGATCATTAAAATCTTCATTGCAAAAGATTCAACAACACTGAAAAGTTCAGAAGCAAGGGATGAATGATCATCTCTCCATTCCCGCTCTCTTCCCAATGTTCTTACTCTGGTCTACTTTCTTTGCCATTTAGTTTCAAACTGTATATAACCTCAAACAATACCAGAATAGACATGTTCACTTTTGTGCAGATGTCTAGGTCAAAGTGAAGTTAAGTTTTATTTATGAAAATATTTTCATGTTTCCTTTCCATAAAAGACTTCATAGGTTTACATTTCCTCCAACAGTGTATAAATAGGCATGTTCCCCTTTGCACACTTCAAATTTCATATTACACATCATTTAGTTTTTTTTATGTCTGACAGATCAAAACAACTTATTATTTGTACTTGTATTTCCATGGTTACCTGAGATTGTATATCTCTTCATGTTTATTGGCCTTTTTTACACATAGTTTTAAACCTGATATAGGGAGTTAGAACAGTCTTGCAAAATATAAACAAAAAAATCATAAGATTAAAAGCTGCCAAAATATGTATTGGTAGAAAACTTTCATGTATATATGAGGTCTGTCAGAAAAAAAGTGCAACCATTGTTAATATAATGAAAACAGTTTGTATGGCATCAATGTAATCTGTCAGCCAAGGAGAGTGGACTGGAATGCCCATGCATGAATAATGACTTCATTTTACTAGTCTGAGGGTGTGGTAGATGCCATTGAGTGATCATGTGTTGTGTGGTTCTCGCATTCAAAATGACTGACTGAATATGACTGAAATTCAAGTAACGAATTTGCATCAAGTTTTGCATTAAGCTTGAACTTTCCTCTGAAAAAAACTATTTGGATAATTCAGAAGGCTGCAGCTATGGGCAACTGGTGATTGGCAGTTTTATCACGACAATCTATTTACCTGTGCATCATGTCTTGTGCAGTTTTTTGGCAAAATACCAAATCACCAAGGTGACTCAGACCCTCTACAGCCTGGATTTGGTGCCCTGTGACTTATGGCTTTTCCCAAAACTGAAATCACCTTTGAAAGGGAAGAGATTTCAGACCATGGATAAGGTTTAGGAAAATACAATGGGCAACTGATGGCAATTGATAGAATTGTGTGAGGTCCCAAGGTGCCTACTTTGAAGGGGAGTGAGGTGTAATAGTCCTATGTATAATTTTTTCTTGTATCTTGTATCTTCTTCAAAAAAATGGCTCTGTTTTCCATATTATATGGTTGGATACCTTCTGGACAGACCTCATACATACATATATATCTATACATATATACACACATATATGAAAGATAGACATATCTATATACACACATAAACACACACACACAATAAAACAAATAATCTACTTTTCTTCCCAAAAGTTCAAAACAATTTTGTTATATTATTTATTCTAAATAGGTCTTTGTAGAGTATCTATAAGATATATGTCATATAAGACTATAATAAATAGTCTAATTTTCCAGATGCTAAAATTAAACCTAAGAATAAGTCTTTCAGTCTCATCAGAACAACTATAGCCATCAACTCTGGCATAGGGCAGTGCTGACCAGAAGTGGGTCATCATTATGCTTACACAACAGCCTGTGCTCTAAGGAGACAGCCCACACTATGTACTATGCTCTAAAGGAGACTTAGGTCTTGGCTAAGATGTTTTCATTTTAGAATCTATCCTAATGGTCTTTCCAAAGTGGAACCAGGTAAAAGCCTTGAGATAACAAGGCACATAGGGCTGTAGCTAACTGTTGACGTCCCAATAGACATTATCTTCCCAAACAATGGCATATTCTTCAATGTGGCAAAACTGCTAGGTCTTCTGTCTGGAGAATAACTTACAGATTTGAGTACTGTAGTCAGAAGTCTACCCTAAGCCCTGTTACACTGTGTGCACTAGGATAGAAAGCTAAGTGAATGGTATTTGTACACCAGAAGTTCTTTGTTTTTAATTTTTTTTAATTTTTTAGTGTTATTCACTTACAGTTGTCCCCATTTTTCTCCCATTGCTCTAATGTGCTAAGAAAATGAAGTTGTTTTAATCAGCTCAGAATCCTGGAAAATTTAGATGTCATGTACATTCATGACATCTAAAGACTCATGGTAAGTCTTTCAAGCTTATCTAAATCTAAAGACTTATTTCACAGAAAGTAAAACTCAACAAGAGATAATGACTTCTCAAGGTCATGCAGCTAGTTCATGTCAAAGCTGAGTCACAAAACTCCCAGTGATTCCACTATGCTCTATACTATGCTGCCTTTCCATCACTCAGGGGTTCCTGATAGTCAAATAATGCAGTTAACAAGCTTCTAGCTAAAGATGACACATGATTCATACTCTTAAGATTCTCTTCCTCCCAAAACTCTACTAAAGCAACATAAGAACATATAAGACAACAGAAATGAAACATTGGAATCTCACAAGTAGATTCATCAGTGTTATTTAACTATAAAAATCTGAATTATTAGCCAAGGAGAACTTTAAATACATTACAGAACTCCTAAAAATGTTCAAGAATTACTTGCACCAAGTTCCTTTGGAATGGGCAGGTATTTGTGTATTATAGAAAAAGAGAATTCCTTGGGAATTTACTTACGGGGCAGTTAGAGCCCAGACCCCTTCCATATACCCATGCAACAAAGCCACTGCCCTCCCTCACTACAATGGAAGAACAGGGGTGATAACTGAGAATTATTATTTATAGATAATGAATAACAGTCTTGACTGCAGAGCCAAGGGGTGATGAGCCCAGATCCAGTGCTAGTGACTGTCACTAATAATATTAACTATTGTTTTCTTAAATTGCTTTTTCAGGTATTGACTCTCAAATTAAATATGACACACATAAACAGTGAGGACCAGAAGTACCCTTACTGTAGATCCACCTGGGTACATCACCAACACCCTTTCTGATGACTTCAATTTAATCAAAAGAAGGTTATATTGGGTGAATCTTAATTAGAGGAGCCCTAAAAGCAGGTAAAGCATCAGAAAGACATTCTTTTGCTGGACTGAGAGAAAATAAGCAGCCGTGCTGTGAACTGCCTATAAGGCCCTGTGTAAGAAATTGTGGGAGGACTTCACGGTGGTCCACATTGATAGCTAGTAAGAATAAGGCCTCAATCCTATATCCACAAGGAATTAAATTCTACCACAACCAGTAACCTTGGCAGAGGATCCTGAGCCTCAGGTAAGAATCATTACCCTGGTCAATACCTTTACTCAGCCAGCTTGAGCAGAGGAACTAGCCAACACATACCCAAACTCTTAAAGCATGGAAACTTAGAAAGTGAATTTGGGTCACCTTAAGTTACTGTGTGTGCTAATTTGCAATACAACTGTAGAAAATCAATACCTCTGGGTAGTATCAATGGGAAAAAATGGCCAAGAAAGAATAAGGAGGAAGTAGACCCCAGGCCAAGTTCACTATTACTTCAGCAGGAGTGAATTTTTCATCTTATGTTCTTCATATTTATTCCTCCACTTCTAACTGAAGAGAAGACTACTTTCCCCAATTCCCCTAGTCAAATTAGAAACAGGCTTTGAAACTTGATTCTCTCAGTGGAGAGGGGGAAGTTCCGACCCGGCTCTCATCACATGAACTCTGGGGCGACAGTGGGCTTGTTGAAAAGTGACCAGAGTAAAAGCAAAGTGCTTGAGACAATCTGACCCTAAAATGAAAACAGCCAGAAAAATGAGAATCATTACCTCAAAAGCAAAAAGTCAATGATAAAAATGGCACAGAGCTTTGATTGTAGACACACCAAAGTCAAGAGCTGAAAATAGAGATCCAAAGCAAAGGAAGCCTTGTGCCATTTCTGGTAAAAAGCCATGGCACAGTGGGCACATTGGAGGTGAGCATGTGAGTGGTCTGTGTATATGCCAAGACATTGTAAAAGTATAGAGTAAGGGAATACACAATTAGTGCAGGCCTTCACCAAGTGCTAGCACACAGGTTTGGGAAGCCTCTGGCAAGCCCACATTAGCTTCTCTGGAAAGCTCCTACCAGTCTACTTTGGAAATTGTGTGGGGAAGTGGGCCCGAAACAGTCCATACACCTTGGCTGGGACCAGTTGTATGTTGGAACTGTTGTAGGTTGAGACACCCTCAGAAGCCACCCAGCTGAAAGTGGAGAACACATTTATGGAGGTCTCGATCTCTAAAGGAGGTCTCAAATGGAATTATTATAAAGACAATTCATGATTTTAGACATGTCTTATACTGTATGGAAATTTGTCCTATTATAAGAACAATAAAATAAAAGACCCAGAACATTTTGGCACAGGCTCACCCTTTCACAGCCCATCCTAGTGATCATCTGTCTCAAAGCCCCTACACAGATAAAGTTCAAAGATGTTATGTAACTCTGGAAGAACCTAATACTTATCTTCAGATATCCAAACACCACCATAAGACAAAGTGACAAAGAAAGGACTGAGTTGGAATTCCCAACACTGTGTTCATGAGTGGTGTGAGCTCAGGCACCACTTCTGTAGTGGTCACTTCACTTCTCTGAACTAAAGTTTTACCATCTGCAAAATGGATATAATGAATACAAACATAGGGTTGCTATGAAAATGATCAATGCAATCATGGACCCACAGCATAGTACATGACATATAACTTTTCTGCACATTTTTTTATGAGTCTTAGGAGCATCTGTTTGTCCCTCTCTACCCTTCAGACCCATTTCCCAGTCTTCTTAGAAGAAACCAAAATTAATCGGCTTTTAAATCTGCAGTTCTAAATCCTGAATCCTAGAACAAACCCCACACACACTCTTGAGACTCAGTATAAAATATCACTGGTGTTCCTTTTATTCCACACAGCCTCCCAGCCTTATAGGAAAGGCCTGTAAGGCCTTGTCCGCAGAGTACATCAGGGAAGATCAAAGCCCCAAAGCCCAGTCCTGAACACAGTCAAAGGAATGCTGTCTTGAAAGAATTCAATCACTGGATTCTAGATGTTTCCAGCATGTTAAACAGGAATTGAAAAACAACAATGGAAACAAGACTCAGGGCAACAAAAGTGCAACCATTAAATTTTCATGATTTCAGAGCTTAGGACATGTGTTTATCACTATGGCACTTTTGATGTCAGTGAGTTTATAATGAATATATCTGTTGAAAATCAGTCCTATTCACAGCAATAGTTTAGTGCATAATGCTGGAATTTTAGAAATTGTTATCAAAATTATTTCACTATTAAAACTAAAGAAACTTTTAATTAAATAAAAGAGCCTAAATGTCCTAGCATCATTTCCTTTTTTCAACAGGCTAAAAATGTTCATAGCTGTCAGCTAATGCTTTCTTATTATGGCACCTTGGTGAAGCCAGCTGGGCCATCTTTTTCTTTAAAAGAAATTTGATACAGAAAGTTTCATGATTTAATTCATGTATAGTAAATTCTGGTTTCTAGCTCATATCCCCCAGTCCAGAGTCATTTTCACAGTATTTCAATCCCCAGCCCACCATCACACAATTTATGCACACAAATACACATACATTGAATAAGAGAAACTCCTTGAACACCAACTGTGTTTTGAAATGTTTACTACCTCTTTTATATCGTAGGAGCATTCCTTTGACTTGTCATCTGCTGGCTTTGCAGTAGGAAGACCCTTTTTTCATGTTGAGTTACACAACAGACCCTGAAACAAGAATTTGAGCACAAATGGTTTACTGGGGAGTGTGGGGGTGACCTTGGGAATCACCAGCGGGAGTGGATAATGAGACAGATTGAAAGGCGGCCAATACAGGGTGTTCTGATGAGCATGTTACCACTGTGAACCACTAGGGCTCAATCTCTCAGTTGGCCTCCGGGAGTCTGTCTAGAATACATCTCACTGAAGTTCCTCCTCTAAGGGGTGAAAGAGCTGAAGTATTTACCCGCCAATTTCTTTTTGATCATTGATTCAAGTCAGCTGCAGGTAAACTTCTCTGCACTTCTGGCCTGCTGGCCCTCCACACCGGCCCTCCCGCCACACACACACACAGACAAAGCACACTTCTACAGCCAGAAGAAGTCCTTGGACTTTTTCAGAGGCTAGCAATGGGAAGCCATCAGCATAGAATACATAGGAATGGTGAGTGGAAAGCAAAGGTGGGCAAGGGGCCTGACAATGTCCTCTTTGTGCTACGTATAAACATCCTCCATTCCAGACTCTCTCAAGCGGACTTTCTATCACTTGTCATCTCTGCCCCAATAGTCAGGCCACTTAGAAATGAACCCTGGAAGCTCTCTCTAGAACAACCTGCCTGTGACGTGTCCTTGTACACAGTCCTGACCAGGGCCATTGCTGGCAAAGTAAAAGGGGCCAGATGCAGACAGGCACCAAATCAGACTCAGTATACATAGTGGCTAAAATCATGGATGCTGGTAGCCCACCACCTAGAACTGGAGTTCAGATCACCTATTTCTCTCTTCAAAGTTATTTCAGCACTGGACTATAATATTTTTCATGAGCCAACCCTGTCAGCCAGATTTCTAATAGACACCCCCAAAAGCAGTACCAATGACATGTTGATTAATACTAGATTTGTACAAACACAAAAACCCAGCAGTAGAGAGCCTAGTACTTTCTTCAAATAGAAAACATGCTTGAAGAACCATGCAGCAAGAACTTTTTTTTCTGGAAGAACCTGCAGATCCTCTAGGAGAAATCTGTAAGAAATAACCTCGATCTTGGCAGACTAAAAACAATTTCAGAGACTTCCAGATTCATTATAGTCCCACAGGCCACCAGCCAGGGAAGTGGAGCCATGTGGAATTGATTGGGCATAAGAAAGGCTCAGAAGATTTTAACTTAAAAACAATTTAATTATAAAAAGATAAAAAACAGACCTTGAAAGGAAAAAAATGTGAGAAAATTCTTGAGTATGTGTGTCTTTAAAAAGAGACAATGAGAAAAAGAAAAAATATAAATAGAAAGACAGTAACTCAGTGGAAAGTTGAGCGAATGAGAGAAACAATAAAAGGGGGGAAGGAGAGAAACAAATTGTCAGTTGAGATTTTTAAAAATAGTATGGGAAATGGAGAAGCCAAAGAACTTATATATATGACCCATGGACATGAACTAAGGTGGGGGAATGATGGTGGAACGGGGGTATAGGGTGGAGGGGAATAAAGAGGAGAAAAATGGGATAACTGTAATAGCATAATCAATAAAATATATTGAAAATAATAATTCTGGTTGGTTCAAATTTAAAATTACTCATTGGAATAATAGTTCATAAAGAGGAGGGGAAATAATTAAATAAGCAGGCCTGAGGAGAACAGAATGAGGCAGCCCCCCAGATCTAAGTATCAGGACAAAATGGGCCATCTCTTCAGGTGTCTGCCCTGAGTACCCCTCATTTTCTATTGATACCCCAGGGAAACTCAAATTCCCAAGAGAAAGATTCTGGACTATTTTTTATCACATGACCTACCTTTAATTGAGGGGCGAGGAAGGAATCCTGACTAACAGTTTCTCACAGACCATGTAGAATGGGCATGGTGGGAGGTCTTCATGATAATACTGAAACAAAAAGCAATAGATGCCAGGCAGGCAGAAGCTTCAACTGTCCAGTGCCAACAGAGAACCCAAAATAGAGAAAACTGGTGAAGCTCAAAGGCAGGTAGGAGGACCACCTACAAACCTGGGAAAGATTAGGAAACAAGAAAGAGAAGAGGTGGATGAAGAGAAAAAAAGTTAGGAATGAAAGAAAATGATTCAGTGGACAGAAGGTGTATTTAAAAGAAGAGGGAATTGGAGGAGGAGGGATAGAGGGAGGGGAAGGAGGAGAAGAAATTCAGTTTCTGCATAAAGTAGGAGTCAGACAAAGGGAAGGAAGAGAAGGGAGTGATATGGAGATGGAGATGATGTCAAAGAATGACCTAGGGCACACTCACAACTCCATGGATCTGTGGTGATGTTGATTCAGACATACTGCTTCTTATGCCTGTGAAGTGGATAGCAAGTAGTGGGGAGGTCCCAGGCCACCTCAAAAGAATGAGATTGGACATCCCCTTCAATTGGCATGGACACCCACTAAGAGTTTGTCATGTGAAGGGTTAAAGGAACTTTGAGAATTCTCCCTGTTTATGTCTGAGCTGTGATCTTCATTGGAAAAGCAAAATATGGTGGTTTCTCCCAGGGAGAACTGGCCCTTCTCCCCAGAAGATTAGTACCTTTTGATCTTTAGCTGTTCCCTTGGAAGAATTGGCCCTTCTCCCAGAGGGAACGATTAGTTAGTCAAAATCACATGAAGTCCTTGGCACATAGCCACCTGTGTCTAAAACATTTAATCATAGCCCCCAAAGTGAGACTTTGGAATCCCAACCTGGGGAAGGACGCTTCGCTGGGAACTGTTCCCAGACAAACCCCAAATGCTGCTGTCTCTGGGATTCCCCAGTGTCTCTGTTTGGATGTTGGTGATTTCCCATCTGGTGATGTATGCTCTTGATTCTTGCTTTTCTCATTGCTATTGCTTAATAAAGTGCTTAACTTTTCACGTTTGACTTGGGGTCCTTATTGTCTGTGAATCCAAACCTCCAAATTAAGTGGCCACGAACTCATACATGCCACTTAATGGTTACAGCATGGACACCGACTAAGTGATGGTTGCTCTTGTCCCAGGTCTCTGTTTCTGGGACAATAGCAAATCACCCCAAAAGTTAGTAGCTTGAAACCACATATTGTCTCTTATGGTTCTTGGTTTGACTGTACTTGCTGTAGTTTTCACGTGATGTGTTTCATACAATTCAGTTAGGTGTCAACTGGGGTTGTAGTCATCTCAAGGCTGCATTGGGTATGGAAAGGGTACCAATGGGTACCAATGGGTATCAGTGGTTATGGAATGCTCAAGTTGATGCAGTTACATGACTGGCAGTAAATGCTATAGTTTGGCTGAGGCTGTCAAGAAAATACCTCCATGTGGCTTAGGAGTTCCACAGCAAGGCAGCTGGAGTCTGAAAGGGAGTATCTCAAAAGTGGATATACCGAGTGGCAGAAAGAGAAAGGTCAATCAATTTAAGGTAAGCCTGAAATTGACACTACATTTTGTCCTTTCTGGTGAAAGTAGACACAATAGAATTGCAGTGATGATCCAGTTCCATACTCTGCAAGGCTCAGATATGCCATGGGTCCCCTGGCCCTGCTTGTTGACATATCCCACATTCATTGCTACTAATATGGCAGAGATTCCTGTTTTTCTAATTCATATATATATATTCTTTCAATAGAATTGCTTGAGACTTATGGAATTCTTTAAACCCCAAAATATCTTACTGGCAAGTATAATTATTACAAAAAAAATATGTACACTATTAAAGAGTCCTTATTACATACCAGACATTCACAATCTTATAAATCCTACAACAGTTTAAAAAGATTTAGAGAAGAAGAAACTGAATGGTTAGACAGAAGGGCCAATACTAGGGAATTGGTTGGATAAATTATTCAAATTCAGGTCCAAGTGGTTGAACTCCATTTAAAACTCAGTGTATCATGTTATAAATCCCAAATCAATCTGATTCTTCAACACCATTTTGTAGTGACTGGAGTCTTTTCTGCAGGAATGTGAACCATCTTCACCACCCTTCAAAGATGGACAGGCGATTAGGTGAAGAGTCCTACATCATCATTAGTATCACAGTTTTGTACTTAGTTCTGAGTTAGAAGCCACTAACTGATTTTCAGGTGGATTTCCAATGGCCGCCACTCAGGAGAGTTTGCCTCCCAGTGAATTCCTTCTTGTATGGGAGAATAATAAGAGGACTGCTATGTAGGCTAAACCTGAGGAGGTTAAACTGCGGATTCTTAAAGAAAACCAGACAAAAGACTGTAAAGAAAAGTCATCCTTTACTTTCTCTGAAAGCCATATGGACATACAGAAACCATCCCATCAGGAATGGCCTATAAAACTTGGGTCTAGGCTGAAACTCATTCCCAACAATTTCTAGTCAAGATACTGAAAGAATTTGCTGGCAAATTAAACAACTATCAATTTACTTGGCAGGCTAAAAAAAAGCAAGTACAAAAGTTTGCTATTTCCAGAGGCAATATACATTCATAAATCTCAGTATAAACAAGATTATGGACTTACCCTTAATTTTAAAGTCTGTAAATTGACCATTCTTTTGATTAATTTAAAATGCTAAAAAGTCAGTTTAGTACTGTGCAATCTACAGATGTTTCCTGATTGCATTTGCTAGAGATATTTTGATAACAAGCAGCAGAAATGGGTAATGGCTACCTTAGGCAAGAAGAAAATTCATTAGAGGGCTTAGCAGGCTCTCAATGGATTATGGGAGGAAAGGGAGGGGATACTGAAGGACCAGGGCTAAAATGGATGGAGACAGATCCAAACAGTTTTAGTAGCCTGAACTGCTTGGTACCATCAAGAATAAAGGTACTCTAACCCTTTCATCCTTCTCTGCATCTTTTCAGTCCAGATTTAAAATCCTAGGAACGGTTTGGTTAGCTGTCCTTCCTTTATGTGGCTATCCATTTTTTCTACTGCTCCTGCTCCTTGGGGTTACCACAGTAGTAGGGGAAATCCATGAGGGAGAAAAGAAGAAGAAGATGGAGGAAGAAAGGGAGGGGGAGAGGTTGGGAGGGAGAGAAAATACAAGAAAGACCTTTAAAAAGCAGAAAGAAGGAAGGAAGGGAAGGAAGAAAGGGAGGGAGGAAGGGAAGGAAAGAGGGAGAGTGGGAGGAGGGAGAAAGAGAAAAACAAAGAAAGGAGAAGGGAAGGAAAGAGGGAGAGTGGGAGGAGGGAGAAAGAGAAAAACAAAGAAAGGAGAGAGAGAGAAAGGAAGAAAGGAAGGAAAGAAGGAAGGGAAAGAGAGAAAGAGAAAGAGAAAAAGAGAAAGGAAGGAAGAGAGAAAGGAAGGGAGAGAAAAAGAGAAAGGAAGGAAGAGAGAGAAAAGGGAAGGAAGGAAGGAAGGAAGGAAGGAAGGAAGGAAGGAAGGAAGGAAGGAAGGAAGGAAGGGAGGAAGGGAGGAAGGGAGGAAGGGAGGGAGAGGGAGCAAAGGAAAAGGAAAAGGAATGAGGGAGAAAAGAGAAACAGAAGGAAAAAAGAGAGAGGAAGAGAAAACCACATGAATGGCCAATACTAAGGTATAGGTTACATAAATTATGTTATGAATATAACATAAAAATTAATAAGAAATTTTAATTACAATGAAAAATTATAAGAAAAAATATTTAATCCTTTCAATATAGTAACAAAGTAGTTTACCAAACAGTGTGTTCAATTTAATCCCATTTTAGGAAGGAAAGAAGAGAGAGTGGGAGAGAGGGAGGGAGCATGGAAGGGAGGGATAAATAAATAAGAACCCATACATGCATGAAAAAATTGATGATGGAAATTCAGTCATTTTTAGTTTATTGTTTTAGCTTATCTCTGTGATTTAAGTTTTTGCTTTTGAAAGGATGGTAAAAAACAAAAGGACTTTCCAGGTTTCAAAACTTCTTCTTATCTCTACCCCCATGTTCATTGCAGCATTATTCACAATAGCCAAGACATGGATAAAACCTAAGTGTCAATGATAATGCTCTTATTTCACTTAATATATATAAACATATATATGTATGTATGTAGAGATACATGCATATACACACAAAATGAAATATTATTCCGCCATTAAAAAACCCTGTGACAACATGGAAGGGTCTCAAGGGCATTATGTTAGGTGAAATAAGTCAGACAGAGAAAGACAAATACTGTATGATCTCATTTATATGTAAAATCTAAAAAAAATAAATAAAACTCACACATAGAACAGATTGGTAGTTGCACGAGGTAGGAGTGGGGAGTGGGTGAAATGGGTGAGGGGGTCAAAGTTACAAACTTCTAGTCACAAGATAATTCCTGGGGATGCAATTAAAAATATACACACATGCAAAAACTTCCCCCCATGAATCTCTAAGGTAAATACAATAAATAGTATTACTACCTCATTCCATAGACGGCAAAGTTGAGGTTCAGAGAGGATATTCTCAGGAAGAATCACAGGCAGAACTAAGAGAGGAAACTAGAGCCAGAGTCTCCAAGTCTTGGCTCTGCTTTCCCTTCCTTTCTCAGACTGGCTGGATCACCTGAATGTGACCTTTAACCAAAGGGTTAAAATGGACAGTCAACACCCTTCTTATGAATCAGGCCAGTCTCCCTGTTTTCTTTAGTTTTGAGAGCTGCCTTTAAAACGCACTGAGCTTGGGCTTTTTCTCCTTTTTTTTTTTTTTTGCGAGAAAGGGTGATTAAAGTGGTATTGGACATCCTGAATGTTGTATTGGAACTGCTGAACGTAATCTTTCACATGCCATTTTGAAATCATCTCTGTGTCTGAAAGGTCACTACCGCTGGCTAAATGGCATTGATTTCTAGGCATTTATAGATGTACATGACAACTCCTGAAAGGGGATTTCATGGATCAAGGAGCTGAGCCAATGGGATGCAAGTGGTATCTCCTCTGAGCATAGTCATTATAAGAGAAAATAACCCTAGAAGCTTGCATCACCAGCAGATTTGAAATGGAGCCATACTTTCCTCAGATGACAGCTGTCGTTGCAACTTCCTCACAGCCCAGCCTTTCCCAGGCCACAGCTTCGGGGCTGACTTTAGGATGACCAACACCATGCTGCCCACAAGGTCCCATTTGCAGCTCCTCTCTCCAAGCACCCAAGTGACTGATACTTTATAATAGAACTCAAACCAGGTTTCGTGCTCTGTGGGGGTGGAGGTGGGGCTGAGGCTAAGGCACACAGGGTCCACAGATGCTGCTTTCCACTGTGAATTCTAAAAGCCTTAGAAAGAGCATTGAGGTTTCATTTAAATGCTTTTAACTTGAGATAATTCTGCCCATGTTGAGTGCTCCTGGTAATTTCAGATTTCAGCAAGTCAGATGAGCCATGACTTGAGATTTCCTACCATCAAATGCAATGCCATAAAGCCAGCAACGAATCTGTCTCATGCCACCCCATGTGCCTTTGTTCAGTGGTCAGCCCTCATGCTCCACAATCAAGCACTTGAGAGCTTTGGATCAGGCTGTGTGTGAGGACACAGTGATTTTTATCCCAGGGAAAAGACCAAACCAAATGTGTATGCCAAATTAACCCAAAGAAATTGGTATCTCAGTAGAGATGACTCCTGCCTATTTTGTGGGTTTCTATGACTTGCTCTTTTCCAAGGCACTTAGGTAAAGATTTTGAATTATTTCCCATATAATGTCAAGTTTTTGATAGGAATAAAATGAACATTGGATCCTGTGTCAGACCTGGATTGAAACACCAGCTCAACACCTACCAGCCACATCAGTTTAGAAAAGTGACTTAATCCGGTAGTTCTAAAAGTGTCAAGGTCACACTAATGACTAATGGAATCTGTGCTTGTGTATTATTTTTAAAATTTTAATTGAATTTATTGGGGTGACATTATTTAATAAAATTATGTAATTTTCAAGTGTACAATTCTAGAATACATCATCTGTATATTGTATTTTATGTTTATCACCCAAACTCAAGCCTCTGTCACCATTTATCCCCCTTTTACCCTTTTCAACCTCCCTTACCCCCTTCCCTCTGGTAATCACCATACTGTTGTCTGTGTCTATGAGGTTTTTTGTTTTACTAAATCCCTTAAACATTTTTATGCATCTTCTCTAATCTCATCCCCTCTGACAGCAGTCAGTATATTCTCTGTGTCTATGAATCTGTCTCTATTTTGTTTGTCTGTTTATTATGTTCACTAGATTCCCCACATGAGTGAAATAATATGGTATTTGTCTTTCTCTGACTGGCTTATTTCACTTCAAACAATACTCTCCAGGTCCATCCATGCTATCACAAAAGATAAGATCTCCTATTTTACAACCGCAGTAGTATTCCACTGTATTAATGTACCACAGCTGTTTTCTCCACTGATGGGCACTTTGGGCTGCTTCCAAATCTTAGCTATTATAAATAACACTGCAATGAACATAGGGGTGCATATATTCTTTCAAATTAGTGTTTCAGGATTCTTCAAATATATTCCCAGAAGTGGAATTGCTAGGTCATAAGGCAGTTCTATGTTTTTTTCTTTTTGAGGAAACACCATACTGTATTCCACAGTGGCTGCACCAAATTACATTCCCACCACCAGTGCACAAGAGTTCTCTTCTCCACATTCTTACAGATATTTATTGTTTGTTGATTTATTGATGATAGCCATTGTGACAGGTGTGAGATGACATCTTATTGTAGTTTTAATTTGCATTATTCTGATGATTACTGACATCAAGCATCTTTTCATATGTTTATTGGCCACCTTTATATATTCTTTGAAGAAGTGTCTATTCAAATCCTTTGCCCATTTTAATTGGATTGTTTGTTTTCTTGTAGTTCAGTTGTAAAAGTTCTTTACAAACTTTGGATATTAACCCTTCATCAGATGTATCATTGTCAAATATCTTCCCCATTTAGTGAGTTGTCTTTTCACTGTGGGCCAGTGTCTGCATCATTATGGATGAAATGAGACATTCACAAGGACTACCAAGTCCTGTGGAGGAAAACGGCAGGTGGATTCGCTCTCAAGGGGAGCAAAAACCTTGGCCCTCACCATGACCAGCCTTTATTGGGTTTCTTGGCACATTACATGATGGTCCTTATTTACTATGCACAGGTTCGCTTTAGGTGGTTACCTTTTACAGAAAACAAAGGAGCCAATGCTGTTAATCACATCACAGAAGAGGGATATTTGCAAATGAAAAGACAAAAGTGGTTGAACTGGTTACACTCATCCTTGGAAGACTTAGCATGGATTTGAGAAAGTTACCTTGCAGTAAATGTCCTTAATTCAGGGTGAGGGAGTTTTTTAGCAAGAGCAAGACTCAAAGCAGCCTAGGCACATTGCAGGCCTGTTGCTCACGGGAGAACCTACCTGTGGGCATGGGTCCTGTGCATCTCCGAGTGGGAGCTGGGCCCACGCCATGCAGAATGGTCTCCTACAAGTTTGTTGATAGTTTCCTTTACTGTGGAAATAACTTTTTAGTTTGATGTACTCCCATTTATTTATTCTTTTTTTTCTTTCCCTTGCCTAAGGAGTCAGTAATACCAGAAAAAAACATTATTAAGAGAAATGGCTGAGATTTTACTGCTTATATTTTCTCCTAGGATTTTATGGTATTGAGTCTTACATTTCAGTCTTTAATCTATTTTGAGTTCATTCTCGTGTGTGGTATAAGAAGGTATTCTCTTTTCTTTTTTGCATGTATATGTCCATTTTTCACACCACCATTTATTGAAGACTGTCTTTACCCCAGTGTATGTTCTTTCCTCCTTTGTCAAATACTAATTGACCATAAAAGTCTCTGGGCTCCCTATTCTGTTCATTGATCTATAAGTCTGTTTTTATGCAATTACCATGCTGTTTTGATTACTGTGGCCTTGTAGTATAGCTTGATAACAGATAGTGTGTTTCCTCCAACTTTGTTTTTTTTTCCCCCTCAAGATTGCTTTGGCTATTCTGGGTCTTTGTGATTTCATACAAATTTTTGAAACATTTCTTCTAGTTCTGTGAAATATATCATTAGAATCTTGATAGGAATTGAATTGAATCTATAGATTGCTTTGGGTAGTATGGACATTTTAATTATGTTGATTCTTTCGATTCATGAACATAGGATATGCTTCTACTTATTTGTATCTTCCTCAATTTCTTTCTTTCAGTATCCTATAACTTTCTGAATACAGATCTTTTACATCCTTAATTAAATTTATTCCTAGGTATGTTATTCCTCTGACACAATTGTAAATTGGATTGTTTTCTTAGTTTCCATTTCTGATAGTTTATTTTTTGTGTACAAAAATGTAACCAATTTCTGGATATTTATTTTGTATCTTCTTAGTTAACTAAATTCATTTATTAGTTTTAGTAGTTTTGGTGGAATCTTTAAGGTACTCTATACATAGTATCATATCATCTGCTAATAATGATTTTTTTTTTTAGGCAGCAGCTAGGAATGAGAGGCCAGAGGGAAAATCAAGTCAGGGACCTCGCCTTTACAATCTCCTTTACAATCTAACAAAGAATTTAACGCAGGAGACTAGAAGCAAAGGAAAACAGGTCTCACCAATTAACTCAGCAGTCCTGACCTAAGTTTGATAAGATTGCCAGGTGTCCCAGGATTATAAGCAAATAGCACAGGAGGCGTGGAAAGCCCTTGAGACTGCTAGGAAAGGGAGCTTCTGCAATAATCTCACTAAGACAAAGAGTTTTTACTAACTGAGAAAGAAAGCTTTCATAGGTGTACATTATTCCCAAAATTTAGTATGAAGAGAAGGGTACCAGGGGGATGGGTGGGCTTGATTGGGAGTAAAGGGGAGAAAAATGTACTTAAACAATCATTAAAATAAAAAAAAAAAAGAAAGAAAAAAAAAAAGAAACACAGCACTATTTAGAGTTTACTTAGGTCTAAAAACCTTCAATAAATTATCAAGGTACAAAAAAAAAAAGAGAGAAGGGTACCTATGGAAACTGACTAAGGCATAACCCCTGAACCCCAGTAGTCAGCCTACTTACATTAGCTAAGTACCCACTTATAGCTTTGGCTCAAGTGTATAGAAAAAACTTACTAAGAAATTTACCAACAACTTTATTTCCTATATACATGGGACACTCAGATAAGCTGAATTCCTGCTTGTAGCTTTTTGCTCAAGTGTGTACATATACTTGCTATCTCATTTCCACTAAATGCGTTTGTCTCTTAATTGAATTATTCTTTTGCAGGGAGACAAGAACTGAGCCAGGGGAGGGAGCCTCTTGACTCAGGTCTCTCTCCCATCTATAACAGTTTTACTTCTCCCTTTCCAATTTGGATGCTTTTTATTTCTCCTTCTTGTCCGATTGCTATAGCTATGACTTCCAGTATTATGTTGAATAAGAGTGGTTAAAGCAGACATCCCTGTCTTGTTCCTGATCTTAAGGGAACCACTTATTGTTTTAGCCTATTGATTATGATATGATCTCTGGGTTTGTCATATATGGCCTTTACTTTGTTAACTTGTGTTCCCTCTATTCCAACTTGCTGAGAGTTTTTATCATAAATGGGTGCTGAATTTTATCAAATGCTTTTTCTCCATCTATTGACATGATCATGTGGTATTTATCCTTCATTTTGTTTTTGTGGTGTATCACCTTTATTGGTTTGCAGATATTATTCCAAACTTGTCACTAGAATAAATCCCACTTGATCATGGTGTATGATCTTTTTGATGTATTGCTGTATTTGGTTTGTTGATGTTTTGTTGAGGATTTTAACATCTATGTTCATCGGGGATATTGGCCTATAATTTTTTTCTTTGTAGCATTTTTATCTGCTTTTGGAATTGGGATAATGCTGGCCTCATAAAATAGGGTTGAGAGTCTTCCCTTCTCTTGAATTTTTGGAAATAGTTTGAGGAGAATAGGTGTTAGTTCTTCTTTGAGTGTTTGGTAAAATTTGCCTGTGAAGCCATTTAGGATAGGACTTTTGTTTGTTGGGAGTTTGTTTGCTTTTTTAAAATTGTAGCTTCAATTTCACTAGTTTTAATCTGTTTATTCAGATTTTCTGATTCTTCCTGATTCAATTTTGGAAGATTGTATGTTTCTAGGAATTTACCCATTGCATCCACGTGGTCCAGTTTGTTCACAATATTCTCTTACAATCCTTTGTATTTCTGTCATGTCAGTTATTATTATTTCTCTTTCATTTCTGTTTTTATTTACTTGTGTCTAACATCTTTTTTCTTGATGAATCTGGTTAAAGCTTTTTCAATCCTTTTTGTCTTTTCAAAGTACCAGATCTTGGTTTCATTGATTTTGTATTGTATTTTTAGACTCTATTTTCTTTATTTCTTCTCTGATCTTTATAATTTCCTCCCTTCTACTCACATTGGGTTTTGTTATTGTCATTGTCATTGTTGTTGTTGTTGTCGTTGTTTTGTGGTTTCTTTAAGTATAAAGTTAGATCATTCATTTGAGATTTTTCTTGCTTATTGCGGTATGCCTGTAAGCAGTGAATTTCCCACTTAGCACTGCTTTTGTTGTGTCCCATAGATTTCTGGTTGTTTTGTTCTTGTTTTCATTTGATTAAAATTATCTTTAAATTTCTGCCTTGATCTCATTGTTAACCCATTCATTGTTTAGTAATATATTATTTAGCCTCCATATGTTTGTGTGTTTTCCAGATGTTTTTCTTGTGATCATTTCTAGTTTCAAACCATTATGATCAGAGAACATGCTTGATATGATTTCAATCTTCTTAAATTTGAGACTTATTTTTTTGTATTGACATGTGGTCTATCCTAGGAAACGTTCCATGTGCACTTGAAAAAATAAATGTAAAGTCTGCCATTTGGAGGTGAAATGCCCTGAAGATATCAATTAAATCCATCTGATATACTGTGTCATTTAAGGCCACTGTTTTCTTGTTGACTTCCTGTCTGGAAGACATATCCATTGACGTTAATGGAGTGTTAAAACCCCCTACTATGACTGTACTACTGTCAACCTCTACCTTCATGTCCACCAAGATTTGTTTTTTATGTTTAGGTGTTCCTACGTTGGATGCATAAAGGTTTACAAGGGTTTTATCTTATTGTTGGATTGCTCCCTTTATCATTATGTAGTGTCCTTGTTTGTGTCTTACTATAGTCACTGTTGCAAGGTTTATTTTGTCATATATAAGTATTGCTACCCCAGCTTGTTGTTCATTTCTATTTTCATGAAATATCTTTTTTCATCCCTTTGCTTTTAGTCAGTGTGTGTCTTTCATTCTGAGGTGGGTCTCTTATAGATAGCATGAATATGGGTCTTGTTTTCCTATCCAATCAGCTACCTCTATCTTTTGATTGGAGCTTTTAATTTGTTTACATTTAAAGTGATTAATGATAAGTACATGTTTATTGCCATTTTTTCTTTACAACTGTGTTTCTCAGTTTATTTTTCTTCTTTTTTCTTAAAGAAGGTCCTTTAACATTTCATGTAATATTGATTTGGTAATAATGAACTCATTTAGCTTTTTCTTGTCTGGGAAGCTCTTTATATTGCCTTCAATTTGAAATGATAGCTTTTCTAGGTAAAGTTCCTTGGTGGTATGTCATTTCTTTTCATCACTTTGAATATTTCATGCCAATGCCTTCTGTCCTGAAATGTTTCTGTTGAGAAGTCAGTTGACAGTCTCATGAAAGCTCCCTTGTAGGTAAATAACTGTCTTTCTCTTGCTCTTTTGAATATTGTCTCTGTCTTTAACCTTTGCTATTTTAATTATAATGTGTCTTAGTGTGGTCTTCTTTGGGTTCATCTTGTTTGGTTCTTTCTGCACTTCCTGGACTTTTGTGTCTTTTTCCCTTCACCAGGTCAGGGAACTTTTCAGTCATTATTTCTTCAAAAATGTTCTTGATCTCTTGATTTCTTTCTTCCCCTTCTGGTACCTCTATAATGTGTATGTTTTTATGCTTCATGTTGTCCTAAATGTCTTTAAACAATCTTAATCTTGTAAAATTTTTATCTCTTTTTGCTGATGAGATTGGGTTTTTTCCTGCTACCTTGTGTTCCAAACTGCTGGATTCATTTGATCCTCTGCTTCCTCCAACCTACTATTTATTCCTTTCAGTGAGTTCTTGATTTTAGACATTGCATTATTCATTTCTGACTGGTTCTTTTTTATTGTTTCTATGTCATTTATCATGCTATGGATGTTCTCACTAAGTTCTTTGAAGTTGTCACTAAGTTCCTTGAGCATCCTTATAACCATTTTTTGAACTTTACATCTGGTAAATTGTTTGTCTTAATTTTATTTAACTCTTTTCCTTGGTGCTTCTCTTATTCTTTTATCTGGTACATGTCTCTTTGTCTCCCCATTTTGGCTGCCTTTTTGTATTTGTTTCTGTGTATTAGGTAGATGTGCTATGTCTCCCAGTCTTGTTAGGGTGGCCTTATCCAGTAGGCATCCTGTGGAATCCAAGAACAAAATCTCCATGATCACCTGGGCTGGGTGCTCCAGGAAAGTCCCTTGTGTGGGTTATGAGAGCTCTCCTGTTATAACTGAGTCTTGATTGCTGTTAGCCTGTTTGTGACTGTGGTCAACCCTCAGGCTGGCTGACTGTGAGGACTGACTCTGTAGAAGTTGATATGCAGGTACTGACCATATGAAGCATAATTTGTGTCAGCAGGATCTGCTGCCTGCCAACATCTCCCTTTGGATTTCCACTTGTGAAGCTCTGATATTGTCTGAAGCTGGCCACTGGGTGCATTGGTTCTGAGACCTCTTGTGAGGGACTCTGGTACAGCTCAATATCACATGCTGCCTGTCACTTACCCTGGGCAAACTGTTTGAGGCTAAAAAGTGGTCTAATCTTTATGGTTGTTTCTGCTTGATCTGTGTGTGTATGAGTGTACAAGGATAAAAATGAGTACTAAGGCCGGCTTCCACCAGCACTGAGTCCAGAGGAAGGTAAACAAGAGAACAGGGCACCCTGAGATCCACCTCTACCTATCTCCACTTCACAATTACCTGTTAGTGTCAGTCACTGAAAATACCTCTAGCAGTACTGGAGTTGCATGAGGTAGGTTCTCAGTGAATCACCAGGTAGGGGCAAGTGGTGCTCACCAGACTGATACAGGTACAAAGTCATTGTGAGTGCTGGGTCTGAGGCCAGTCAACAAAAGTTTTAGGGTATACCAAGTCTAGCTGCCACCTGCTGGATGCCTTCAGACCTTTATGGTATGACAGGGTCTCAGGGAGTTATCAGGATGAGTCCAGCTGTATTTATCAGGCCCAAACAGATTAAGATTTGACCACATGAAGGGAGGAGTCTGCACAAGGGGAAAATAGTCCTCATTCTAGAGCCACACAACTCAGTGTGTCCAAGATTCTGCCAGGACCCTGAGCTCAGCATAGTGAGACCACTGTGAGTTGGGATGTTGAAGCTAGTGGATTTCCTGTGAGGAGGGGGTACCAGTCAGGCCTGAGAGAAGGCTGGGAGAGTGGCCTCCACTTCATAGCCCAATAAATCAGTCTGTCCCAGATTCTTCCCAGACTTCCTAGAGTGCCCACACTCGGCTAATCAGGGACACCAAGAGCCATAGATGGAGCAACCAGGATCCCGAAAGGTGGGGTTAGCAGATCTCCCATGGTGGGGTGGGGTGGGGGGCATAGGTAAGGTTCACGAGAAACTGTGGACATGGCCTCTACCCCAAAGTCACACAGCTCAGTCACTGACACTCTTTAAGTCTACCTGGACCTTTACACCTTAGGGCACAAGTTTTCAGGGTGGGCAACAGGAAGTCCAAAGGGTAGGGCTATTACATCTCCCCAAAAATGATGGCCTAATGAGGGGAGTGCTCCTTCTAAGAAAGATGGTGTCTGCTGTGTGGGAGAGAGACTCAGCACAGGGACCCTAGAGGCTGTCCTTTCAGCTCTCCTCCCAGAACCACAAACCCTAGTCTGTCCTCACTCAACTCTAGTTTGCTCCACCCTCCCTCCACAGGAGACCAGGCTGAGTGGCTGCTAACGAAATTTTATGTGCTGGGTTACTGGGTTTCTAACAGACTTCTGTCTCTCTTTGGCAGACAGAATTCCTGCTGATTTTTACAGTCTGATATTATGTGGGCATGTCTTCCCAAATATGGTGTTCTGGGATGGGATGCTCAGCATGGGGTGAGACTCCATGTTTCTTAGGGGGAAGCTTTGCAGCTGAAATATCCCTCCAGATTCTCAATTGTTATACATGTGTCAAGCCCTCTTCTCATCTCTGCCCTTCCTACTCATCTTCATGTGGCTTCTACTGTAAATTGTTGGTTATAAAATGTCTGTTTAGCTAGTTCTCAGTTGATTATTCAGGTTTATTATTTTTATTTTAGTTGTAACGGTCTTGGGAGGAGGTTCTTGGATCCTCTCTGTTTATTTATTCTAGAATTTAATAACCCACATAAACAAAAGCTCTTTGAGATCCTTGGCAAGTTTTAAGAGTGTTAGAGAACTGCTGATATAATCTCTTTGTGCCTCTGCTTCCTAATATAACAACAGGGTGTTGTGACAAATTAGATACAGTACATGACTTGGGGTGCAACACACCAAAATCTATCCCTTCCTGCCCCATTACAGGTGTTTTCCCAGCTTGTTCTGAACACTCTACCCTTTGTGGGAGTGAGTTTCATGCCTGCTTAAAAACACCCATTGCTACCTCTCTGCACTACCAGGAGCTTCACAGTCTCAGATTGAGAGCTCCGGAGGCTTCTTCTTAAATCCAATTCTCTGCTTCACCCTCATATTCCTGGCTTCTTTGTGTGTCATTTCTATAGATTTAGGTGCATTGAATCTTATTCAAGTATATCTGTTAGACTCCATAAAGCCATATCCCTGTAGGATGAACACAGAGTCTTAAAATGAGTGATCAATTGTTCCATTAAATGGAGGTTTCTATGACATCACCCAGAGCTTGTGAGGAGTATAGGTGGATTTGTGGTGATTCTTGGAAGAAGAGGAAAGATGGTTCCTAGAACCTGAGAGACCAGGAGCCTTACAGAAAGGACTCTCACATTGCCAGGTTTCTTCATACCTATTAAGCTCCAAATCCTCTGTATTAACTTCTCATTTCTTCTTCAGAACAATACAATGCCTTTATTTATCATTCTGTCATATCTCAGATTCTGGCACACCCACTTCATCTAATGAGAGTTTGAATCTGGCATCCTATGTCAGATGAAATACATCAGGAAAAGTTCAGTGACAAGGAAGTTTCGACTAAATAGATATTTCTCAAGTTAGAATATTGGGATTAATTAGATATTGGGAGTGACAGAAAAAGAGGAATTGATAATAACTTCAGGGACTCTGACTTGGAATACTGACATAAGAGAGGTCATTTATTTAAACAAAGAGTAGTGAAAAAAACAGCTGAAATAGAAGGGAAAAAGGAGAGTAGTTGGAAATTCTGGTCTAAAGCTCAGGTGCAAGGTCACAAAATGGCAGTTGAATCTCGCAGAGACCTGGCTATGCCTTTGAGACATTTCTGAAGCAAGCAGAGCAGACTTGTAGCTGAAACAATGATGCTGGCAGAAAGACAGCAATATATTTTTCTCTAGAGTCCCTGTTATTGGTTCTTATTGTCAACTGTTTTTCACACTTGCACTTCTGGTCTCTAATTTAATTTCCTCATTGGCCTTCAGATCTGCTTTTGTACCCCACACCTTGACTTTCTCCTTCTCCTCCCCAAATCATCTCCCTTCTCAGACTTTGTCTTCCTGAATCCACATGGAGTGCTTTGAGCACCCAAGGCAAATACCCCATGGCTAATTCTGCTGCTGAATTTAGCAAATGTTTTCATTCCTCACACACTTCCAAGACCAGCCCAGGGAATTCTTCATTCTTCATTTGCTAAGTCCCTTTATTAGAAACAGAGAGAGAGATGAGTTCACGTAAGGTGAACTTGTAGAGCAAGAAGAAAGAAGGATACCAGGCGAATGAGAATGATAAAGCAGCCATTAGAAAACTTGAAAAACTCTTCTTTCTTCTGTGTTGTGCATTTTCAAGTACTGTTTCCAAGACAATTATCATAAATAGCTAATTTGAAGAATTTATGTCATTTTGGTTATATTTGGATTAGAGTTAGATTTCTCACCCTCAAAATTATTCAGTTCATTGCAGCAAATATTATTTCACTCAGAAATCATATGTAGCACACATGCAATTATAACAACATAAAATATCTACAACCTGTACATTGGTTTATTGGTTTTTAACAATTGTTTGTATGAATAATCTCTTATTTCTCAGATGAATAGATAATTACTTATAATTGACCATTGATTGAATTCACTGTTCACTAAATTTTTGTTTACTAAATATCATTTTGCAGGAAGATGAGAAATGATACTAGTTTGGAACAAATTTTGTTTTGTTTGCATCACTTGCAAGTTTTTCCTTGGTGGTAAGTAAACTAATGATCTATGGTAGCTAATTATCCTCCTATGTGGTATTACAGTGTCAGAGGTATGATTTATCTATCAATTCTGACCTATGTGACAATTAGTAAATTTCCCAAAAATCTACTACTTGTCAATAATCATCTTGAATGGATGGAGGAAGTTGTACTAGTCATGATAGGCTAGATTATGCTACAATGGGAATCAATCCCCAGGTCTCAGTTGTTTGAACAGCAAAGTTTCATTTATGATACATGTTCATTACTTGTAGATGCAGGGCTTTGTTTCACACCATTTTCACTCAGAGACCCAGGCTAATCACAGTAGCAGGAGGGAGAGGGAGTATGAATAATCATAACTCTTAATCCTAGAAGTAACATGTCATTCTGCTCATATTTTTTAACCCACGAGTTACATAAATTGGCCTATACTCAACAGGGAATTGGTAATAGAAAACTAAGTATTTGTGAACAAGTGTAAAATTTAACAGAGCAGGAATAATGATATCTTCATTTTTTAACTCTAAGCTCATCAGCGAGACATTTTGCATGAAGACAAAAGCAAAGAGAGTAATATAGTGATACCAGAATACACATTGAAAATTGGAATTATATAATGTTAAGGACAAGATATTTGTGTTTGAAAAATGTCTCACAGTAGTTATATTTATTTTGCTGCATAATAGCATCATTAAGAACCACTTGGTCCCTGGCTGGTATTGCTCAGTGGATTGAGTGCCGGCCTGCGAACCAAAGGGTTGTCAGCTTGATTCTCAGTATAGGGCCCTGCCTAGGTTGTGGGCCAGGTCCCCAGTAGGGGACATGCAAGAGGCAACCACACATTGATGTTTCTCTCCCTCTCTTTCTCCCTCCCTCCCCTCTCTAAAAATAAATGAATAAAATCTTAAAAGAAAAAAAAAAGAACAAGATATTTTGGGGGAAGACCTTATCATTCATTATCTTACTTTATTAATAGGAGTCAAGCATTTAAGTGACTTGCCCAAGAGCACAACCTTTTCACTTTTATCCCAGTAATCTTTGAAATAGGAGCCCTGCAAACACTGAATTTAAAAACCACAACAATAAAGGCACAATGTACAGAAGAACTTTTTATGTTAAAAATCATTGAATGCTTCCTTATTCTACTTGTAAGGAATTAATTGCCACTTATTCCAATAGGAATAAAATCAAATCAACACTCAGAGACCCCATGTGCTTTCCTGTAAAGCTAAATAATCTAGACAGTTAAGAAATTGGTTGTGACTTTCCACACAAGCTTAATCCTTCATGAAAACCTTAGGGTAAACCCTGAATATATGTTTAAACATATGATTTGAAGTCAAGTAGAAGGATTGGCAAATGTTAGAGACACCTGAGAGAGCCTTTTTTTACCCAAACAGAGTTCTCCAATAACCAGGTACTCTTAATACTCCACAGAAGAGATAAAAGATGGAAAATTAATTACAGAACAAAATATCTTGACCATAAACTTTGGTGTAATTAATTTCCCTTCTGAGTTTGCTTAATAATCAAAAATAGAAATGTCAATTTAACATGCATTTTTTTCTCACAAGATCTTTGTTGTTGGAACCAAAGACTTATATTTAAGAATCACAGGGAAACATAATGAAAAACAAAAATAATAAAGGAAATCCATAGGAAAAAGAACACCTTTACTACATCTGAATAAGCATAATTGGAGATCTTTTAATTATGCTTTGATAATATGATTGAACTTCAAAGACTGTCATTGAGAAAGAGCCAGTGAGAACTCATCCATGCAACATTTTTGGAAGCAATTGTGGGTCATCTGGCTGTGAGACTCCTAAAGAGTAGAGGTACATTAGTAGACAAAGGTGTCTTTGAAGTATCCTCCTACAAATATGACCCCAGTGTAAGACTTTCTTCTTCACCATCTGCTTAATGGGTACATTACTACATGACCTGTGACACAGTTCCTTACAGCTTCAAGCTTTGAGAGTTATCAGACTTTTCTTTAAATTGAGTTGAAATTTTCCCCACCATACTTTACCATTTGTTCCTAGCTTTGTCTTCCCAGGTGGAACAGAAAAGCTGTATCTTCTTTCATTAGCCTGTCAAATATTTTAAAGTAGTTTTTGGTTCCAGCCAAGATGGAGGCATAGGTAGACTAAGGACAACAAAAATTGAGAAACAAAAAACAACCAGAACAGAGAGAAATGAACTGAACAGAAGTCAGACTACAGTACATCCAGACCGGTAAGGAGGGGCGGAGTTGGAGGTCTATGGAGAGGGGTCCCGGTGGGAAGAAATGCTGGCTGGCAGGCACCGGCGTGCAGGGTGCAGAAGGCAGCTGATGGACCGGTGGTGGACTCTGGGCTCCGGAGGCAACTAGCAGACCCAGTGAGGGACTCAAGACAGCTGGCTGTCCATAGTCACACATTCTCGCACAGACAAACTAAGCGAAAATGGGCAGCGACACGGACCCATGTCCGTGACCCATGAAACCCAGTGCCGCTGGGTTTCAAAGCTTAAGAACCCTGACTGGGAGCTGAGGCCAGGAGACTCTCTCAGCCTCACAGGAGACTTCTTGGGGAAGCCCACAGAGTCCGAGAAAGTGCACAAGCCCACCCGCCCGGGAGCCAGCACAGGAAGGGCCCAATTTGCTTGTGGGAGGCAGTGGAGGGGACGGAAGTCCTAGAGAGAGCGGAGCAGGTGCCATTGTTCCCTCTCAGACCCCGCCCCTACATACAACGTCACAACCCAGCGACTGGGGTGCCCCGCCCTGGTGAACACCTAAGGCTCCACTTCCCTTACTTAACAGCCGCAACCAAACCAAAGGAAAATAAAAAATAAAAAAGATGGCTCAAACAGAATTGAAATCCCCAGAACCAATTTTTTAAGTGACCAAGAGATAGCCAATTTATCAGATGCACAGTTCAAAGCACTGGTGATCAAGATGCTCACAGAATTGGTTGACTTTGGACATAAATTAGATGAACAAATGCAGGCTACGATAAGAGAAATGAAGGAAAATGCACAGGGAACCAAGAGTGAGGGGAAGAAAATTGGGACTCAAATCAATGGAGTGGACCAGAAGGAAGAAAGGAACAACCAAACAGAAAACAATGAAGAAACAAGAATTCAAAAAACTGAGGAGAGGCTTAGGGACCTCCAGGACACTTTTAAACATTCCAACATCCGAATTATAGGGGTACCAGAAAGGGAAGAGGAAGAGCAACAAATTGAGAACTTATTTAAACAGATATTAAAGGAAAACTTCCCCATTCTGGCAAGGGAAATAGACTTCCAGGAAGTTCAGGGAGCTCAGAGAGTCCCAAAGAGGTTGGACCCAAGGAGGAACACACCAAGGCACATCATAATTACATTAGCCAAGGTGAAAATGAAGGAGAGAATCCTACAAGCAGCAAGAGACAAGGAGACAGTCACCTACAAAGGAGTTCCGATCAGACTGTCAGCTGATTTCTCAAAAGAGACCTTACAGGCAAGAAGGGGCTGGAAAGAAGTATTCCAAGTCATGAAAGGCAAGGACCTACATCCCAGATTGCTCTACCCAGCAAAGCTTTAATTTAGAATGGAAGGGCAGATAAAGTTCTTCTCAGACAAGGCCAAGTTAAAGGAGTTCATCATCACCAAGCCCTCATTATATGAAATGTTAAAAGGATTTACCTAAGAAAAAGAAGATTAAAAATATGAACAGTAAAAAAAAAAGTCATCAAATGGAGGGTTAGCAACAGGGAAGTGGGAGGAGGAGGAAGGGGGAAAAGATATAGAGAATAAGTAGCATAGACAGTAGGTAGAAAATAGGGGGAGTGTAAGAATAGTATGGGACATGTAGACACTAAAGAACTTACGACACATGGACATGAACTAAAGGGGGGAATGTGGGTGGGAGGGGATGGGCAGGGTGGAGGGGAGTGAAGGGGAAAATGGGACAACTGTAATAGCATAATCAATAAAAAATAGGAAAAAATGAATGACAAAAAAAGAATTGGAAAAAAAAGTAGTTTTCATGTTCTTGTGCAAAATTTCATAATATATAAACTGCATACTAAGAAGAACCTTATGGATACCCCAAGTGTATCAAGGTACTTAAGGAACCAAACCATGTGTCTTCTCTGCTCACCTACAAAAAGTATGTCACTCTGAGATCACACATGCTGTCAGTTGTCAATAGTTGACACTATTTGTCTGATACAAGGTGTTACCTGGACAAGAATTTTTGGAAAGAGAAAAAATAAACTGAAGGAAAGCTGAGATTCTAAGGGTGCAACCCTTAGTGGAATAATTTTAATCTCCTGCATGTTGGGAGTGAGAGTTTCCCTGCCATAACAATGATTGAGAAGTTTTTGCTGTGTTGTTGTTTGTGCTACTGCCTTTTAGTTGTATTTGGAAGAATGAGAGGGCTAACCACTACAGGGACATAAGCATATTATTTCTTGTTTAGCTTTTTTTTTAAACAATCATACAATTCAATGTAAAGTTAATCTAGACTTGGAAGAAGGTACAAAAGATATGCAACCTAAGAAACTGTAACAAATGATTACAACCCAAAAATTATAGGATATAAGAACAACTAGAATGGAAGGTGTTCTTTTTCACTAAAGAAGGAATAGTTTAGTGGTTAAAGTAAAACAAAATAATAAATCTATAAAAGTTTTCTTCACTTAGCAAGAGTGATCTTCCCACTGTTTAACCTATCTTAGATCCAATGTATTTCATAAATTCCACAATATTCATATAAAAGACCATATATTACACTTGTCATTCAGCAATGAGTCTTAACAGTTTAGGTAAAAACCAGGACCCATTTATGTCTATATTTTCTCATAAATAAGATTCCAAAACTCACGTTTTGCTTTCCATGGATGGACTTTCCATGGATGGACTTGCTACTAAAGTGAGTTAAGTCTTTTCCTTAGCATGTGAATTTCTAGAATAATTCTGTGTAAGCATAATCCTTAAAATCAAATCCTTTCTCTCCAGTGCCAAAAACACTGCCATTTTCTGCTGTCTTTTGGAACTTGAACTGAAAACAACTTGAAGAAGATATCACCCAAGTTCTTTCTCTAATGGTGTGCTGAATTACATAAACGGGTTGACCGTAGTTGGGAATGGGGACAGAGTGAGATGCCAAGACTATGGCTCTGAGCAATGTCATCTGCAAAGCAAGGACCCAAACATTTTTTACATAACAAATTTCAATGTACATACATACAAAATTCTAGAAGTATATTAGCACATTTTAGATTTCAATGATACCCCTCACATGAGTGAAGGATGAGTTATTGAACACATAACAATATTTTAAAATATCCTAGCATAGATTTAGAAGTTGGATGTACAGAATATCTTACCATTTCAGTACTTTCATTGTTTTACAGAATGCCTTCACTTAATAGGTGTTGATAATCTAAATTTTGCCCAATTTATAAGTGAGTAAATTAAGGCACAAACATTGGCCAACCTACTTGATCTCTTGGCAACACTCAAAACTACTGACCTCTCTCTCCTCATGGAAATATTCTCTTAGTGTGACCAGGGCTCATTGGAAATAATACAGTCCTAATTCTTGTAGATATTTAACCATAAATTCTGCTTTGTCTGGGGAGAAATGCTGCTGAGCTTTACCCTATATAGAGACATCAAAAGATAGAAAAAGAGGCAAGACTTTCTTGACTTTCATGATTAGGCACTATTTTAGTTTTCTTCCCACCTCCCTGACCCTTCTTTATCTCTGCTATAGGTTCACTTTTCTCTCTCTTGTCATTTAATATTGGTTTTTCTAAAAGTTGGATTATTAATTCTTTTCTTTTACCTCTATACTCTCTTTATTATAATCTATAAAATTGAGCATTCCATAGTAATCCACAATAGTTGGTAGCACTGTAGTCACCCATTCTCACTGATTCCATCCTCACTCCGAGACAAGACTGGTTCTAGATCCAAACATGATCAAGTTCACATGGTAAATAATGCCAGCTTAAACTTTGCATCTGCTGGACCACAGTCACTCTCTCTGTCCAGCAAGACCTGATATCGAGCTATAATCCTAGGAGAGAAATGAGGAACAGAAAACCAGATTATTCCATTCACCCATAAAACTTGTGGTTGTGACTGACAATTTTTCCATTCCCACAGACAAATAATACCTCAGTCTGAATATTATCTTTGCCAGCTTAACTCCTCTCTGTATGGCTGCTATTTCGCTTCAAAGAATATGAGACACAAAACTCATCTTTCTTGAGTTTTGTTTCCATTTAATGCCTTTTCCATTGAATGTAAATTGTTTTGCTATTTCTTTGTATGTCTGGTAATTCTAGATTATATTTTGAGCATTGTGAATGTTATAGTGTAAAGACACTGGATTCTGTTATGTTACTACAGAGTTTTGTTTTTGTTGTTGTTTTATTGTTTTTGTTTTGACTTAGCAGTCGACTCAAAACTCTATTCTCCATAGAGTGAGTGGAAATTCAAATCTTAGATCACTTCTTTTTGTTGTTGTTGTTGTTGTAGGTACAGTTGTCTCCATTTTCCCCACATCACTCCCAGAGATCCCACCCTCAACCTATCCCTATTGGCTTTGTCCATGTGTCCTTAACAAATATTCCTTGACTGCCATTCCCCTTTCCACCCTGTTATCCTCCTTCCCCCTCCCCTCTGGTTACTGTGAGTTTGTTCTTTATTTCAATGCCCCTGGTTATGTTTTCCTTGTTTGTTTTGTTGATTGGGTTCAACTTATAGATGAGATCATATGGTATCTGTCTTTCACTACTTGGCTTATTTCACTTGGCATAATGCTCTCCAGTTCCATCCATGCTGTCACGAAGGGTAGGAGCTCCTCTTTCTTTCTGCTGTGTAGTATTCCATCATCTGAATGTACTGTAGTTTTTTTATCCACTCATTTACTGGTGAGCAATTAGGTTGCTTGCAGCACTTAGCTATTTTAAATTGTGCTGCTATGAACATTGGGGTGCATAGTTTCATTTGAATTGGTGTTTCAGGATTCTTAGGGTATAATCCCAGCAGTGGAACTGCCAAGTCAAAAGGCAGTTCCATTTTTAGTTTTCTGAGGAAATCCCATATTGTTTTCCACAGTGGCTGCACCAGTCTGCATTCCCAACAACAGTGTACTAGGGTTTCCTTCTCTCCACAACCTTGCCAGCATTGTTGTTTGTTGATTTGTTTACAATGGCCATTCTGACTGGTGTGAAGTGGTATCCCATTGTGGTTTTAATATGCATTTTTCTGATGGCTAGCAATGCTGAGCATCTGTTCACAAGTCTGTGGGCCCTCTGTATGTCCTCCTTGGAGAAGTATCTATTCATGTCCTTTGCCCATTTTTTAATTGGTTTGTTTATCCTCCTGGTGTGAAGGCATGTGAGGTCTTTATATATTTTGGAAATCAAACTCTTGTCTGAGGTATCATTGGCAAATATATTTTCCCATTTGTTTGGTTCCCTTTTCATTTTGCTGATGTTTTCTTTAGGCATACAGAAGCTTCTTATTTTGATGAACTCCTATTTATTTATTCTTTCTTTTATGTACATTTCTCTAGGGGACATATCAGTGAAAATATTGCTGCATGGAATATATGAGATTTTCCTGCCTATGTTCTTCTCTAGGACTTTTATGATGTTATGGCTTATATTTAAGTCTTTTATCCATCTTGGGCTTATAGATTTTTGTGTATGGTGTAAGTTGATGGTCAAGTTTCATTTTTTTGCATGTCACTATCCAGATCTCCCAACACTACTGTTGAAGTAGGGTATTGTTACTTCATTTTGTGCTTCTGTCCCCCTTTGTCAAATATTAACTGACCATAGAGACTTGGGTTTATTTCTGAGCTCTCTATTCTCTTCCACTGATCTATGTATCTGTTCTTATGCCAGTGATAGACTGTTTTGATTACCTTGGAGTTCTTTTAACCTTAGCTGGGATACTTGGATTCTGTCTCGTGTATTCATGGTTGAGGGATCAGCAAGAAAAGTGCGATGAATTTATACAAGAATGCGGGTCTCCCCTTTCTGGTTACCACCTTTTCAGGATTCTCCTTCTCTTTGCAGTTGCGGGGTAGCCCTGTATTCTTTTATCCAGTTTCTCTATCCAGTAAGGCTATGGGTTTTATCAAGTTGTAGCCTACACACATGGTGCTGTATGGAGCCTTTCCTGAGGTTAAAAGTTGTAAAAATATGGGATACTCACTTAGTGCTGGTTTCTTGTTCCAAGGGTAGAACCCATTGTAGTTTCTGCCTGGTCAGGTCATTTTCCAGCGCCTTCAGTAAATATATCATCCAGAGTTGCTTCATTTATGTTAATTTTCCTTAGAACTAGCTTCAAGCAAAGCACAGAGTTTGAATCTCCAGTTCACTAGTTGTATTAGTTGTGTGACTCTGGGACAGTTTTCTAAAGTATAAAATGAATGTAATGATCTCTATCTTATAAAATTATTATAAATAATAGTAAGAGAGTGAATGTACCAGTTATACAGTCAATCTTAGTTTATCCTCATCTCAGCCTCCAAATAAGATCATAATTAATTATCATATATAATTATACCATTCAGTCTATCAGAATTACATGAGGAACTTTTGTTCATTTATTTGTTTTTGATTTTTAATGGAGTGTTGCAATATTTGAAGAGAATGTTCTGAAGTTGGTAAGGGATGGGGCTTATATTTTTAAAGATCTTACAGCATGAACTATTCCTTAGATAGCTAAGCTATTTTGTTAATCTAATTGATAATGATATACTTTTCTTTCCTCTGCTGAAAATATTTAAAAAGTTTCCTGGATAACAGTTATATTCTGTAAGTGAGTAATTTACTAAAAAAGCTCCAGTACCTACTTAAGGAAGAAAAAAGTAGTGCCATAAAACTATTCATAATAACACCAACAAATGCAATAGCTATAACTCCTTTTCAAGTTTTCCACAGGACTGAAATGCAAAGCCATAATAATATATACAAAAATAACTTGAAGTTTGGAGTATATACACAAAGGTTTATTAAAAGAAGACCAAACTATTGTACAATTGAGCATGAGAACCAAATTATAAATAGATCTGTAATTTTGAAATGTCATTTGCTTATATCATATACATAAAAACACAGACATAAGTTAGGCAGGATATAATTGATTAACTTTGGGATAGCTTCATAGTCATTGTCTATGAGGGAAAAATACAAGACAGTTCTTGTTCCAAGAGTGGATATTTCCTGAAAATGTTCTTCCTCTTATGCCTGTTATCTTGAAAGTCCCTTTACTATCTACATTCTTTGGCCACCAATAAGAGGATTAGTCATGCCTTTCAAAGTAGATTACTGTTCCCTATGCATTTAATTAAAGTGGGCCTCATTCCATTATCCTTAAGAGCAAAATTATGCATAAAATAATCTTTTATGGACAGACATTGACAGCAAATATGTCTCTCACCTGGGTCCTTAAAGTGAACCAGTTGGCTGCAGATTTCAGAATTTCTGGAATAACATAAATTCAATGCTTTTTCTCCTGAGAAGTGTCAGCTATTCCATGAGTGGGAAAGAAGTGGGAAGTGTCATGTCCCTGATACAATGTGGATCTCACACTTTCTAAAAAGGTCCCACCTGCAAGTAATTTTGTTAAATGGTAAAAATATTAATTTCCTTCTCTAGTTGATAAACTTGCAAAAGGAGAAGTCAAATCAGAATGTTTCTCTTGCTCATAGTTGGACTTGGGTCATTAAACATGTTTGCATTATACTGCACCATCTCAGGACTTGTTACTGCCATAAACATCACAACGAATTATTTCATAAATGGGCTGACAATGCTCTGGTCTGCAGCCAGGTTGCCTTTATGTAGCATTCCTTGCAATAGCAAATATTTCAACCCTGAGCCATGTTATGCCCCAAAATGTACTTATTGCCTGACTCCTTTCATAAGGACCCTGACAAATGATCCCAAAACTCCTACCCCAGTGATATGCAACTATAGCTACTCATTTGAATCACCTAGAAAACACTTTAAAAATTACATGCTTATTCCTCATTTTTAGAAATTTTAATTTGTCTGGAGCAGGTCCAGACATAATATTTTCTTAAAGGACTGAAGGTAATTCTGAAACCATTGTTAGCTCAAGTCTTTCTCTGCCTGGTGCCTGCAAAACTGAGTCTTTATATGTTCCAAGAAGATAAAATATTTCTTGCCTTTTTGGATTAATTTTCCTAAAGAATATTTTTTTATTTATACTAAAGAGAATATCTCCTTTGCATCTATACCTTGGCTTTCAGAATGGCAATAGACAATGTGTGAAACCAAGGATCAGAGTGGTAAAGCATGTGGTATAGGAGTCCAAGCTCACCTCATTCCTGCTGCTACTGAGTTGTACATACAAGGGAGACCCCCCCAAAAAAAAATTAAATTATTTTCTGGAGGGCAGGCCCCTTGTAGTATAGGCTTCACCTAATAGGTGAGTCTAGGAGCCCATCCGTATTAGTCTACCAGCTGGCATTGTTGCAAGAGGCTGCATTTGGCTTCAGTGAATTTTACTTTTTAAGACAATGCATTTGTGCATTTCTTGATGGGTGATTTATGAGCATACCTGCCCACACCACACTGTGTGTTCAGCAGTTTTTGGCCCAAAATGGCATGGCCCCCATGAACCACCCTCCCTATTCACCTGATCTCTCCCCAAGCAACTTCTTTTTTGTTTCCTCAGATGAAAAAAGTCCTCAAAAGGAAACATTGTGCCAATGTGGAAGAGGTGAAACAAAAAAATGGCAGAAGCACTAAAAGGCATCAAAATCAAGGAGGTCAAAAACTGTTTTGAGCAATGGAAAAAATGTCTTGCAGTATTGCATAAAGTGGAGAGTACTTTGAAGGCAACTGAAGTTTAAATATGTAAGAATAGATACATAAATTTTAGCCCTGGCTGATGGAGCTCAGTGGATTGAGTGCTGGCCTGTGAACCAGAGGGTCACCAGTTCAATTCTCAGTCAGGGCACATGTCTGGGTTACGGGCCAAATCCCCAATAGGAGCGTGCAACAGGCAACCACACATTGATGTTTCTCTCCCTCTCTTTCTCCTCCCTTCCCCTCTGTCTAAAAATATGTACATACATACATAAAACCTTAAAAAAAAAGAATATATACACAATTTTTTACAAATAAATTCCAGGTTCTTTGGGATCCATATACTTCAAGATAAATGTCCAGGGAAGTCAATAGTATTGAATGCTACTGTCCTAATGAGCATCACAAGTGGTTTGGGGCTGGTTGGGGAGTAGTTGAGGGAAAAGTCTAACAATAAAGAATGACTGTGGACGTTGGTGACCACATCCACTGTATAGGCCAAGTGACCAAGGGAGTCTCTCAAGAGCTGTCTCTAACTTGTTACTTCTTCGGTTGTAACAGAGTCAGCAAAACCTCAGGGCATTTCCTTTCTCCACCAGCTTCTTGGGCCTATTCTGTAATGTACCATTGTGTCAAATCTGAGTTTCTCTTTATCACCTGCATGTGCCTCACACAAACACAAAATCTTTACCCTAAAGATTGAATTGGGTTTTACAGATGTTTCCTCACTGCTCCTCAAAAATGATGAAATAAGTGTCTTATCTGTGAGGGCACCTGCAAAAGCACAAAGATAACACAAATGAGATTCAACTTGAACCATTGATAATACCAAGTATCAAAATTAGTTCTGATTCAAAGTTTACCTGAAATATCAAGATACAGCCAATCAGTCCTCCCTCAGAAAGATCCAAGACTTATCAATACAGCCCCCCAAATGTCTGTTCTTTTGAATTAGGACTGTTCTGGCTCAGGTTTCACATGTGAGGTTTACGTACAACATTTTGTATATGGCTTGAACAGAGGAGCAATTTCAGTTATGGAAAATTTCCTTTTATACCTACCTATACATTTATATCTATATATTTTTATACCTTTCCAATAATGGCATCTAGCATAACACAAATATAACACAAGTGAGACTCAACATGAATCATTGATCAGAACTAGTACTAAGTTTACTTCTGATTGAAGTTATAAGCAATAGAAAGATGTAGCAACCAACAAATTACATAGCTTATGTAAAATTTTCCAGTGAGTTCTGTCCCATCAAGCATAAACTTCAGGCTTATTTACAGTAGGCAACTGACACAGACTAGTTATAACCTACTAAAGTAGCTCACAGACAAGAATTCTCCCTCATCTTTCTGCTGGCAAATGTCATTGGTGGATTTTCCAGGATGTCTGCTTTCTAGTGAGTTCATAAGGGGCTTTGTCTGGTTAATCACTTTCTTTCTCAGAAGTCTCAAGTAAAGTCCAAAAATGAGTGGCAAGACTGATTCTAACCTTTTCATTTTTAGTATTTATAATTTTTTTAAGTGCTTCCATACCCATTGTCATCTTTATATCCCAAGAAACCTCTGGAGCATGCAGACCAAGATTCTTCTTCTGAGTGGGAATATTCAAACTCAGAAAAATTGAGTGAGTCATTCAGAATCTTAAAGGAAGTTGGGAATGAAACAACTTGAGAAATGCAGCTCTTGTTCTTTTATATTCTGTCTTTTCCTCATGGATCATTATTCTCAATCAAGAATACATGAGTTACCCCTGAAACTTACATATATATAAAGGCATAAAAACTTTCAGAAGCATCATTTTCAACAATGATCATCAGACAACATACTGTGCTACTGTAACTACTGAGAGCAACAAATCCTACAGCTCTGTGCTGTGTGGGTGATGGAGGTGCTGACAGTTGTCTTTTTACTGGCTGCTTCCAGGGAGAAGGGAGCAGCCCTCAAGGTGGTAAGAATAATTGTGTGTTCTCTTATGCACTTGTAATATTTCATCATTTTGCCTATGCAGCATGTTCTTCAGGACTAACTGTATTCATCTTTGAGTCTCTGGCACCTGGCATAAGGTGTCCTACATATAGAAGATATAGAGTAAATGTTTTTTGTTGGAATAAATCATCTATATTTGAAAACTCACAATAAGTTTCTGAAGCAGGCAGATCAGAAATAATCTTCACTCTGCAGATGAGGGAAATGATGCTTAAGGAAATCAAATGGTATTTTCAAGTTTACAGCTGGTATGTATCAAAATCAGGGCTGACCACCACATCTCAATGATCTCAAAGAAGGTTCTACTCCTCTCCCCCTGGGCTATGTGAATACTATGGCAGTGCCTTCTTGTCTCTTTTCACATTGTTACTCAATAATCTCCTCAATGATTAGGTAACATTTATTGCTAATAATCTCCAGTTCAATTCTTGTTATTCAAAATGCAAACCCTGAAAATATTCTGGACCCTTGAGGTCAATAATGTTGCAGAGTGAGGAGTGAAAACTGAGCACTTAGCACCATGGTTGCTGGCACAGAATACCCACGTGTCTTGAATAAGTCCCCTAACTTAATAAGCCTCCATTTACATAACTGAAAGAAAAAGAGTTAGAAAGGTTTGTCACTATGACTGCTTTGAGTTCTCACCATCTCACCTAACTCTCCTCTTGCTATTTTATTACTGGATTATGCACCTATTTAGGTGTGTCTGAAGACTAGAATTATATTTTCTTTTATTTCCCAGTCTCATGATGAAGCACTCTAACTTCACTACCTATAAGATCCCCAGATGAGATGCATGGCCATAATCTTCAACCACATGCTGGATTAATCTGGAGTAGAGTAAAGAACCTCATCTGGACTCAGGGCATGACTAACTCAGTGCTGAATCACTTGTGTGCTTTTTCAATAGGTCTCCTTTAATAGAGAAATTGTGGGGGACTAGATGACACATTTAATACAATTTTTACTTCGGGATAAGCCAGAAAACCTGGTGCTCCGATTGACTAATGAATACCTGTTTAAAGTTTACCAAAGAGATAAACATCAAAGTATCACAAAATAAAATTGATAAAAAAGGAGGGAGACAAGTGAAAAATAGAAAGAGAAATGGGAAAGCAAAAAAAGAAAAAGGAAGCAAAAAAAGAAAGAAAAAGAGTTGATGGAAGACTAACCCTGTTCTAAGCATGTTATTCATGTTGATGCATGAAATTCTCACCAAAACACTGTGAAAAAGACCTCGTTAGTAATAAAAGGAGAATATGAGGAGAATAAGGCTCTGGGTGGTGGCAGACTTACATCGCTACAGGGCCAGTCAGGTAAGAGACATCAAGTAAGTATAAGAGGGGAAGTTGAGGCGACAGGAGGGTAGCAGAATGTGGTGAACTAGAGAAGACTTGTACCAAAAGAAAAAAAATCCATATTTTTACCTAAAAATATGATATTTTTAGCTAAATCAAATACATCTCTTGGCCAAATTCAGCCATGAGCTGTCAGGTTTTGACCTCTGATAAATGAAAGCTGTTATGTAGAGAAACAACAATTCAAATATGTACTTAGGCCACATGGTGCTGCATTTTTCATCAGCAAAAGCCAAGATCAAGTTTATCAAGGTTTATTTTATTTCTGTCCCCGTTTCTAGCCACCCAGTAGAGTCCACATTAACAAATTCTGCAAGTATTCCACCATGAACTTACCCAGACCCTCAGTAAGTATTGGGGAAAATGGATGCACAAGAATTATTTTTTAGAATTTTTCAGTGCTGGGTCAAGCATGGCTGGGATAATAAATCTAGCAGCCTTTTAGGAATTCTCTCTCTGCCCACTTAACTCAGTCATTAGGGGTGCAGGGTGTGGTCTTCCAGGAATGCCATTGCCTGAAGTGATGTCTGCTTCCCATAGCTACCATGATTCTATACCCTTGGATGACACAACTCGGATGAGCCCAGACCATTATCCAAATACACCCCAATCAGCCTACAACTTAGCCAAGAGCACTGGAGCCCTGTGACAGGCCTTCCACTGGTTCAATTTTTCAAAAGTTCATGTGACTCAGGGATATATATTTATAGGAATGCTTTGCTTAGCTAAAAAGCAAACAAGAGGTGCTTTCAGATAATTCAAGTTACAAAATCAAACTAACAAAAACATGCATAAAAAATCCTGAAGAGCTCAAGAAATTATGATTTGAAATTTCAAGATGGCTGTGGAGTAGGTGAAAACTATACTCATGTCCTCCTTCCTTTTGGATTTACAGCTAAATTATAGAGCAATAAACCTGAGTAACCAACTGATGGACAGCTGAACAGGAATATTATAACCAAAAAATCTACAGTGGAAACCACATAGAAACTGGTGGGAGGAGATGTGGAGAGGGCTGGCCCCTGCACCCACACACAGTGACTGAGAAGCCAGAGATATATCTCAGTCGCAAAAGTACCCCCAGAGGAATGTGAGGGCTCAAGTTCAGAATGGAATTCCCAGACTAGAGCATCTGGCAGTGAAAATCAGCAGGGATTCTGTCTGCCTGAAAGAGAAAGGAGTCTCCTAGAAATCCAGGTGCTCTCTCAGAGGGTCACAGGATCTTGCTTTCAAACACTCACCCAGGGCTCCAAAAAAGATAAAGTGACTCAGGACACACAGGATTCATAAAGAGAAGATGTGGGAGACCCTGAGGAGAGATCTGAGGAACTGCCACTGAGGTTCCAGTCATGAGTACCTATCCCACACTGCTCTCAGGCACCATTTTCACGAGGTCGAGCACTCCTATTCTTACAGCACTGGCCTGGGTAGTGCGCTAACCTGGACCTCTGATTACTGGAGCCACTGTGCTGCCAAGCTCTCATCCTGCAGAAAGGTCTGTTGGCTGCACAGAACAGTGACCTTTGATGCGCTCTCTTTCTGGACAAGCTCTAGGCAGACACCAAGGCAAGGAAGTCATTGAGCTATGTGGCTTTGGAAGGGGGGCAGTCTTACCCTCCTTCCTGTAGGCTTGGCTGGCACCACACCAAACAGAACACTGTTTTGATCTGTCCTCCTGAGTCCCAGTGGACCATCCTGCTGAGCTTGCTCTGGCTCATCTGGTTGCACTCAACCTGAAACCTGCAGTGCGATCCTCCAGGGGAGCTAAAGTGGGAGACTCTGACGAGACTGAGTGTTATGGCTCTGGAATAGAAGCCACTTTCCCCCATGAAATTCCTGACTGTGCTACCTCCAAGCAGGAGACTCACTAGCTCTGTCCTCCCAACCTTAAATGCCCCACCTTACTGAGCTTGCACCTAGTGGAATGGTCTATGAGTTGCAGCCAGCCTGGGCACACTGTACAGTCTCTCTTAGGAAGGCTCTGGAGGAAGATCAGGCAACCTCAGAGTGTGGAGAAGTAGCTGACAGGTAATCAGACTTCAGGGAGCCTTAAACCTTTCACTGATCTGCTCCCAGTTAAGAGCTGGAGAGAACTGACCCTTATACACAGCTTGGCCCTTCCCATGCATACTCAGGTTCAGTAGACACAAACAGGGTATAGCATGGTAGCTCCAGACGGGTAGCTCAAGGCTGATTACAAGCAGTATCTGATATTGACCTGAACCAGACCCCTGCCCAAGAGCACTCAAAACCAATGCAACCAGTGCTGGGCTTCAGACTACACCAGAGCTTGACCCAACTGGCCACATAAGCAGCACACCCATAGAGGGATTCTAGCAGATACCAAAGCATGATGAGAACAACTCTTTCTTGGAGGGCAGCTCTCACATAGTGGCTCATAAATGGTGGTCAAGGCCTATCCTAATGGTCAGCAAGCCTGAGGGTTAATCCCACTAATGAATGGACAAACAGCATTCAAGACACAACTACAACATGAGGGTGTACACAACCCACATGAGAAACATTCCTGGAGAACCTAGCTCAGGTGGTCTGGAAGATTGTGCCATTGAGCCACACAAAACACATACATCATAAAGCCATCATAAGTTTGGGATGCATAGTACCCCAATGTTATTAAGTAGATACCTAATACACAGAGAAAACAAGAAAAGGAGACAAGATAGAGACATAAATAAATATGCCCCAAAAGAAAAAACAAGAGAAATCTCCAGAAAAAGAATTAAGTGAAAGGGAAGCAACCAAAATAATAGATGAGGAATTTAAAACTATAAGAATGCTCAAGGACATTAGGGAAGGAATGAATGATATCAATGAGAACTTAAACAAAGACACAGTAAGCATGAGGAAGGACATAGAAACAAAAAAAAACTGTCAGAAATGAAGATTATAATATCTGAAATGAAGAACTCATTATAAGGAATCAACAACAGATTAGACAAAACAGAAGATCAAATAAGCAATTTAGAAAACAAGATAACAGAAAACACTCAAGTAGAGCAACAACAACAAAATAATTTGAAACTGAGGAAAGGCTAAGGACCTCTGAAACAACATAATAAGGATACTGGAAGAAGAGAGTAACCAAGGGATCAAAGTCTTGTTTGAAGAAATAATGGCTGGAAACTTCCCTAACCTGGTGAAGGAAAACACACACACACACACACACACACACACACACACAAATCAAGGAAGCACAGAGAATCTCAAACAAGGGAACACAAAGAAGCCCACACCAAGATATACCATAATTAAAATGACAAAGTTTAAAGTTAAAAAAAATCTTAAGAGCAGCAAGATAAACACTGTTAGTTACCCATTAGGCTGTTAGCTGATTTCTCAACAGAAACATTTCAGGCCAGAAAGGAATGGCATGAAATATCCAAAGTGATGAAAAGCAAGGACAAACATCAAGGCTATCATTTAAAATTAAAGACAAAATAAAGACCTTCCCAGACCAAAAAGGAGGAGGAGAAGAAGAAGAAGGAAGAAGGAAGAAGAAGGAAGAAGAAGGAAGAAGAAGGAAGAAGGAAGAAGGAGAAGAAGAAGAAGAAAAAGAAAAGAAAAAGTTAAAAAGTTCATTATCCCTAAACTAGCATTGTAAGAAATATTAAAGGACCTTCTTTAAGAAGAAGAAAGAAAAAAGAAATAGAAAGAGGTAGGTATAAAGAATAAATTAGCAATAAATGAGTACCTAACAATAACTTTAAATGTAAATGGATTAAATGCTCCAATCAGAAGATACAGGGTAGCAGAACAGATAAGAACGCATGACACATATATATGCTGCCTACAACAGACGCACCTCAGAATGAAAGATACACACAGACTGAAAGAAGGGATGAAAAAGATATCTCATGCAAATGGAAATGATAAAAATGCTGGGGAAGCAATGCTGATATCAGATAAAATAGACTTTAAAGCAAAAGCTCTAACAAGAGACAAAGAACAACATTACATAATACTAAAGGGCCCTGGCTGGTGCAGCTCAGTGCATTGAGCATGGTCTGCCAACCAAAGGGTTGCTGGTTCAATTCCCAGTCAGGGCACATGCCTGGGTTGCAGGCCAGGTCCCCAGGAGGGGACATGTGAAAGGCAACCACACATTGATGTTTCTCTCCCTTTCTTTCTCCCTCCCTTCCTCTCTCTCTAAAAAATAAACAAATCTTTAAAAAAAAATAATAATACTAAAGGGCTCAATCCATGAAGAGGATATAACCCTTGCAAATATATATGCACCCGACATAGAAGCCAAAAATATATAAAGAAAATCTTCATGGATATAAAGGAAGAGGATGACAGTAATACAGCCATTTTAGAGGGTTTTAACACTCCATTTGCATCAATGGGTGGATCTTCCAGACAAAACATTAAGGCAAAAGCAACCTTAATTGACACACTATACCAGATAAATTTAATTGATATTTTTACAACATTTCATCCCAAAGCAGCAGAATATATGTTATTTTCAAGTTCACATGAAACAATTTCTAGGATAGGGAACATGTTAGGACATGAAACAATCTTCTTGATAAGTTCAAGAAGATTGAAATCATATCAACTATCTTCTCTGACCACAGTCATAAGAAACTAGAAAAACAATTGTAAAAAAACAAACTGATAAATACTCAATCAGTTGGAAGGTAAATAACATGTTATTAAAAAATGAATGGGTTAACAATAGGATCAAGAAGAAATCAATAGTTGCCTTGAAACAAATGAAAATGAACATACAAAAACCCAAAGTCTGTGGGACACAGTGAAAGCAATACTAAGACAGAAATTCATAGCCTGACAGGCCTACTTCAAGAAGCAACAAAAATCTCAAACATACAAGCTAACTTTCTACCTTAGAAAACTAAATAAAGAACAAAAAAACAAAGCCTTGAGTAAGCAGAAGGAAAAAAATAATAAAGAATAGAATGGAAATAGATGACATAGAAACTAAAAAAAAGTACAAATGATCAGTCAAACCAACAACTGATTCTTTGAAGAAATAAACAATATTGACAAACCTTTAACCAGACTCTTGAAGTAAAAAAGCGAAAGGACCCAAATAAATAAAATTGGAAATGAAAGTAAATACGTAACAACTGACACCAATGGAATACGAAGGAATGTACAAACATATTATGAACAACCAAATGCCAACAAACTGGGAAAAAAAGGATAAATCCCTAGAAACATACAATCTTTCAAAACTAAATCAGGAAGAATCAGAAAATCTGAATAAACAGATTAAAACTAGTGAAATTGAAACTGCAATTAAAAAAGCTCCCAAGAAACAAAAGTCCTGTCCCAGATGGCTTCACAGGTGAATTTTACCAAACATTCAAAAAAAACTAACACCTATTCTCCTCAAACTATTTCCAAAAGTTCAAGGGTAGGGAAGACTCTCAAGCTCGTTTTAGAGGCCAGCATTATCCTAATTCCAAAACCAGATAAAAGACGACACAGAAAGAAAATTATAGGCCAGTATCCCTGATAAATATAGATGCTAAAATTCTCAACAAAATATTAGCAAACCAAATCCAGCAATACATTAAAAAGATAATATACCATAATTAAGTGAGATTTATTCTGAGGATGAAAGGTATTTTCAAATCAATAAAGGTGATACACCATGTAAACAAAATGAAGGATAACAACCATATGATCCTATCAGTAGATGCAAAAAAACATTTGGTGAAATCCAACAACCATTTATCATAGAAACTCTCAGCAAAATGAAAATAGAGAAAACATACCTTAGCACAATAAAGGCAATATATGACAAACCCACAGCCAACATCATATTCAATAGGCAAAAACTAAAATGTTTCCCTTAAGTCAGGAACAAGACAGGTATGCCTGCTTTAACCACTCTTATTCAACATAATACTGAAAGTGCCAGCCACAGCAATCAGAAAGGAAGAAGAAATAAGCCATTCAAATTGGAAAGGAAAAAGTTAAATATTATTTGCAGATGGTATAATACTGTATATAGAGAACCCTAAGGATCCCACCAAAAAACTACTAGAATTGATAAATGAACTTAGTAAACTAGCAGGATACAAAGTTAATATTCAGAAATTGATGACATTTTTATATACCAACAATGAACTACCAGAAAGACATACTAAGACAGCAATCCCATTTGTAATTGCAACAAAAAACAAGGTACTTAGGAATAAATTTAACCAAGGATGTAAAAGACCTGTACTCAAAAAATTATAAGCTACTGATGAAAAAAATTGAGAAAGATACAAATAAGTGGAAATATACACCATGTTAGTGGATAGGAAAAATTAATATCATTGAAATGTCCATACTACCCAAAGCAATCTATAGATGCAATGAAATTCCTATTAAAATATGAATGGCACATTTCACAGAACTAGAACAAATATTCCAAAAATTTATGTGGAACCACAAAAGAACCTGAATAGCCTCAGCAATATTGAGAAAGGAGAATGAAGTTGTAGGTATTACACTATCTGATATTAAACTATACTACAAGTTCATTACAATCAAAACAGCCTGGTACTGGCAAAACAATAGGCATGTAGATCAATGGAACAGAATAAAAAGCTCAGAAATAAATCCATGCTTTTATGGTCAATTACATTTGACAAAAGAGAAAAAATATATAATGGGGTAAAGATAGTTTATTCAATAAATAATGTTGGGAAAACTGGACAGATACATGCCAAAAAAATTCAAACTAGACCACTACCTTATAACATAAACTCAAAATGGATTAAAGATTTGAATTCAAGTTGTGAAACCATAAAAATCGTAGAAGAAAACATAGGTGTTAATTTCCAGACATTTCTCATAGCAATATTTTTCCTGATCCCTATATCTCCTCAAACAAGGAAATCAAAAGAAATAATAAGTGAATGGGACTACATCAAACTAAAAAGCCTTTGCACAGCAACAGAAACCATCAGCAGAATGTAAAGGGAACCCACTGAATGGGAGAACATATTCTCCAATGATATACCTGATAAATGGTTAATTTCTAAAACTCATACAAAATTTTTACAATTCAACACCCAAAAAATCCAATTAAAAAATTGGCAAAGGAACTGAATTGACACTTCTTCAAAGAAGACATACAATTGGCCAATATGCTCCACATCACTAATCATCAGAGATACAAAATAAACTATAATGAGATATCTCCTCACACCTGTCATAATGGTTATCATCAATAAATCAACAAACTAGTGTTGGTGACAATGTGGAGAACAGAAAACCCTCATGCACTGGGGGTGGAAATGCAGGCTGGTTTATCTACTGTGGAAAGCAGTATGGAGTTACCTCAAAAAATTAAAAATGGAACTGCGTTACGACCCAGCAATTCCACTTCTGGGAATATATCTGAAGAAACCCAAAACACTATTTCAAAAGAATATATGCACCTCTATGTTCATTACAGCGTTTTTTATAATAGCCAAGATTTGGAAGCAGCCTAAGTACCCACCAGCAGGTAACTGGGTAAAAAAGCTGAGGTATATTTACACAGTGGAATACTATTTGGTCATAAAAAGGGAATCTTACCTTTTGCAACAACATGGATGAACCTGGAGAGTATTATGCTTACTGGAATAAACCAGATAGAGAAAGACAAATACCATATGATTTCACTTATATGTGGTATCTAACGAACAAAATAAACATACAAAATAGAAACAGACTCAAATACAGAGAACTAACTGACAACTATCAGAGGGGAGGATCATTGGGGGACCAGGTGAAAAAAGTGAAAAGATTAAGCAAAAAATTTAAAAAACAGACCCAGACAACAGTTTGGTGACTACCAGAAGGAAAGAGAAGAGAGGAGGTAAAAGAGGGCAAGGGGGTTGGTAGGTGGTGACAAAAAGAGACTCAACTTTGGGTAGTGGGTACACAATGCAGTATGCAGATGGTGTGCTGTAGAGTTGTACACTTGAAACCTGTATGGTTCTATTAACCATTGTCACCCCGATAAATTCAATAAAAAAGAAAACTAATAAATAGTTTCAGATAATAATAATAATGTGTTGTGAAGAAAAAGAAAAGCAAGATAAACTAAAAAAAAATAAAATAAAATTATGATATTATCCCAATTCCAGTTACTGATATTTGAGTTGCACAAGAATTTGTGTGGTTACCCAAGTATACGCACAGTAGTAACTATTTATGTAGAGGTAGCATTTATGTATCATTTATTCATGATACATACATGTGTGTATTTATTTTTATGTTTGCTCATGCTCATCAGTAAGTTGCGGGGGGGAGGAGAGCGTCCTTCAGGTATCCTCTGGGGTGATTCCAGTGTTCTTTCTCCCAACTGCATAGCTGATGCTCAAAGCATCAGTGCTAACACATCTCTTTCTGATGGTCTATGTCTTTTGTACTAGCTCTGGATACAGTGTGAAATTTATCATTCTTGCATGATAAATTGGATTGTTGTTGCACTCCTTCTGTCTTTCCCCACAATAAAATTATATGTCCACTTGCTTCATCACGTGATTTTGGGAAACCTCCTGCTACACTAGACAGAGTATATACATTGGGCTTGGCCCAATGATTACTTTGGCCAATGAAATCCTAGAAGATGAGAAATAGACAGAGACTTTAAATGTGCTGTCATGGTTTGGCCTGTGACCACCATGAGCAGAGCATGCCCAGAGTGCCACTGTCCCTTCAGCTTGGACCTCAGAATGAAGACACATGAGGACACCTGAGCCCCACTCATTTTGAAGCAAAGCCATCCATCTGACCTGAAGTCACCTAAGCAAGAAAATAAACCTCTGGTGTAACTAATAGACATCTTGCTTTTAGTATTATTGAAGTAATAGTGATTAATGTACATTTCCAGTAAACATACAATAAATCTAAATATTGCGAGGCCTCTGTTAGAGATTACAACCAAAAGCAATTGCTACCTAGAAGACAAGGACAACAGGACACATGTAGAAAATGAAATTGAGTGGCACTCAAACCAGCAGCCAAGCAATTCCTGTCTACACATTAACTATTTATCTGTAAGTCTGAGAGGTATAGAGCCCCACAAGAATATGAAAATTCACAATTATAGGTGCCATATTTTGTGCCGTTATCATTGAGCAGGTTGTGAAAGGCACAGCTCCTACAAAAAATTGGAGCTTTTGTAATACATGTCTTGTCTCCTGACTGCAGGTTCAAAAAAAAGAAATGTTTAATGAATACATGATATCCAAATATACATGGATATCATTGACATGCAACTGTATTTCCTGACCATTTCCTCCCACTTAACATAAGCAAAACTATTTGTAATTAAGCTATTAATTAAAACACAGTTACAATTATTGATTACTATGTGCCAACCCTTACATCAGGTACTTTGCATGCATTATTTCATTCAAAAGCCACAGCAACTCTTGGAACTAGGGACAATTACCATTCCCATTTTGCTGAAAAGGACATGAGGCTTACAGGGGTTAATTTGTCCAAAACTCCCATTTAGTTTGAGTCAGAATTTCAATCTGGGTTGTGTGAGTCCAAAACAACCCCTATCTCTAGCAACTGCCCACCTTTTTGCCATCGCTCTTCCTCCCTCTTCAATTTTAGGTAATTTCTTGGGCACCTAAGACCAGTGCTTGAGCTCTACCACGGCTCCCAAAGATTATCTACCCTTAGGCCCAACCACTTCTTTTGCAGGCAGATAACAATGGTGAGATCATGACAACGGTTGCCTGACCTGTAGCTTTCAAAGGAAAAGCACACAAAACAGTGTCACCTCTCTATGCTATATCTCACATGATGGCATCTTGTTGGTGTGAAAGAGAACTGGGGCATAAAAGATACAAATTCACCAACAAGGAAGGTGTCTTTATGGGTAATTCCACTGAGGCAAATTCATTGACCATTGGATTCAAATTTTACAAAAAGAAAAGAAATACACCTACTAAAAATTTGCACAACTCAACTGTATTCTTCCCTAGAGTTGCTGCTTAAGGTGTCTTGGCTTTGACCAGATGTTGGTCCCACAGGCAAAAAAAAAAAAAAAAAAAAAAACTGAAAATGAACAAAAGTATGACAATAAGCATTAGCTTTTCTCCAAGTTTTCAGTATACCAGTGCTTTCTCTTTGGAAATGGACTCTGTGGGTGATATAAAGAACAGGGGGTGTAGAGTCAGATAGGACAGGCTGTTAGTCCCAGCTCAGTCATTTATTTGTGTGTTTTCAACCATTTATATATAGAGTGACTTCATCTCACTATGGGTTTCAGTTTTCCAACTTACAAATCAGAGATAATGTCTTAAATCAGGTTTCCCAGAAGCAGATCCAAAGATGAGGCTTTGTATTATTAAGGAAGCACTCCCAAGGGAAACTGGAAATTGAATGAAGAAAGCAGAAGAGGAAAATAAAGGAAGTCAACCAGGAGTGTAACATTAGACAAAGGTCCTGCAAAGGGCAGCTTCAGGCTAATACTGAAGAGGTACTCTGGCCTGTAAGTTATGCCTTGGAATTGGTCCTACCCAAAGGATCTGGACTTTCATATTTTTGCATCTGTTTGTCATTGGATAAGGGGTGTAGAAAGCAGGGTAAATGCAAATTCTGAGGCACTTCCAGTTCTGCAAAGCAAGCTACATTAGCCTGAGGGAAATCCTATGAAAAACAGGTTCTTACTGTTAAAGGCAAGAGCATACCCAAACCTGGGCTGCACAAAATATAGAACAGGTGAAAAGGGACCCAAGGTGATTTGGGTGGAGCATCAATATTTTTCACCACAAAAAATAATATTTCTGGACTCCCAGTCAAGATGAAATTGTAGGTAGACACACTTTGCCTCTTCGTGTAACCACAAGAAGGTCCACAACTAACCTCAAATCTAAAAACACCCAGAACTGCCAGAAAATCAAACTGTATGGAAGCCTGACAACCAAGGATTTAAAGAAGCCATGTTCTTCCAGACAGGTGGGAGGGGAAGAGTCAGGGAGGCGGGGTGGAGAAGACGTGGTGTGGCAGTAGTGGTGAGGTGGTGGCAGCAAGGACCTACAACCTGGATTACTCTGTCCACCAAAGTTATCATGTAGAATGGAAGGGCAGATAAAGTGCTTCCCAGACAAGGTAAAGCTGAAGGAGTTCATCATCACCAAGCCATGATTACATAAAATGTTAAAGGGACTTATTTAAGAAAAAGATCAAAACCATGAGCATTAAAATGACAACATGCTCACAACTATCAACAGCTCAATCTAAAAATACAAAAACAAAAACAAACTAAGCAAACAACTAGGACAGGAACAGAATCAGAGAAATGGAGATGACATGGAGGGTTACCAGATGAGAGGGGGAGATGGGAGAGTAGGAGAAAAGGTACAGGGAATAAGAAGCATAATTGGTGGGTACAAAATAGTCAGGGGGAGGTTAAATAGTATAGGAAATGGAGAAGCCAAAGAACTTACATACACAACCCATGGGCATGAATTAAGGGGGGATTGCTGGAGGGAAAGGGGGTAGTGGGTAGATGGGGGCAAATAGGTAAAAATTGAGACAACTGTAATAGCATAATCAATAAAACATATTTAAAAACTAATACTTCTTTTGCTGGGTAGATAGATGATAGATAATATAGATAAGATATAGATAGACTGTCACATAGAAGGCACTTAAATAACAATAATTATTATTTCATTATTGTTATTATTATTATCTTGACTGTAAAATCTTCCTGAGGATGGTCTCTCCAGGTTCACAGCTAGAAGTCTCATCTACTCTACATTGTGAAGCCCATGTATTCCATTTGGCAGTCTGACTGATGGGTAAATTCTGATTTCATATCATTAATTTACTCTAGTTGGCACCATGTCTGTTGCTCATTTTCAGGAATCCTTTTGGGATCTCCTTTTCTCTGGCCAGAAAGGCCCCACCTCCTGTCAGGTGGGGTGATTGCGAGGGCGGCTGGTGGCAGAGCACTCAGGTTTGAGTGCTGCTGTCTCTCACCAATGTCCCTGGGCCCATGGCAGGATGGGCCAAGCCCAAATCCCTTCTCACATTAAATAAATCCTTGGCCTTTTTAAGTTTTGCCTATTCATCTTCCCTCCCCCATCAAGGGCTCAGGATTTCTTGGAATGACCCACAGTCTATAAAAAAGGCTTCTTTTCTCTTTATGCCTAAGATCCTACCCTAAGAGACCTTGTGAAGCCCTCCCTCCCTAGGAGCCTAGGACACCCACAGGAACAATGCATTTTATTTAATTAATCTTCCTTAACAATTGCCTTTTTCTTGTGCCAGCCCAGTGAGCTCATCTATGAAGGAGGCTCCCCTCTGTGACTAATCCTCTATGTTAAAAGACTGTTCTTAGCTCCAAAGCCACCCTTTACATACATCAGCTCACAAAAGCTGCATCTTCTCACAGTGCCAGACAGCCCCCTTGGCCACACTACTGCGGGGCCTCATTTTCTGGGCTGCCATCATCCCTGACATGAATCTAACAGAGCTCCTTTTACAAGCATGGCAGCAAATATCCAATTCAATTTGCTCTCACCCAAGATTTCCCAGGAGCCATGCCAAATGAGATAATCAATGATGATTATAAGACTTGGCCTGCCTCGCTGAGCCAAAGCGTTAAAAGGAGGGATAATTTCTGCTTCAGTGCTCACCTAAGTCAGGTGCTAATTCAGGCAGATCCATTACTGTTCTCAGTGGCTCCAAACGTATGTGCTGCAATAATCACACTGGGTAGGCAAAGATGAGGTCTTCCTACCTACGAAAAGAGAATTCATGTTTGCTTCTCCTCCCACTCCAGAACAACAACAATAAAAATGTATAGAGCATCTGGAGCAAAAATAAGTAGGCTGTTCAAACCAATGATGCCGAAGAGATTTAATTTAGACAGGCTAAACTTTCCATCTCTCAGCTAGAGACTGTCAATGCCTTTGCTACTAATCCAATCGAAGAAGTATTAAATTACTTGTTGCTGCCATCTTAACCCTGAGAAGACTGTTTTCTGCTTAGGTGATGGTTCTGAAAGACCACAACAGGGAATGGTGGGTGGGGACAAATGACTCAAAGCGGCCAAGGCAATCCTCCAGATTCCCCACTCCCTTTCTTTCCTCTGCTAGTCCTATACTGGGTGGCTGGGTATGGGGGCTCCTAGGCTCTGCACACTTTTCAAAGCTTGTGGCCTAAAGTGGGGATGTGTACATCACTTACCTTAGCTACCCATTGTTGTGCAACAAACTACCCCAAGCATAGCAGCTGGAAACAGCAAACATGTATAATCTCACAGTTCCTGTGAGTCAGGAATCCAGGAGCAACTCAGCTGCCTGGTTGTGCCTGAAGGTCTCTTACAAAGCTGCACTCAGGTGTTAGTTAGCTGGGCAGTGGTCCATTCAAGTGCGGTCTTGGTGAGAGTCAGCCTCTGAGCTCGCTCACTCACAAGGCTGTTGGTGGGAGGCCTCAGAAGACCAGCTTTCAGGTTCAGCAATGTGGGGTTTTCCACCAGGCTGCCTACAAGCTGGTTTGTCCCAGAGGAAGTGACCCAAGGGAGAGTACAAGAGCACCAAAGATGGAAGCCAGTCCCTTTATAACCTGGTCTCTGAAGTGAGGTCACCTCACTTTGCTGTATTCCATTTGTGAGAAGCATACTAGTATGTCTAGCTCCCACTCAAAAAACAAGAGGATTACACAAGGGCATGGATACCAGGAAGCAGTGTCATCAGAGACGATCTCAGAGATGACTGTGGTGGAAGGGAGAACTGCTCTCTTGGAGAGATCACCTGAGCGTGAAAATGGAGGCGTGTTGTCCTGCTCAGCAAACTCCAAAGGGGGTTTTATTTCTGTGGTGCAGAGTGTAACCTCTGACTCCAGGAAAAAAGAAAGGGGTATCTGCAGGTGCACAGAATTGGCCTAGATGCTCAAGGTCAGAATGAGAGCTGGAGGCAGGGCCTGCCTTCACTGAGGGAGATGGGCTATGAATGTGCACATTGGCCCAGGTGCTGCCTGGGTCAATTGTCTATCGCCCCCAGGCAGCAGCACACACAGGGCTGCAGGTGGGAACTGCAGTGGAGGAAAAGTTAAAGAAGGAGAGACAGAGAACCTGGACCCAGGAGGTCTGGTTGATTGTCTCTTCTTCTGTGCAAGATGAGGTCCAAGTCAAGGCTCAGTGAGTCACACCTCCCAGTGTCATGGCGTAACGTACTGTTCCCCTCCCACACTGACTCTGGGCTTGCCCACAGACTAGCTTCAGCCAAATTAACATGATGTAAGCACTCAATATGTGTCGTCCACTGGGGCTTGCCCCCAGGGAATGCTGCCCTGAGACAATGATGCCATGAAGATGACTCCTCTAAAGAAATTGGAATGAAAGACCACCTGGCAGGTAGTTCCACACATCCTGGCTGAGCCCAACACCAGCCATCCTGCCCCACCAGTAGGATGCAGACCCATGTGTGATCTCAGACAAAACTGGCAGAGGACTGACCCAGTCAACTCACAGTGTGAGAGTGATAAATTCTTATTGTTTTAGGACACTAAGTGTAGGGGAGATTTGCTATACAGAAATCATTAACTGATACACTCATTACCACCAGAACTGTCAAACCTGCCTGGGCAGGCAATGATGGAATTTGGAACAATTCCATGGTACCAGAGGCCCTCGAGCCAGAAATTAACAAAGTAGCACCTGCCCAAATGCCTACTCTCTGTCTCATTCTCTCTCTGTCTCTCTCAATCTCTTTTTCCTCTCTCTTTTCTCTATGTGTTATGTCACGGAAGTAGTTAACAAATATCAAATATCTGGTGGTCCTTTCATTCCCCAGAGGATATCAGGACTCAGCCAAAATAGGTGAATTTCACCTTAAACAATTCTTTGATTTAAAGGAGGTTATTCTAAGAAATCACAAAGCAAGGCCCTTTCCAAGACAGGGCTTCCTGAAGGTCCAGAGAAAATTGGACACAGGACTATACTGTGTTCTGAAAAGGCATTGTGGGGAAAGCAGGCCATCAATACATCCCATGTGTGATTCCCGTGGGTAATGCTCATGCAGAGGTTGTAGCGTGTTGCAAGGTGGGTCATTTGCCCAGGTTGCTTACTCTCAAAGGAAATTGTTTTCCATTTACCACTAGGTGAGCAGACTGGATCAGCTGGATGACTGAAATGTCCTGGGATGCAGTCTGACCATCCCTCTGTCCATTGAGAAGCATGTGCTGTCTAAGCAACATGCCTATCACAAATAATCCCTTATCCACATTTCCTTGGGACCAAGCCTGTCCCCTGAATCAGTATACAGAGAGAAACCCCACTGCAGAGAGACATGAGGGATAGCTCTGGCAACCTGCTCCACCGCCTGGTAAAATTCCACTCTCTTGTCGCTATCCCGCCCCAGTGTTGCAGCTCTGGGAAAATATCGTTGCTTTAATGCCACTCTCCCACAAGGTTGAACAAGAATCCTATGTGTGCCCTGCGAAAACTTAAAGGTAAGAGGAATTTAGCCAAGTGGAACTAGGGGCAGTGTTCTAGGCACAGGAAACAACCATAACAAAGGCCCTAAGGGAGGGGTATGCCTGGTTCATCTGAAGAACATCCAGGAGCCCTGGGTAGCTGCAGCCATGTTAATGAGGGAGCACCTTTTAGGAAATGCAACTGAACTGGAAATGGGGGTGGTTGCAATTTGTGTGGGGTTTTGCTGAGCAGAGTAAGAATGTCAGCTTTCACTCTGTGTGAGAAGGGAAACTCCTAAGGGATTCTTGAGTAGAGAGGTGATGTGGTCTGACTTAAGCTTTAAAAGGATTGATTTGACTGCTCAATTAAGTGAAAAAGGAGCCATAGGAAGCTATGAGTGGAAACAGTTAAGAGGCAACAATAATAATCCAAGCAAGAGATGTCGGGGACTTGGAACAGTGGGTGAGAAGTGGTCAGATTTGGAATGTATTATGAAGAGTATTTTCTAATAGATTTGAGATGACATGTGAAAGGGGAAGACATGAGGAGTCATGAGTAACTCCAAGACTTGGGATACAAGCAACTAAAAGTGAGGACTTGCTGTGGGCTGAGGTGAGTTGGATCATGGGCCCTGATTGGACAAGTTGAGTATGATGTTTCTCTTAATGGAGATGTTAGAAGTAGTGGGATATTCGAGTCTGGAACCCATGGAGAAAGTGTGGGTAGAGACATGAATTTGAAGAAATTAATAAACCTGAGTGCCTCCTTTTACTCTTTTGATTTCCCTCTTCTCCAAAGCAATTGGGGTGAGGGAGAGGATACTAGCAAGATATTAGACAAGATGATTATCTATAATCCCTTTTGGTGGTATTACCAGTCATTTAGATACATGACAACTCTGTGTCCCACTCTCTGCACTGCGCTTCTCACTCTGATTCCATTTTCCATGCTCCTGCAAGACATCAGTCTTTCAAACCAAGAGCCCAGGTGCAGGAGAGGAGCCAGCCTACAGCTGCAGGTGAGCAGCCCATTTCTCAGGGCCCTCAGGTCTGGCTGATGAGGGGCACTGCCAGCAAAGGAAGGCACAATGGTTCTATCATCAGACAGCAAAGGACAGGTATGCAGCTACCCACCTTGCAAAAGAAGCCAGGGCTGCTCACCATGCAGAGGCACAGATGACTTTAATTCTTTCCAACACCGAGCAGGAAGCTCCTTGCAAGACTGCTTTAGAAGTGGGTGAGTATGTGTCCTGCCTGGATTGGCATCTTTTATTCCAGCATACTTATCCATAGGGTTGCTTTTCACTCTAAAAATTATTGCATGCTGGAAATATCAGGGGGAATACTTTGTAAAGTATATGATTGTCTAACCACTATGCTGTATACCTGAAACTAATACAAAATAGTATTGAATGTCAATTGTAATTAAAAATAATTATTAAAAAAATAAAAACAAATGACTCCAGTTTGAATGATCTATTGCATAGTTGCCTGTACTATAGCTTCCCTATAGACATTCTTTACCAAATAGTCAAGTAACAGTGTGCAGCCAAGAAGGGGGCCCCAAATAGGGATTTGCAATGGGGTCCAGAACTCAAGGTGTACAGGAAACATTAGAAAAATATATATATGATGTCCTCACCCCCAGAAGTCTGAGCTAGGGGAATGGGACACAAGGAGCAGGGCCATTCAGAGATGTTTTGCATAGCAACAGCTTTGCAGCTAATCTCTGGCATGGTCATTTAACATATCTATAACCTTCAACTGGTTTCATGGATATGTTAAATAGCTGTGGCCATGCTTTGAGCCAGGGGGATGGAAGTGACTTCCACCCAAGATGTAACTGAGAGGCAACTCCCCCTGGTTACAGTGCCTGTGTGAAAGCTTGGAGAAGATTGGCTCCATGCCACCAGGTCACACATGCCCAGACTCACTATGGCAGCCCAGTAAAGCTGGAAGAATACGGAAATGCTGGCAGGTGTAACTGATTGTAGGGGGAGTTGGAAATGGGGCTTCAGAGGAAGACTGGTGCTGGGATTTAAACCTGGGCATTGCAGCCATACTCAGAGAGAACCATGAGGCTTTGGCAGAGTGGGGACCCCGTGGCTTTGGGGTGCTCCCTTTTGCCATATGGCTTAGGAAGGAGATACCTTGCCTGGAAGAAAAGGGGTGAAAGGGTTCTCGTTGGTGGCCCATGAGAAGGTGCCACATGGCTTTGGATTAACTGGAGATTATGGTGGCGACACAGCTGACAGTGCTGGGAGCCTGAATCACAGACTTCTACTTCTTTTCCAGATTAGGGCAGAGGGAGAAGGAAAGACTGTGTGTGTCTTTGGGTATCCTAAAGGACTTTAGTATTTTAATGAAGACATTAAGTCACTACTTTAAGTCTGTATAGCTTTTAAATAAATAGTTCCTTTCCTTTTCACAAATCTCTGACATTGAGAGACATCTTTTCTCTGGCAGCGGGCACAGTGAACCTAGTCAGGGGGAATGCCCAGAGAAAAAAGGGGGTCCTTTTGGTAAAATAGCATATCATACACCCCCCTTGCATCTGTTCTGTAACAATCATTCCCTGATGACCCAGAGTTTTCTTTCTTTTGAGTTATGAACTAATTAAATCTGCATGGACCAATCATGGAAACCTAGAAAAATCACTAAATTTCATTTTCCTTGCTTCCCTCACTTGGACAACAACCCAGGCAACAATCTTTGCATATGACCCCCAACTTAGAAATCACAAGATTGCTGTTGCTTTCAAGGCCCCTGGACTTACCTTCTTTGACCAGCCCTCCTAAGAGTGTCAATGGCTCAGGTCACCTCTGCAGTTAGTAGGGCATAGAAACCTAGTCCATGGTTCTACTTCCATTCATATCTTTCTTTTCACTCATGCAACAATACTATCAGGCTGATATTTCCTATGTGCAAAGCAAAATTGGGGCTACAGAAAAGATTCATACATTAATTCTGCCCTTGGACTTTGTCTAGCAGAAAACATAAATATATGCAAAAATCATGAAAGCCTGTTGTAGAAACTGAAATACTGAGAAAAGATCCTGTTGTTAGGAAGGTAATCTGATGATATAAAATCCTTCTGTTTGTCAACCAACATTGTGTGCATTGATTATTTACCCTACAAATATTTGCTGAAGTGCCATTTATCCAATGCCAGCCACTTGACATACTTTATCTCTTTTAATCTTCATAGCCATGGTCTGAGGTCAATATTATTTTAGCTTTGCAGATGGGAAGCCTGGACTCAGGGAAGATGACCTGCTGGAGCTCACATGATTTCAGATCAAGAGCCAGAACCAAGGTCTATATGCATGCTCTTTCCAGATGCTATCTCCGTGTGAGGCACCACTGAATCCTTCCTCCAGCTCTGCTAAATGTGACAGTCATTTCCTTGGAACACACAGCTGAGCCCTTATGAAGGACACATAGCCGCTTCTTCTCTGGCTGCAGACCAGACCTCAGGCTACAGTAAGGGAGTGAGACCCTGGCTTCAGGCTCAGGATTTAAGGGAGTGCCAAAAACCTCAATGATCAAGATAAATAATGTTTTAATATAATATTTAAAATAAATCAAACTGACAAACTACAGCACTTGGGCTGACTGCCTTGTTTTGTAAACTGTATTTATTACACTTGACATGACAAAACAGGCCACATCCACTGGCCTGGTTTCATTTGTGGAAAAGAGACTTTCTTTGCTTTTTTAGACTGGAAGAGAGAGCACCTGTCTTTTAATAAGGGCCTTGTGGGTTGAGTCTTGGACAATCACAGAGAGAGACACCAGAAGACATATTACTCTATAATTTCTACTGAGAGCCAGAGCAACCCTGATGTGACTTTCAGATGTGAACAGGAGTAAGCAGTCAGTGCCCAGGGAGCTGGGTGAGAGTACCAAGAGGCTGGAGGACAGTGCAGAGAGCTGGAGTTCCGATTCCCTGGAGAGATTAATTCTACCATGTGGTGTGCACATAGAGCAACTTGGTGCCATGCCTTCACCTACACCTCCTCCCCCACAAATGTGATGGGAGCCGTAGTTATTTTTAATTTAGAGACCTGCAACTGCCTGCACTACACTATACACATGCAGTGACTCCAGCACCAGCATGGAGCAATTATTAATGAGAAAAGAGAGTGCTGGGGCCTCCCACAGACATTTTTAACTGTGGACATTATTGCTCAATTTTGAGCTGCAGCCAGGGACTCGTAAAAGGAAGACATAATGCTTGTTTGTGGAACTTTTATAGCTAATTGACATTTTTTCAGTGCTCCCCTGACGGCTGTAGTTACTCCTGATTGGAAGGGTCATGGAAAGCATCAAGTAGTGCACTGTCTCCAGATGGGACCATATTTATGATTTACCACTGGAAAAAAAATAATAAATAAAAGGCCATCAAAATAAACACATGCAAAAGTGATAAAGAGGCGCTGAAGTGATTGGCAAAAGCAGTTCTCTTTGTGCAAAAATAATGCATGTTATTTTCATACTAATTGAAGATGTTTGACTATCTGGGACTGTCAGATTTCATTCCATCATGGGAACATTTTCCTCCTTGCTATGTCTGTTCTTTGCTCAATGGAGAAAGGGGAACACAAGCAAATCTCTCCTTTCCCAGTCTTTGTCTCTTGGCACAGGTTCCCAGACTCTGTCCCTGGTGCAAGCAGAAGTCAGTGCATCATATTTTAGCTGCTCTAAGTCAAATTCATGAGACAAACAATTAGAATCAAGCTGAGAAATGAAACTAATACTAGGAATTTTACTTTCATCTCTGGACATATGTACGTAGAGAGTACCCAGGATGATTAGTAACTAGGTTATAGCACAGGACACACCAACAGCAGTTGGGGATCACTTCACATAAATGCCAGTTTGGGTTTGTAGAAACTGATAAATGTATGTATGGATTCATTTACTCTAGGCTTCCTTCTAATGTTCTTGACACAAAAAAGTCACTGCTTCATGTGCAATGAGTTCATTTAAGAACATTATTTTCAGAATTAGAACAATGTCCCAGATGGAGGTCATCCTATGCTAACCAAATTTTCTGGTTGCATGAATGAATATCATATCTTGCCTATATGGAGGTCCCCTAGCCTATACATTTCCCAATTAAAATATATCTTATGACAAGTATAAAAGTCCTGAAATGCAATGGAATGGCCATATTTAATACCCAATGTCCACAAATCAAAACCTTAGACACTCAAGGCATACAGGAGTCTCTCTGGCATTTGCTTAAAACCTATGATCACTTACTTTAAACAAAATTTGGATAAACTCAGAGACCATATTTCTAAGTCAAAAAAGCAATTAAGGAGGAAGAGAGAGGTTGCTAGAAGCAATCATAATGACAACAGAGAGAAATGACAAAGAGCAACAGCCTGGCAGCATGGGGAAAAGTTTTCATTCAAAATAATTAGACATGAGAATAGAGTGTCTATTCTCTATTACAACTTATCTGTTGTTTCAATTATCTATAGTCAACCACAGTCCAAAAATATTAAAGTTTTTAGAAATAAGCGAGTCATAAGTTTTAAATTGTAGATCATTTTAAAACTACAAATGATAGTAGTTTGTATCATTTGTAGTTTGATACAAACTACATCAAGTCTATACAGCAAGTCTACTTAATGCAGATGTAAGGGCCCAGAGTAGCCTTGTGGACATCAGTGTCAAATCCCAGCCAGTATGCTAAGGAATGTTCTGGAGACATTCAGGAGAAAGTTTTGTTATGGAGGTCTAAGAAGCAGGAGAGGAAACATTGTAGAAAATATTCTAACTCAAAATGTTCATTATCTTTGATATTATTATTACTAATTGAGGGTAATTAAAAGATAAACCCTCTGTATTAGGCAGGACTCTTGTCCTCAGACAAGAGAAATAAGACAGCTACTGAGTGAGTAATAGGCAGGGTAGATCACTGCACAAAGGGGTAACTGATGTCCCAGGTGGGGTGGAGTGGGATGGTAGGAGGTTTCATCTCACTACTCAGAATGATCTACAATTTAAAACTTATGACTCGCTTATTTCTAAAAACTTTAATATTTTTGGACTGTGGTTGACTATAGATAATTGAAACAACAGATAAGGTAGGAGGAGTACTGTACCAGTTCTTATGCAGTTTCCCAAAAATATTCTCCATCTTTATGTGTATGGTGTTTATATTATAGAGGCATATATACATGCATGTACACAATTACATATAGTATATGGGCATGCATATGCAGATGATATATATAGTACATTATAATATGTATGTTTATATATTCCTGAATTTATGTACATTTTTACCCAAAGAGTAGTGTACTATAGACACTATTCTCTACTTTCTTTCACTTAATATATTCCTACCTGGGCATAAAAATACTCCTCATTATTTCCTAAGGTTCTTAGTACTTCTATTTACAGATGAACCATAATTTATTTAACCAGTCCTTCAACTATAATCATCTTGGTTATAGAAACACATTTTAATATCATGACAACTAGAGAAATAAGCTTGACCATGCATAAATTAATACATGTAAAAGTATGTGGAAAACAAGTTCCAGTTAATTGACTTGCTAGGAATGGTAAGTGCCTTGGTAATTTTGATAGGTATTGCCAAGTCACTCTTTGAGCTTGTACTAATTTGAACTCCCTACAGCAGTATGTGAGGGAGCTTATTTCCTTTCACTCTTGCCAGTGGAATGTATTAATATTAAAATACTCTTCCTCTTTTGTAGAATAACTGAGAAAGGCACTTCAGTTTTATTCTCTGTAATTTTATTCATATTTATTTTGAAATAATAATATGAATACTTTCTAAGTATTCTAATACACACCTTCTAATATGAATACTATTTATATTTACTTTTCTGTGAGCCATCTATTTATATGCTTTCCCATTTTTCTACTGATTTGTAGGAGATTGTTCCATATTGAGGTAATCCTCTCTTTGAGATGTGTATCAGAATGGGGTTTAAGCAGCTGTCAGAATGTATAAAAAGAAACAAAATCTCACTTATAAATATATTGCAAGAGGAGTGAAAACATACCAAAAATGGCAGAAAAAATTAGAAGGGATTAGGATAACTAGTTAAAAGGAAGAAAAACCAAGGGATCTCTGAGAGTTAAAAATTGAACTTGTAAGAGAAATATACAGATATCCTGTAGAATAGGAAATAAAAGGTGTGCATTAATTGAGATATGCTAAACAGATCCAAAAGATATATCCCAAAATGCAACAAATCAAATATAGTAGCAATTTATGTCTTGCCCAGTAATTGTCTGGGGCAGGTGGCTCTCGTTAATATGGTGATTCAAGGACACACATTCATCCCCTAGGATCTTGTCCTGGTCTGTACCCACTAACGGAAAAAAAAAAGAATATTTAAAAAGCATTATCCTTAAAGAGGTTCATATCACCTCCACATATATTCCATTTGTAGAAAGTAGTCACAAGTCCATACTTAGCTGGAATATAAAGAGCCTCCTGGCTGAGTAGTCACTTCCCAGCTACAAATCTATTAGTATAAAAGTAGGGAACAAATTTTCTTTCTAAAAAAGATTTTATTTATTTATATTTAGACAGAGAGGGAGGGAGAGAGAAAGAGAGGATGAGAAATGTCAATGTGTGGCTGCCTCTCAAGCGCCCCCTACTGGGGACCTGGCCCACAACCCAAGCATATGCCCTGACTGGGAATCGAACCAGTGACCCTTTGGTTCACAGGCTGGTACTCAGTCCACCGAGCCACACCAGCCAGGGTCGGGGAACAAATTTTCATGAACAGGTAGCCAGCTCCACTAAACTGGTAAGAGACACAAAGGGATAGATCTGGTATCCATGCCTCTGAGAAATTGGAGACAAAAGGCATTAATAGTGAGTAGAAACTTTTACCTGGTTTAGCAGCCCAGATGCTTGGAGCCTGCCCTGCTGTCTGCTGGGATATCTATCTACCTTTCTCTCCTCAGTGTCTAGAACATTACCTGGCACATAGCAGGGTCTTAATAATGATTTGTCAAATAAACAATTTTACACCAAAGAGGAACAGAAGCTGAAGCCAGAGGGTGGGGAGGTACGCTGCCTGTCTAAGTGTACCTTGTAGGAACAATCATAAGGCAGATCATGGAACGACAAGCCCCACCTTGTTTTTCCAAACCCCTCCTTAATGTTGGCCCTGGGAGCTCTTGTTTGACTTGGGGACTTCTGAGCAACTGAGCCTCGGCTCTGTATTTCCAAACGAGCTCAAAGTAGTTTGTTGTCAACCTTCACATTCCTAAAGGTTTATCTCTAACAGTCTTGGGTTTTAGTGTGAGTGAGAAATAATTTAGATTTTTGCTTTATTACTTTGCATGTCTTCAGCTCCTCCTCCCAAATTCCTGCCCCTCCTCTTTCTGTAATCTGCAAAAGAACACAAGACTCAAATAGAGCATGAGGCTGGGGAGTTGTCATTCCTATTCCTTCCCCCCAAATACTTTGTTCCCATTAAATAGCAGTGTAAACTGGGATATGTAAGCAGCAATCAGGTTAAATTAAATCCATTCATAATTATTTCAGCCTCAGAACCTGCATTTGTAGAGTCATGGTCATAACATTTGTAGGGCTCCACTAGCTATGGAGGCAGAGTGCTTTACACAGCAGTGCGTTCCAAGCACTGCCACCAATGGAGGGTACCCCTGTCTTGTCAGGTGACCTGCTCCGGAAATTTTAATTTTTTAATTTAAAACGGTATATTTTACACATAAGAAGTCATTAAAGCTGTATGAAGCAAAACAAAACAAGTCCAGACACAGCTTTTTGTTGCAGAGTTGACGTGTTGGTAATTACGTCAAAGTTTCGGCGGGGGGGAACAAATAGAGACACTCTCCTAGTTTCTGCTCACTGCCCTCCTGGATGGATAAAGCTCAGGGACCACTAACCACTGATGCTGACCGGAAGGGTCTGGTGGGACAGGTCGGCAGAAAGTGGGAAGAGAGCAGAGGACATTCTGAAGCACATAGTGTCCAGAAGTGTGGTGGGTTCCTGGTGTGCACTGTTTAATTTAACCACCAAAACACACCTGGGAGTCCCCTCTCCTAGTATGAACAGCTCTACAAATTATGGATACAAAACAGATCTGCAATCCCTTATCAAAATCCATTTTAACTAGCTAAACTCAGAATGTTTTACATTTAGAAAAGGTAACATGATGAAATGACTCTAGATTATGACTCTCTGTCAGGGTCTGAGGTGGAACCCCAACATCTAACAGAAATAGACCTGTAAAAAAATATAAGAATACTCTCACTGAGAGGGATCAAAGAAAATTATAAACACTCTTTTGTCACTTTGGGTTGGATGTTTGTTTGTTTGTTTTTTAATTTATGAGCATATTTTATTTAGAACCACAGTTGTTTTTCTGGTAAGGTGCTGCTACCTAATGAGACTGCATTAAACTTGGGGGAAACAACTTTCTGATTTCAGACCACTCTTCGGTTTAGAACCATTTATTAGAAATTATGGACCTCTTTTTTATCCAGTTATCTATTGACAAACACTTGGGTTGTTTCTATGTCTTGACCACCAATTTAATTTAAAAAATGGGCCATTTACTTTCTTTTCTATGTCTTTTCCTACCTTCCTTCCTTCTTTAATTTCTCCCTGACTCTCCTCTTTCCCTCCATCCTTTGGTGAGATGATAACAGATCTTGTTTCTATCAATAATCACTTCCCTTCCCATTTCAAACAAACAAAATGATTTCATAATCAAGTGATTTGGGGTAATTTTTTGAAATAAAAAAGGTTTCTTTATTCCATCAATTATTGAAAATCTCAACCTTACAGAAGGTCTTGTAAATTTCTAAAAATAGGGATTTGGTGTGTATTTGGTCACAGACAACCATGGTGAGCTGTTACAGACAGTGCTCTTTCTTAAATGATCCATGTTCTAAGTCCCTGTACACATGGTCCATCCTTAGCCGCCTTCATCTCCAAAACTTCAGGTAAGTCCCATGTACTTACTGGGGAAAAATTAGCAAGGACTTCTAAGTGCCCCTGTAATAATGCTGAAAACTATTCCTTAACTTTGCCCCAAAAGATCCTATACTTTAGGGATCTTTTAATGCTAATATTATAAATTTATTAATAATATATAATAAAGTAAAAGTACTTTATTAAGGTAAAAACTGATTTTGTCTACTTATTTTTCACATTTAATGTATCACAAATGACTCAATAATTTTAAAATATGGTATGTCATATTTCCATAAGCAATTTATCACCAGATTTAGGGGAGATGAAATGTGCTGATATGAATTCTAATTGAAAGCACAGATTCATTAGATGCTTTGGTAAGTAATATGTTTAAATTAACAACACTGGGGCTCGTTACCAACAGTAACACTGTATGTGAGGAACACAGATAAGATGCATGCACACAACCTAGGGCAACTCTTCACGAACACAGCTAAAAGAAATCATCAAGAGTATGAGAAACATGCTTTTATGTTTGTTTTTTAAATGTAGAAATGCTTACAAAAATAAAATATATATAGTATTTTATTTTTAAAACATAAAATTAAAAAAATTTCACCATGAAACTTCTGAAAATTAAAAAAAAGAAAATGAAAACTCTGCTAATTTCACCATCATATATACACACAAATATGCAGATATTTGTGTTTTATATGCATATATTACATACATTTTATGTATGTACAAAGGCATATATTTTGTAATATAGTGTATTATATAATTAATTAATATTAATGTAATATATTATGATGTGACAAATATTCTTTAATATATCAAACTAATATTAATAATGATGAATTATAATAACGGCATCATAATAGTAGCTACCACAAATTGTGCTCTTGGTATAAGTTAAACTTACACATACTATTAATAAGCTACTTAGTTAATAACCTCATTTAATTCTTATAAATCTCAGACAGGTGCTAGGATGACTCTCCATTTTCTGGATGAGAACACCCAGAGAGCAGAAAGATACTATGCCTCTCCAAGGCCACACAGCAGGGCAATGGTGGAGACTACTATTCAGACTCAACCAGCTCTAGAGCCTGCATGTTCCACCACTAGGCTATTTACACTTACCTATAACCTACTGTTTTCACTTAATTTATGGTATTTATACTTTTATGTCAACAAATATTAAAATTTTTTATTTTAAAGGCTGCATTACATTTCTCTATAGTAGAAACACCATAATTTATTAAGCTGTTTCTCTGTTTGCAGGTGTTATTTCAGTTGTGTCCCAGCATTTTTGTTGCAGTATTACAATAAGTTTTCCTGAATATTTTTTGCATTTTTCTGATTATTTTTGTAGAAATCTAAGCATATATGGCAGATGTCTATTGTTATGTAACAAATCATCCTAAAACATAATACCTACTAGTATAAACTAAATAGTTGTAATCTATATTTCTCATAATTATGTGGGTTGACTGGGTTCAGCTGGGCAGTGCTACTCCATGAGTTGTTGGCTGAGACCACACACATGGCTGCAGTCTTCTGGAGCATCAGCTGAAGCTACAGCATCTGAGTTAGTATCCCTCACATGTGTCGTAGTTGGCATTGCCCATCAGCCACAGCCTCTCTCCAAGTGGCCCCTCCAGTTGTGTACCTAGACTTTTTTTTACATGGTGGCTCAGGGTTCAGATGACAAAAATGCAAACTGCCAGTCTTCTTAAGGCCTAGCCTCTGAAGTTGTGCACTTCACCTCTGCTGCATTGTATTAGACAAAGCAAGTCTCTAGGCAAGCCCAATGTCTGGTGGGAGGATTCAGATAACATTCCAGCAGGACATGTGGGATGGGAGGAATTCTGGCCATCTTTATAAACAAACTACGGAGAAGTCAAAGCACATGGGAATTATAAAGGCTTTTGACAAATACTGACTCTCAGAGATATTATACCAGTAACATCCCTGAAGCAATTAGTCAGAATATCTGTTCCTTCATGTGTTCACTAGTAGTTTAGCAGAAATCTCTTTAAACTTTTATTAGTCTGAGGTGTCTCAAATGATAACCTAGTGATGACTTCATTTAAATTTTTAATTTCTGGTAAAGATAAGCAACTGTTAGTATGTTCATTTACCACTTCAATTTCTTTTGTTGGTGGTAATAGCATGTTCTCAAATGACTCAATGATTTTAAAATATGGCAATATTTTGGCAATAATATTTGGCAAGAATTTGGCAATATTCTTTGCCATTTTAAAAATCAAATAGTTTCAAAAAGCCATTTAGGAAAAATGGATTCTGTCCCTTTTATTCATTTGAATTCCCTATTTACCTATGTTACTAATTCTCTATAAACATTTTTTCCAGTGTGTTCAGTTACATTCCTTATGATGCACACACCATCTGCATCCTTTCACATCAACAGCACCGTCGCATTCAGGCCCAGCCGGTCTAGATTCTCCTGTGCACTCTGTCTTCTCAGGCACGTCCTCAGGGCAAGTTCCTGGCTGACCGTCCACCTGTGAAGTCCCTACCATGCTGGCTTAGGAAGCTCAATGAGAGGAATGCTGGCTAACTCGACTCATTGTAGCCTGCATTTCTCGAGTCAAAATTCCCACCAATAATGCATATTTGAAGAGTTCAAATCTTGGAAAAGGAGGAACAAGCGCAGCAGAGTTATCACAGACAACCAAGACTTTTCATCATTGGCAGGGGCCCAAGTGAAGCTTGCTGCCAAGTCCCAGGAATGACAGCGTTACACTTCTTTACTCTGTGCTTGAAGAGCTTCCCCTCACCAGCAGCAGAGCCCAGCCTTGGGCACCTCAGGAGAACATCATTCAGAGGCCTGCAGAAAAGTCAGGCTTGCGAGCACTTAACCAGGTTTGAAGAAGGTTGAGCTCTGGAAGCAAGTCAGGCCTCTGTGATGGGTTTTTGATGGTGAGGCTGCAGTCCCTAGTTACGTAATTGAATACTAAGCTAGCTGTTGTTTGAAAGCATTTTTGCTCATGTAATTAAAACTTCTAGTCAGCTAACTTTAAGAAAGAGAGGTTTTCAGGAATAACTTGGGTGGACTTGACTGAATCCATGGAAGGTATTACAAATAAGGCTGAGATTTCTGAGAGAGAGAGAGAGGAAATCATATCTGTGGCAATAGCTTCAGTGAATCCTGTGGAATTCCAATCTTCTCATGGTCTCCATTCATTACCACTACCCTATGGATCTCAGACTTGCTTAGCCAGCCCACAATCACATCTATGTATTCTTTGGGAGATGATCTTAGTTCACTGAAACCATTCCAGTGGCCAGGATGCCTTAGCTAGTTCTGCACTCAGGGACTCCATGGGTCTGAGTTTTAAATTTTGACTTTGGGTAGGTTAATGAAGAAAACAAGCAGAAAGGAAAGGATACATACAAAAAAGTAAACTTCAGGCTGAGCCAATCCTAAGCCTGCTGAGGACAGAAAGTGAGGAAAGACAGATGACTCATTTCAGAGTTTGACTGAGGGTGGGTCATGTAAGATAGGATAAGCGAGTGTCTGGAGTTGAACTGGCACTTTGTGAGGACTTGGCACCAAGACACTCACTCCAGTGCGGACCTTCCCTCACCCCACCTCTGTCTTGTTGTTTGCAAACCTAAGCCATCCCTGCCTGTTGTCCCTCACAAACCTCTGGCTGAGAATCCCTGTCCAGGCCTCTGCCAAACTGCACCCTCCTCTCCTTCCAAGATTTGATTTCATGCTCCACTGTACCATGACCATCCTCCAGGTTGGGGCCATCTGGCTGCAGTTTGCTGTTTCCAGACTTTGAAGAAACCCAACTGTCTCCTTTCTTCCATTTCCCACAGACAGACACAGGCATCTGCTGCATCTGGAATGTCTGTGAGCCCATGGCTACAGACCTGCCCTTTGCTATCTGCTCTGGATCTGTATAGAACAATAAATAACAATTTAAGAGCTTAGAAGTATCTCTTTATCCGAGGTTTCAGAGTAGCATAACCAGGCTGTTTGTGTTGGAACAAGGAAGGCTGATTAATGATAAACCTGATTTTCCATTTTCCCCCCAATACTAAAAGGCCCCAGGATTAGCTCCGCACCCAGTTTTAGATAGTAGAGAATGTTGGCGTCACCTTTGTTTTGAGCCACATTTAACACCCATGCATCGCACCTCTGTGGACACCAGGCTTTCTTTCAGTCTCTGCAGAAGCCGTCCCAGTGAGGCTCCCATCACCTGTGGTCCCCTGCTTTTTCTTATATCTGCTATTTTGGTGCCTTTAGTCCATTTCCAAGCAGCAGCCGGAGAACATTTTTACACCATTAGTCATCACTACCCACCAGCCCCAAGCACAAAACACACACCAGTTCAACTCATTAACCACTGAAAAGGCCAGGCACTGAACTAAGGGAACCAACAGTGAACAGAAGAATGGGGTCCCTCCTCTCAGAAATCACCACATAAGAGGGAGTCAGGCAGTTGTTAAACGTCCTATATTTCCCACTAAATTTGGAATAAAGTTTCACCCCTCACTGGGTGCTTTTCTAACTTGACCCTAGCAGCCTCAGCATTCACCTTGCCCCTCCCTGCAGACCCACCACACCGGCCCCACTGGCCCTTAATACCCCTAATACACAGAGCCTTCTGTCCCATGAGCATGCTGCTCCATGTGCCTGGAGAGACCCTCTGTCACTTCCCAGTGAATCACAGGTGTGTCCAGGTGAGTTCCCACATATTGCTTCTAGAGAATGGTAGGACTGTGGGGGAAAAAAAACAACAAAAATCCTTTGGATTTCATTTCCTATAAAAACCATGCTGACCAAATCTGGGCCAATGGTCTTTTACCCACAAGATGGTAGAAAAACTTCAGACATTCACAGGGATAGGGCTGGAGAGGGAAGGAAGAAGGGAGGGAGGGAGAGAGAAGGGAGTGTGAAAGGGAGAGGGAAGAGGGCTTTGGAGCCTGTGTGGTGGGTGAGCCACCATCCCTATCATCAGTTTCACAACTCTTATTGAACGTCTGCTATATGTTGAATGAACCATGGAATGCTCCCCACTGTCTGATGCTGACAGGCTGGTGTGGTGGGAGGAGACAGATAAATGTTCCACAGCCCAGGTCCCCATGCTAGTCAGGCCCTGAGGGGCCTAACCTCACCAATGGGATTTGGGAGACTAATGTTTGTTTTTGCTTTTCTCCCGCAGATCTTTGTTACCTGTTTCTTTTACAAAGGAAAAAGAAACAAGCATGGTATGGAATAGTCACTCAGCCAACATGCTTTACAGAACAAATTGCTGAATAAGGCTTAATCTACATACAGTAAAATTCACCCCTTACAATGTACAGTTCTATGATTTTTTACAAGCAGATACAGTCATGTAATCACCTACACAATCAACATATACAAGTCTCCACACCCCCAAACAGTCCCCTGAAAGTTGTGCTTTCATGGACAGCCCCACCCCTATCTCACTTACCCACCGCTCCTGACAACCACTGGTCTGTTTCCTTTCTATGTGGTTTTGCCTTTTGTCATATAAATGCAATCATATAGTAATTATATTAAAGAATTATTATTGTTTGACCTAATTCTATAATACTTGTTTCCCAGTTTCTTTTGCTGTATTTTCTTTGATTACCTCTACATCAGAAAATGATGTAACATCATCTTTAGAGAGGATAGAAAGACAGACTTTCCTTGGAGTCACAACATAACACTGGACATGCCACATCTTGTGGGCAGTGATTTTGCCTAAAGTTGGGTCCTAGGACAGTACTTGCTCTTTGATCACCCCAGAACCAGTCCTTAGGGCCTTGGCCTTGGCAGTGCTGGCCCAGCTCAGCTAGATCCTCCCCTCCCCCAGCCCCACCACTCTGCAGCTGCTGTGGGTGATGGAGGAAGCCTACTGACCCCACTAAAGCACTGGCAGAATCCCCAGGATAGAAGGGGTGGAGTAATCCCTAAGCTGGGGCTGAGCTGCTGCACAGAACCCAGGGAGCTTGGAAGGAGCCTATGCATGTTAAGAGGCTTAAGCTAAAACATCTTTCCGGAAAGTCTGTCTCTGTCTTTCAATTTCCCTTAGGATAGCAGGGGATTTTCAGAAAACAGTATTTCCCCCAGGCTTTAAAAGACACATTCCTTTGTTCATAACTCTTTGACACTGGGGTACAAAAATGGCTCATCAGGCCATTCTGTGTGTTCTCAATGTCTTTTTGAAACATCACTTCCAGCTCACAGAAAAAAAGGGGGGCACAACTCAAATTAGTAGATTCTGAACTAGAGATTTTTTTATAAGGCTAGTGGAGGGGAAAGATGAACCAAAGTGCTTGAACAAATTTTCTGAATTACCTACACTTTGTCATTCCCCAGTGGATTGATGGCTAATTATAGAGATTGCTTGAAATGTGTTTTATCTATTCAGACTTTCCCTTCTGATAAACCTCACTTTTATTTGAGTTCCCCTAAATTCGTAGGTGTGGTTTTGGCTTGTCTTCACTGATAAGCTCTGTGACAGCATATATCTCAGATGGCAAACTGTTACAACTCATGCTCCTGGCACCTTTACAGAAGCTTTCTTTGTGATCAGATATACTCGCAACCACTTGCATCCCCCACACTCAGGAGTCAGTGGTCTGTCATTGATTCCAGGAAATATAAGGAAAATGAATGAAGTTCTTTGAGCTTCCGGGACAGCGTTCATTTTAAGAGGAGGACAAACACCAGACCAGCTATCGTGGGCTGGCTCAAGGGGTGAGATATGAGTAAGTAGGTATTAAATGTTCATTTCACTTCTTGAGGATTTTATCATGGCATTTAGACAAGTGTGAGCTCCAGAGCCAGAAAGCTTTTTTATGTCATCTCAGTTATTTCTTGTGATCTGGATTCTTTGGCCAGTTCTCTATCAGAACCCCTTTCTTACATGACTCCTCCGTTGTCCCACCGTCCACTCCTCTTTGATCTACCTCCTGGCATAGATGAGCAGAAAAAAAGGCTTAAATGGGAAGACACCCTTGGAATCCATGGCTTAGACCTGGCCTCCACATTAGAAAAGTAGTCCGACAGAAGGGCCAACCAGAGTCTAGGAAAAGCAAGCCCAAGATGACACCTGTCCTACTGATGCTCACGGGGTGTTAAATGTCCTCAGAAAATAAGCTATTGCCAAGTTCTGAAGTTCAGAACGTCCAGGAAAACAGCCGTTTGAGGTCTCTGGAGGCCATTGTCATGGTCCAGCGTCAGGAATGTTATGCCTGATCTCGCCTCACATGGGAAAAAGCACAAAGTAATTTCTCAGGTGAGTAGCACTTCAGATTACTCCAGCAGAAGGGATGAAGTTTCCCAACTCAAATAAAGAGTCCATGGGGAGTAGAGGCGCTTCCAATATAGATTAGTAATGGTGCTATTGTCAACCACAAAACTACCACAACAAATCACACATTTAATCAATAGCATATAACTTTGGGTCCTCAAGCCCTTGACCGTAAAGCATACTCCCCGCCAGATGCTCTAGAAACATTCTCATCTGTGCCTGGAAGGCCTAAACACACAGTATCTCACCCTTACATGGCCATGAAATTTCAGCAAATCCTCCCAAATCCATTTTCTTAGTCAGCAAAGCAATTTTCTTGGTTACATAAGGGAAGAATGCAAAACCAACTATTGCTTTGGTTGAGGGATGGCTGTCCTCACATGTTTTGGTTCCTTGTGTCTGAGTAGTCTTTCAACAATTAATTCCATTTCTGGAGAACTAGCCTGTAGCAAACAAAGCCCAGGAGAGGTAGAGTGATGCTTGTGGCACCATTTCCCACTGAATGAGCATTGTACTATGCAGGCCCCACATGGCCAAGGCTGCTTTGAAAGAGGAGTTTTAAGCCTCTTGGGCCACCTAATAAAGTTTGGGACAAATTTTACCTTTGCAGGTAAGCTCCCAGACTGACTCCCAAGTTAGAGCGGCCTTGTCCAGTGAATGACAGAGAACAACTCAAGGACATCCAGTGAAGGGCTGTGATAGGGGATGGGGGACACAGATTCCAGGTTGTTCTTCCAGAATTGATAGCTGATAAGTATTAGGTCCAGGCTTCAACTGGAGCAAAAGCTCAATGCGCCATGTTGTGGGCGCTTTTCTCCTGGTTCCGAGCCCACTGTTCTCTGCTTCACTCTGGGATGCTGGGGCTGGGACTCTGCAAACAGATCTCTGCTTTGCCAGCTGTGCCCAGTTAGCCTCTGCCAAGACAGGGCACTAGAGGGAGACCTCAAGGCTGGAGGAGCAAGACTTGCTCCTTTTGCTGTCTGTTCCTGTGGCTTCATCCCAGCAGCACTTTCTGTCTGCTTCCTCTCGCTAATTGGATCACTTCCCGTTCTTGTCAGCAGCCCCTCAGCCTTACTTCTTCCCCTTAGTGTCAACACCTCCCAGTAGCAGTAGCTCAATCCAGTTTGGAGTTTTCCCAACATCTGCCACTAAGCCTTGTTGAGGCCTGACTCTCAGAGAAGCCAGAACCTCCTCAGAGGCCTGGGTCCCAGCCCATTTCCCCCATTTCTGATGTAAAAGTTCCATGACCGTTCCCCCAGCTCAGAGTTAACAGCGCCAGTGCCAGTGCCCCTACTCTTTGGGGGCTGAAGCTTTAGCCCCTGGGGACACCTTTCCTGAATACTTGGAAGTTTGAATAATTCTAGCCACCTTCTCATGCTCCCCCAGCCCTCAGGGTGGCAGCTGCTTCCTGTAGTTTTACCTCATCACATGTTTGAGTTCTCTTTTCATCCTTTTAGTTAACTATAATTATCTTTAATTCTCCTTATGAAAATAATTGGTATGATCACTATCTGTTGACTTCCCTGCCCCCAAACCCCTGCGACTGATATACTCAGTGTTTCCCTCCAATCCAGGCAGCAGAAGCAGTTGTTAACACGGGACATTGAGACTCAGGCCGCAAATAGCTTTGTGACTTGAGCAAGACACAACATCCTTCAAGAGGCTTTACCTTTAATAAAATTAAGAGATCAAGTGAAACCAAGGATTGCAAACAGTAACCATGGGGAGTGTACAGACCACAGGTGTAATAGGTTTGCCTGGTACCTGGGTATGGGCCTCTATAGCACAAGCTGAATGTCCTTCATCCTCTCTGTGAATGTCTGTACTGTATGTTTAGCTCCCAAGTGGACCCTGGATCCACATAATTTCCAAGGCTCCGTCCAGCTGTGATATCCTTGCATCTCTGGCCAGATATAAGTTGTCCTCCTTATGACCTGCCGTGTTTTGCTGGGAGCTTGAAGAATGTTCCACCAGGAGGTTCAACTGACGTAATTTCTGCCCAGACACAGGGCACAGAAAAAAATGCAAGAACTGCCCCCTCTCTTCTGGTCGGTATAGATTCCTTGAAGGGGTTAAAATCATGTTAAAGTTGTGCTCTTCGGGGTTTGCATGGATCGTAATCCACTCCTCATCCAAAACAGATGCTGACTTACAGGTAGGTGGGTTTGCCAGAACAGGTGGAGACTTTTTTTTTTCTATGCGTCGAATGCATTGCCTGGCTCAAGAAAGCAACAAGAGGCTTGGCTGCTGGTAGCCAAATGTTCATGGTTTTCTGAGAAACTAGACAGCTCCTGCCATCCCCGTGGGTCTCTGAGACACTCAGGAGCCCCATGAAGCTCACTGAGATCACAGGCACATGTGTAAGGAAGTGGCACATGGAAATGGCATTGCACTTGGTAGAGGCAGCAGGAAGCCAACTTACCTGGAGTCTTGCACAGGAAGAAGGCCCTAGATGGCCCACATCCTCTTTCCTCTGTTTTAACTTTGTAGATTAGTCCCTGGACAAAAATTACTTAGAGAGACTAACTTTGAAGGATTCCCTTCTCCAGCAAAATAAACTCCTGCTTCTCTCTCTCTCTCTCTCTCTCTCTCTCTCTCACACACACACACACACACACACCCTGTCCTGACTCTGAGGAAGGAGGCCTTTGAGCCAGAACAGCTGAGGGGCGGCGGCAGCATCAGCAGCAGCAGCAGCAACCATGAAAAGCAAGAAAAAGGTTCCTGGGCCTGGATGTTGAGATCCACAGTGCCTCCTGTGTAGCCAGGGTGCCCCCCTTCCCGGCTGGGTCAGCACAACCTATCTCCCTCCACCTCTGCTGCATCTTCTCATCTGAGATGTGTCCTAGACCCTGTGGCCTCTTGCTTTTATAAGTAGTTATCACCCACTTCAGCCATAGCCTATGGCAGTCTGTTCCCTATTGGTGAGTGTTGTTGGTGGAGATCAAAGAGGACCTTTTCTACTCACACCAGCAGAGAGTCAGTTCACTGTAAAGCCTAGTGAATTCCTGCATGAACAGCAATTGTCCTTATGAATGACAGCACTGATTTCTTACAGACTGGAGCAGACTGAAGTTTTGTGGAGGCCCTGGGTTAGGAGCATCACTCTGTCACCCAATCAATAGAAACTGACCTGCATTCTCAGGGTTGCTGAAGGGCTTTTGCTTATTTTCCAACAAAGGGGCTTCTCTGTACATCCAATGGATGGGTTACACAGTATGAATTTGAGCTAAAAAAAATTAAAAAGCCTTTTCTCTTATGAAGGAGGGTAGAATGATTATGTTTAGGCCCCCCAAATAGAGAGATGACTTGATGTTCAGGTGGAGGGGCAGGTTCTGGAATTCCCAGGCTTAAAGGAGACACTGTGTCCCTGTCTAAGTCACAAACTGAGCCCCACAGCTAGTATGTAGTTTCATGCCAGCTGTGCCTGTGTGGGGCTCCCTGTTTTTCTGTTCCCAAAGCAAGGGTTAGGTAGGCGCCCAAAGAGGTCATAAGCTCCACTCGGGCCTGCTGGCTACTGTAGTACAGGACTTTGGACACACCCCAGCTGGACATTAGAGGGTCTAGGGGCATCATGTTTCTTGATGGCAAGAGCCCCTGAAATCTCAGGACCCCAAACATAGCAAATGTCAAAGCTATGAGTCATCCTCTAGATGGCACAGAACTCTTGGCCCTAATCTTGTGCCTTGGTTAGTAATATTTAATCAGGAAGCCAGTTTCTTCCTGTTACATGGGATTTTAAAGGATGAGCCCTAGTTGTCACATGCTCTTACCTTCCTCCATCCAAAAACAGTGGTAGCTGATGGGAAACATGATCCCATTTACAAAATTCTGGCCAGCAGCCTTCTAGGTGCCCTTTCAGCTGCCTCATCTCCCTCTGCATCCCGTCACTCCCCTGATGTCCTCTTCATGTTATAGCTGTGTTGGGAACTGCCCTGTCTGGTTTCAGGAAGCTGTAACCCCCCATTGCTAAGGCTGAGTGGGAGACCTCCGGACCAGGAAACACTATGGAGACAAGCTTATCTCCCTGGCAGGAGCACTGCCTGCTCCTTGCTTGGCCCCCATTGCTTGGTCGGTTAGACAATGATGGGTAAGATTCCTCAGAGGAGGATGGATCTAAGACAGGCACAATCAGGTGGGAAGGCCCTCAGGGAAGGACTCGGGCAGCTGTGGGAAATGGGGGTGATCAATCCCCACCCCTCAGCTTTGATAAAGCCTGAGTCCTCATTCTGCCTGCGGGAAGTCTCCTATCTCTCGGCTGCCTTGTCTCCTCTGCCTGTCTCTAGCCTGTAACAATGACAAGGGGCAGGGCAACCCTACACTGGGAACGCAGGACTTCCCGGGCAGATGAGGCCTGAAAAAAGGATATGTAAAATCCTGTGAAGCCTGCTTTGCTGACAATGGTCTTGATTAGATTATGAAGGCCCAGGCAGGAAATGGGTTTGGCCTCTTAAAATTTGTAGTGATAGACTCCAACTCAGCATGAGCCCCATTAGCTCTTTGAATATTATCTATTTGTTTAATCCTCACTGCCAGACAATGATTAATAAGCTGTATCTGTATTCCTACCCAAAACTACCCAATAAAAGCCTGTTCAGGTAGCAGCACGGGACGCTCTCCTTTGAGAGAGTGGCCAGACCACTCCGAGGCACCCTCCCCTTGAGAGGGTAGCCGTGCCGTCTCTATTCCTCCACAGGACTCGGCAGTATGTGTGTATTTCTCTTGTATCTCGACCATCCACAGCGCCACGGGTACTGTGGGCTGGTATCTGCAACAGCTGCAATGGGCGTTTTCTCTCCTACACACTTTCCTCAGCTTGGGGCAATCTCTGCGACCCTAGCCCTCACTTCTCAAGGTTCAGGTCTCAACTCAAATGTCACTTGCTCCTGGAAGCCTCGGAGCCTCCCAGATTAGATTATTTCTCCAGTATGTGCTCTCCCAGCACCCTCTGCTCTTCCTCGAAACATCACAATTTGCAGTCACACAATTGCGTAATCATTGGTCCATCTCTAAGTGGAATAAGACCTCCCTCTGAGGAATGCCCGTGAGCCACACTACTTACCACTGTGTGGGCTTTCCTGTGTGGGACGTAGAAGATGCTCATGAGGATGTGCTGAACGACTACATGGTGACGTGTGGTGTGCTGGAGAGCAAGGTGGTCCTCTAAGAACCAGGAATGATGAGAACACAGTTTGCTCTCCATTCTCTGAGCCATGCTCTCTTTCAGTGAGGGCCCCCACACAGCTGTGGCCAGCAGAGTCACAAGAATGGCCAGAGTTTATTCCGATCTTCCCTTCGCCACCCCTCTGCAGGTGGGGGGGGGGCATGACAGCAAACATCATCACCTATGAACATTCTGAGGCTTACTTTACTCTGCTCATTCCCTCCGGGGTACAGAGTAAGAGAGGGGCCAGTGGGGTGAAGGACAGCTTACCCTGGGGGCTTACCCTGAGGTGGGGAGGCCCTGTGTTGGTGGGGTACACAGTGGGGACTGGGCTACCTGGCACCAATATTCTGATCAGACTTTGCACACACAGGCAACGTGTCCACAGCAGTGGGCCCGGTGGACTGCAAGCCCTTCAGATGAGTAGTCACCCAAGAACACTGCACTCCAGACCCTGAGGAGCACTGCACACTTTGGCCATGAGTTCTTTACCAAAAAACCTACATGTGGGTGCTCCCGGGCTGCTGCCCTTGCATCAGAATGCATGGAAGATCCTTTATAAATGTGAATGTGACCTTCTCCATCTGCTTATAGAGGACAAATAGCTAGTATTTCAATAATCCTTTGCCACCGAAGGCTTACATCCTCTGTGAACCAGCTTTTCTTATATTCATTGAAATTATGACTTAAAACATTATACAAAAAAGGTCATTTAAGATGGTAAGCCACCTTCTCCTTTTCCATGGCTTCTACTTTGTTTTCCAGAGAAAAGCTAACAGAGTTTAGAATCAACTGAAGTACAAATATTAAAAAAGCTGGTAATCACCTCAGACTGGTATTAATGTTCACTGTGATCCCTGTCTCAGATGACTCCCTGGCAGCAGCTGCTGGCTTCCTCCTCGCCTCCCTCACTCCCACCCTCCCTCCCACCTGCCTGGTTGAGAGGGAGCAGGGGTCTCAGGAACAGCAGACCGCAGACCATTCCTTAGTGAGAAGCTCTCAGGCACAACTTTAAATGCTGCTGAAAAGACACAGACACTTCTGCAAACATTAACTATGCATAAGGGTTCATGACATTTTGAGGGAAAAAACTGCTTTCAAGTAATGAAGATGTTTAATTACATTTTCACAGTTTTTTTCACTCTACTTTTAAATTCTGCAGAAACATTTCTCTCTTTCTGGTGACCTGCCTTAATAGTACCAGATAGTGCTGTCATGCTAACCCCATGGCTTTGTGCGTTCCGCTGATGCATTTTTCTCTATGCACTTCCAGTTTTGCACCTAGTGCACTTCCTCATCTTCTAATTTTAAAGAGAGATGACTTTTGCAAACATATCTACTTGTCTCTCTCTGAATGGGGATGATTCTGTCTCCTGAATGGAGAAGAAGCAAAACCAAATTGATGAATCTCAAACTTCCACAGAAGAGAGTCAGTTTTTGGAGGGGTAACCCTTAGGGAAAAAAAAGTCTCATTATTACATTTTCCAATAAAAGGGTATATGAGTATATCAAAGAAAGGACATTTTGTGTTCAGTCATTTTGCAAGAGATTCACAGAAGAGAGAACTTAATAGAAAGGTGTGGGGTGACCTTAGGAGACAGAGCATAGTGTTTATAACTCCGCAGTGAGAAGTGCATGCAAATGCTATTTGCAAAGAACAAGGACAACCTCATACCCTTGTACCCCTTCAGTCAACTGCTTTTCTCTCCTGTCCCTCTCATCATTTAAATGTATGACAGGGTTCTCCTGGGTTCCCAAATTTAAGAAAAAGACATCTGAAGGTAACAGCCTGGCCAACACCAACATTGCCCCACTAATTCCCAGGTACCACTGATTCATTTGAGATATGATAATGCTTTAGAATTTTATAAAAAATGTGTGGATTGGCTTCAACTTGGAAATAATTTTGTATGGGTAAAACTCAAAAGTTGAGCATAACAGAATCATTTTCAATCTAATGTATTATCATCAGGAAAAGCACTCTAAACTGAGGAAAACAAAATAGTGAGGTCCTCCTCCTGCATGTGCAAAGAGCCCCGGCTTTAAAAGGAGGCATATACCAGCTTAACTTGTCAAGAATGAGTATCCTTTGATGAATGGTCTTTAATTATTTTCCCCAAAACATAAATCACCTGTCATGATAATTTAAACTGAAGCAGTTGATTTGGCTGTGTAGTTATTTACCTAAATTTCCTTACTATTCTTATTTAAAATGGAAAGAAAAATCTCTTCAGTAACACATCCAATCTGAATGACTCCTGCAGGTATATGCAGGAATGTGGGAGGAAAAGGGTCTCATGTGGCAGGAATGTTCAACTCTGGACTAATGACATCTCAAGGAATCATTTAAACATTTGTGCAACAGTGTATTTAAAAACCTCTTGCCAACACGATTGTTTAGAAAGCAGGATGCTACTGAATATTCTCTCTTACACTAGGCTGGAATTGCTACCTGGGTTCTCTGAGAGGCAGGCTTGCCTTGTGGTAGGCTCAGAATAAGTAACCACAGACACGTTATGCAACACTTCTCTCCCTCTCCAAGAGGAGTTAGAAGAGACAGTGGGCACACATGGGACTGTGTGCTAAGGGAGATGTGCCCTCCAGGAGGAAAAATCGTGCCTTTAAAAGTTGAACTCAGAATACCAACGTGCCTCAGCTCTGAGGCTCTGGACTGCAGCTCCACAGCAGCTATACTTCTGAGTGCACAGATGTTCTAGGCTCGGAAAGTTTCTGCATGCTTCTGCCCAGATGCTGAAGCATAAGCTGTCCAGAGCTCTCAGTAAGTAGGTCAGAGCCAAGGTGAGCAGAACTAGCTCTTTCTTCATACAAATATAAATGGAAGTGGCTTGGGGCCTGGGTACCCTGTTCATGAATCTTGGAAGCACCTGTACATTATGGGCCAGAGAATCTTTTAGACGTCCATCATTAGGGAGCCAATATGACTTGGCTATTCCCTATTGACATGCCCCAATTAATCACATAAATGAATTTGAATCTAATTCAGAACCAGCAAGGTCTGGGTGGAAGCCAGGCTGAAGGTTACTATACCACTGTGATTATAAACAAATTTGGGGCACATATTTTATTGTGTAAGCAAGACCTAGCAGGACATGTTAAAACTACTTAAAGAATTCTGTTAATTTGCTTAGAATTGTCCAACTCTCTATAAATATGTTGATAAACTGATGGCACCTCAATCTGAACTGCCTAAACTGGGCGGTTTAACTTTTTTATTTGATACGCTTGAAAGTAATAAAATATACATTTACTAATTTTCTTTTACCCCTTCAAATGAGTCCAAATTACCGAAGCTTCAATTTTGTCATCCTGACTCTGTCATCTGTCTTATCTGCATTCCAGAAAAGGATTCCATTATTTGTTTAGATGAAAGTTTTATTGGCTTTTTGAGATTTCCTCATGCTTTATTCAGATTAAGTAAGCTGCCTTCTATTAGAAGCTTGTATTTCACATCCACATACCAGTTATAGTCCCTGTAACTGCAGTACAGGCCCAACTGAAGTATTTATTTCCTCTGCTTGTAACCATGGGCTAGCATGGAACCCAGAGGTCATCCGATGCAACAGTTTCATTTTCAGACGGAGAGACTGAGGCTCAGAGAAGTGAAATGACTCACCTGTAACTGGCTTTACCCAGAGCCAGCTTGTAATCGAACTCTAAACTCAACACTAATTACGTAAGATGAGTGCTGGAATCAAAGGATCTTCTGGTTCCTGAACTTTTCACAAACATATGTCTATTTATTCTTGCCAAGTTATTGTTGTGCCCTGTGTAATGTTAATGAAATGCCTGCCATAAGCCTGGCCTCCAATACAGATCCAAAAGGGCAGGAGGCAGATTATCTGGCCAAATGAGAAAACCATAAACCATTCAGTTCATTCAGCAAATGAGAGACAATCTTTAGCACTTCAGCTCCTTTAAAATAAATGACCCCCCGGTTAATTATTATCTCCCAGCTTTTATCTTTTAATCTCTAGGTCTAAATCCTCCAATAGTAATTCCCCCAAAACCTATGCTTGTAATCACAACTGCAGATCACAGCTAGTTTTTCTGTAGAGATTAAAAAAAAGAAATCCTCATATTTTTCCATGCTAAACTCTGATATCTAATTAGTGTAATAATAGTTTTCTCCTTATTGGGATAATTGCATCTTTAAATATGTTTTCCAGGTTGGAGAGGTCTGTTTTGCAGGCATATTCCAGAAGACTGAATGTAAACACTTGTTACCCATTTGTTTGTGACCTCTAGCATTAAACTGCATCTTCTGCAATGCAAATGCTGAATTACATATTTTGTGTTTTCCCAAGCACATTAGGTAAGTTTTTGAACAGACCTGTAGAAATGATCATGTTGCATACTCACAATAAACTGAGCTACATGGTGGATTCCATAACTTCATTTAATATTGACAGCTCAATTTAAATTTTGAAAAGCAAATACCTTTAATAAATTGTTGTGAATGATCATATACTTGATAAAACTATTGTACAGGAGTGTATCCATATATAAACCTAAAGGTACAATTATATACATTTCAATATATGCCACATATATATTTTTTCTACTCACATTCTTCTCTTTAGTAAAGCAAAGCAGTTTTACTATACATAGATGTGCAATGCTACATCAAGTCCTGAGTGATTTAAGGAATCATTGATAAGCTACTTGAATTCTAGTTTTTCAGCTAAAGATCCAGGAGATTCGATGACAATAATGTGAACAAAATTATGCTTAAAAATATGCCTTTAGCTGTGTACTCATTTTGTGCTTCGTGGAGAAAGCTTGAGAATGCACAGCACACATTTACATTTGGGAAAGTTTCCTTGAATATTCAAGATTAGACAAATATCCTATTTGTACGGATTTATAGAAGTTTTAAGTGATGTCACCTCCATCCAATTTGCCAGGCATGGAAGACTCCAGTCATGATTAGACTGAAAATCCCTTTTGCAGAATATGAAATTCTGTGTAAACATCAGTGTTTAGGTATATACAAAATTTCTGTTTCAAACAAGGGGAAAAAGAAAAAATAGAATAATTTTAAATGTTTTTCTGGGATATAGTCAGCCACATGGAAGGAATATAAAAAAATAAGAGTATACTTTGGTGAAGAGGAAACCAGATGAAAGTCATTTAAAGGAGGTCTGGTGAACCACCCACTTTGGAAGGTCCCGAGTTGGCTTGTTTCAGAGAACCCAAGGTAATCAAGCCACATCCATCTTGCCACAGGGGATGGGCTCCACTGTGTAATGAGAAGGAAGCACTATGCGGAAAAGGCCACAATTCAACTGCAATGGGACAGTAACTGTTACCAATCGGAGTCACTGTCAGCAAGCAAAGCATCCCAGCTCCACACTCAGGCACTAGGTACAGACTGGTGAGGGTGGGCAGGTGCTGCACATTGGCCAGCAGCAGCAGGAAGCAGGCCCGCTCCACCTGGGAGGCTGCCCTGCATCAGACGGCCTGCTTCCAGAGAAGGCACTGCACCGGTGGTTCCTGTTGCCCCAGCTCTACCCGGTCCCATAGCTGCTGTAGTCAAAGACTCCTTTCTTGAAGAATGGTGAGAACTCACAAACGGTGTGTTTCGAAAGAGTCAGCCCCACTTTGTTGATGTGTAGGGGAGATGTCGCAGATTGCAGCATCACGTTGAAAAAGTCCCTGAGGTATTTCTGAGGAAGAGACAAAGTTAAAAACATGGTCAGGACATTGTTGGGAAGAGTTGAGGAGAGCAGAAATGTCCAGGCACAATTTCCCATCCAGCTGTCAGCATCATTAGGAATGGCATTCATGAAATCTCCTCGACTGCCTTTGCTGCCATCAGACGCATCAAGGACACAGGGCTGTGATATCCATTCTGCAGGAGCAGGTGACATGTCTTTGGCTCAGGGCTCTGACTCACAGCAACACGGCCTCAGGCTTATTTGCAGACAGTGCCCAGAGGTGCTCGCACACGGCTCTGCTTTTCAGCAACATTGTCACTATTCAACATGCTATATTTTAAAAAAGTCATTTTTCCCAACTTAGTTATTAAGTAGAAAGATGAATAAAAGGGTGGCAGGGGAAAGGCTAGCCATTTTTACAATGCCAAACACGCTGCTGACTGATACTTTTAAATGAGACAGTCACTGTCTGCTTTGGACCCTTCTTATACATAAAGGAAAAGAAATACTGGGGCAAGAGGGTCAATTTCAAGTACTAATATTTACAGATCATTTTGCAAATCTTATGAGCATTGATGAAAAGAAATTCTGACTAATTGCTCTGAACCCATTCTCACTGCCCCGACCCTCACAGGTGTCTGTCACAGCATCATCTGCCTTTCTCGGTACTGAACAGCAAAGCGTGTGTCTGGGACTGGGCTCCAAAGTACTGGGGATGAGATCAGCTGTGGGTGCTGGCAGGAAGTTGTAAAGGAAAAGAGGACACACAAAAACAGTTATTGTACTTCAGGTCAGGCAAATCTGAGCCATAACAGAAAACTAGACGGATGGTGGAGAAGGGAGGGAATGGAGGAGAGGGTGTGCTTAGGACTAAACATTTATTACCGTCTCAGCTTCTTTAAACAGTCCCATCACAAACTTAGAAATGAAACACAATAATTACAGACTTTGATTAACAAAAAGAACTTGTCTAAGCAACATGGCCTAGGCCTATAGCAATGATTGCCCCATAGGAGAGAGGCAGCATTGTCTGCAGACATTTTTGATTGTTGCTGTGGGCAGGGGGCGGTGGAGCGAGGAGGGGTGTGCAACCAGTGTGGTGGTGGCCAGGGGTGCAGCTGACATCGTACAATGTAAGGACAGAATCATTTGGCTCCGAATGTCAACAGTGCCTCAGCTGAGAAACCTTGACTAGAGGAAGTTGAATTCAGCTACTTCTACGAATTGCCAAGCTACAATTTACTTTTGAAAGAAGACACTTTGCTCAAGAAAAATCAGTTAGCTACCTTCTTAAAAACAATTACTAATAATTGTTACTAAGGATTACTAATAATTAACATTTGTATAGTAATTACCAGTTTCTAAAAATCTCTAGCCTCTGATTTTTAGGAAGTGTAACTGGTGCACAGAACTGCACGTTCTCCAAACGTGTGATCAGATGCATCCTGGCGTGCGTGCGCCTGGGAAACCACTGTCAACCCGAGATGAGGTGAGCAAGGCTAGGGATCAAGAGAGGGATGTGTTTTTAACTCAGACTCTGTTTTCCCTGTTCAGTGTTCCTAACTTACTGGTCTCATGGAATCTCTCATGAGAGGTTTTTCAAATGGCCATCGGTTGAGGTAAGAAGGTATCAAAACTGCTAAAAAGTAAGATCTTACTCCAGTACTTTTTTGCATCAGAGAGGCAAAAGGGAACCTGACCTCAGCTTTTCTGGGGGGAAGGAAGGCTGAAAATATCCACTTCATAGGGACCTGAATTCCATCCAACATGGTTTCTAGTAAATAAATAGACAACACCTGACCAGCCAAAGCTTGCAAGGTCCACAACTAACTGTTTTTTGGAATGGCAAGAGTGAAATGATTTAGGAGGAGGAAGACGAGGAGCTGGTCCATGGTGCTGTCAGAGCTGGGCAGCCAGGCAGGTGTCTCAGCAGCTCCTACTAGGGACTAGTAGCTCCTCCTACCAGTTCCTACTTCAGATTTCCCGGGGGCTACAGTAACTGCAGACTAAGGCTCACGGTAAACTTGCCTTCAAGATGAATTCTGACAGAATAGGAGGTATTTAAACCTGGGAACAGATGTTATGTCAACATTTGTCATAATTAGTTCACAAAGCAGAGGTCCCTTAAAGGGCCAATAGAGCCTGAAGGGTATAATGAAAAAGGAAGTAGAAGTTAAAAATATTAAAAAAAAGAAGAGAATGTGCTGGAGACACCTTTCCTGCCAGCACACCACCATAAAGAGAGAACAGTAAACTAGCTGCAGGTAACGCCTTTTTCTTTAAATAAACTCATTAGCATGCCTCAAGGAAAATTCCAGATAGAAGGATCTGCTTTCGTTAATTGTAAACATCGCAGGATAGTTTTTTCTTTGCTTTGCTGAATTCAGCAGCCTTGCCTCTCTTTATACAGAATGTTTCCTTGTTTAAAGACATGCTCTGAGTAGGAAGTATTCTTTGCTGAGCCCTCAACATCCTCTGAAATATATGAGGTGAGGTGTGACCTTGGCTGGCTGTGTCTAGAACCATGTGCTTGAAATGGGCTGGGAAAATTCTTTCTGATGAATCACAAAACCAAAGGACTAGGCCCAGGGGTGGGGAGAGAAGACAGAACTAAAATTCCAGAAGTTTCTTGAGTTCACAGACAGCATCTCATCCTTCTTTGTAATCCCCCATCATCCCTGGCACACTGGCCCTCCTCACACTCCCTCACAATCCCTATCTCAGGGGTAACTGCTATTCTGACCTCTTGAACCATCCACTAGCTTTGCCAGTTTCTGAACTTCATATAAATGAATTCACTCATATTAATGGAGCCACTCACCAAAAATACACTCTTTTGTGTTTGGCCTCCACTGCTCACCACAGTGCTTGTGAGATGCACGCAGTTTGGGAGAGCTGTACTCTATTCATCCCACTGCTGTGTGGTGTTCCACGTGTGAACATCCCACTGGCCGACTTTAGCACGGGGACTTGCAGCCATTGACTGACTTGGTTCTTTTGCCTAAGCTCTGCCTCACTAATAAAATCTACTTCCATATAATGGTGTCTGGTGAGTCAAGTTTATTACTATTCCTCAAAAAAAAAAAACCTTTAGGGTTTTGGGATCAGTCCAAGATCAGCCAATGTACTAGTACTCTATTATATGTATTCAATATACACTGTAATCACATATAAAATACATACTTAAACATACACATATTTACATTGGTAATTTTTGTTGCCTGAACACACAATGTTTTCCACAGCATCTATAGCTGAAGGGATAAAATGAAAGTTATTTTTGTAGAAGTCCTCCTTTTATTGTTAAACCAAAGACACCCTAGCCCTTCCTGGTACGTGGAAAGTAAGTCCAGATGTGGTGCCGCATCCCCAGGGCAGTACTTCCTAAAAGAGCGTTACACAAACTGCAGAACATTAGGAGTTTAAGTGACTTACCACGGTTATAAGGACAAAGTAAGAAAAGGGTTTGTGAAATCCAATATCCAATTTGTTTCTTTCACATGGCATTTTCTCGATTAATAAAAGAATAACAGCAGGCATATTTAAATATTGGTAACCCTTAGGGACCACGGAAGGCCTGCAACACTTGCCCACCCTGCTGGTGGGCGTCCCCAGCTGAGTTTTTGCTTTGTTAGGCACTTTGGATCTGAGTCACTGAGAAAGGCAGTCATAGCCCCTGAAGTCGTGCAACATATCCGCTCCGTCTCAGATACTTGGAGGATGAAAGTCAGACTAAAACAAACCTCCTTCCACAGAACTGCAAATTGGGAAACGGAGTGGCAGAGAAGGATGAGGTCTGGGAGAGGTTCTGCAGACTGTGAGGGATGAAGGGAAAAGGAAGGGGCCAAGAGGACAGCAGGTCACAGAGAGCTGGGAGGTATGACTGGGGAGGGCACGAGAGGGTAAGGGGAGAACAGAAGACAGAGTTGAGAGAAGGAAACAGCACAACGTTGGAGACATTGAATGCCCATGAGTTTTTTGTTTATCAAGCTGGCAAAAAGATTTGAGAATAAAAAAATATATTATACACTTATCTAGGTTATTTATTTTTTGCTGCTTGGATCAACACTGAAATATAAGGTGTTTTCTTATCAATACTTTCAGAAAATCAAATTTAGATGGCTAATCTTTAAGGCATATTTCAGTACTGATGCTGTGTACCTTGCTGTCAAAAAATGCCTTTCTTCTATAGGCTGCAGGCATATTTTATATTTTATTTTTTAAAAAAGTCAATTTATGTAGGTGCAGTGAGCAGGGAACAGAAGTAACTGGGAGAGACGGACCCCATGGGCCTTTTCCAACGTGTTAAACTGGCATGTGTGTGCCTTTAAAAACTCCCTCAATACAGACAAAATCTTGTAGGGACCGCGTGAGTTGTTAAAGGAGAGACAAGAAACAACAAAAGGACGAGGGACACATAGATCATCAGAGATACCCCACACCAGGCTCCTGATCCCTTCTTTCCAAAGTGGTACTTTTTTCCCCTTTAACTCTTACCTGCCAAGATCCCTCCGAGTATTTCCTTAGGGCTGTCTCCCATGTGCACATACCAGACTGACTAGCTGTCACCTCATCGCTCTTATGAAAAGGCCATTTAATAAGGGCTTGCAATGTTCTGGGCATAGTGAGAACTTTTAATGGCACATCTTATTTAATTACCACAACAACTTTATGAGGTAGGGACTAGGCTTATCTTGATCTTCTAGGTGAAGAAATTGAGGTCCAGTTACTTAAGTAATGTCCCAAAGGTCACAGAGCACAGAAGTGGGAGTTCCAGGACTGGCACCCAGATCTCCTAACGCCAGAGGCTGGGTCTCAACCAGCAGGCTGCTGCCCACAGGATCCGCCAGCCCCTTATCCAGCTGGGCACCCCTCTCCTGAGCACTGCTCTCTCTCAGTGGACAAGGCTGTTTACACTGGGCATTGCAGCTGCTTGGGCCAGATAAGCTGCCTTTCTTGGGCCCGATGGTGCTCTCATGGAGAGGAGACCAGGGGCACTGGGTCCTAGAGTTAATGTCCATACAAACACTGGTATCTCCTATGAGGTTACCCTCTTCCACAGAGAGCCCTAGGCAGCTCTGCTTATGCTGATTCCCTACTCATAGTGTCTTGGTGGGCACTGGCCATTTTTCTGACTGCCCTGCCTCCATTTCCCTTCCCAAACAGCACTCAGATTCCCTTGTGAAAAAAAATGCCTTTCCCTTCTTTGGGACTGGTTATCTGGCTGACACAGGGCAGAGAACTGGTGAATTTTTCCCATTCATGCTCTGGGATGGGCATCTCACAACCAGAGGTCATGGATTCTTGCTGGAACCAATGGTTTTCTGAGAAGGTGCTGCCATAGAGCATTTTCAAGTGTAAGAAATTCAGCAGCCTCCCACGGCGGGGAAGCTTCAGGAGAGCCTTTGGTCTGCCCATTCCCAAGCCTAGGAGTTGATGGAGCCCTTTTCCCACCCTGGGAGGCACCAGCCAGGAATCAGAGGAAACCTTCCATCTACACCACACCCAAGCTCCTGGGGGGCTACTCTGCTGTCAGATCTAGGCATCCGCCCAGGGCACTCATCTCTTAGGAAGAGATCAATCCCAGGAGGCTCTTGTGAATAACTTTCCAATGGGTCAGCGCATCCTAGTGGCACATCCCAGTCAAGTGTAAAGCTGGAAGGATCCTGCCCCAACCCTGCTACACATACAGGCCATTCTTTAAAATTCCAACACCACTTCAAAATACAACTAAACAGTACTAATCTTTTGAACCAAAACACAGGCTAATATGGTCTATTGACTGTGTTAATAAGTTCTGAAAAATGAAACGCACTCCCCACAGTAATCCAGGGTAATTCAGCCAGAATTTGGTCAATTATTTTAGAGTTTTAGTCTGGTACCTCAATCAATATACTACATTAGGGAAAAAATGGAATATAATTTGCTGGTATATGCTATTTCATTTTAGACATTCTTGATGAAGGTCATTATATTAACATGACTCAAGGGTGACCTACAATAAAATTTCTGTTTCAGCTCTAGCTGAAGGAAAAGTGCTTAGGTTACTGGAACAACGTGGGTAAAAGCTGGCCTTTACACAGCCTCTTCTGGGTTGTTCTTTTTTCCTATGGAGCTTTTAGATGAAATTCTAGTCGGGTCATAGGGACTGACCATGCACCATACAGTCCATCCAGGCAAAACCCTGTGAGATTGGCAGGGCATTAAATGGTGTGTCCCCTCCCACCTTGCAGTCATTTCCTTTCATGTCTGGGATCTGGAGAGGAAGGAGGAGTACGTAGTATCTAAGACCAGCAAACAGTGTGAACAAGGGAGCAAGGCCAGAATGTGTAAAGCTCTGGGTGGGAACAGCAGGACATGAAGGAGAGCGTGGTAGGCCTTGGATCTGGATTTGGGTCTGTAGGCACTTTGTATAAAGCATTTCCTTGTGCATGAGCTTATATGACCCTTAAGACACACTGAGGAGGAGTAGGGCATGTATGGGTATACTTTGTTTGTAGATGAAGAAACTGAGATCTCAAGAGGCAGGACCTGGATGAAGTCAACAGTCTACAAAGAGGCTGACAAAATGACTGGCTCCTCATTCAGGAGAAAGTCAGGAGGGCCTATTATAATTCTCATAGTGCTACGTAGCCTTTAAGCATGAAATGTAATGTCTAAGTGTAAATGTAGCTCCTGTCTTTGGTGCTGTCCACACTATCCTCAGGAAGGCTCTCAGAATTTACCTTGAATTTCAGTCAAGCACCCTGTGTATGTGCACATGTGTGCACATGTATGCATGTGTGTATAGAAGGTGTGGTTATGACAATATGCCTCAGAAACATTTGAAAGACCTTACCTCCTCTTTCTTCTATTTTAATTATCAGGAGGATAAAATCATGGTCATTTTATGTTATTAAAAAGTTTCTAATAGGGCACATGACTATTACTATAGCCTACTGCTTATTTCATCTGCAGTATGTCATACTAGTTGTTTCACTTTAATGATTTTCTCAGCCATTTAATTGTGGGGCCCTCATTATTTTTCAAAATTTCAACATAAATCCTTTATTTAATTTAAAGTTACTGAAATTATTAAAATTACAATGGTCTTTAAAAATCAAATAGGTCTTTATCCACCTTTCCATTGTGACATACTAACAGGGAAGACAGTTCAATGGCATTTCTTGTTTCCAGAAGTCATTAGCCACAATGGCAGCTTAAAGGCAAATATACATCTAATAAGACTTAGAGGTTTCAGTTATGGTGAAGCGCTCGAAAAACTCATCATGGGCTGACGGGCTCTGAAGAGAGATCAGGCTCAGATGGGGACACACTAGGATATTTCTAGACCTGAGAGAGGCATGGTCATCACTGGCCATGTATCATGAATTGACCCAGTAGAATCAATATTATTTTATTGGTCAAATTTTCCTCATTCTAAACTCTCATAAACTCTACTGTGAACGCCTCTCTCTGTCTCTTTGGGAATCCTAAAATTTGTCTACATCAATCAGATAGGCTGGATACCTTTCCCAACATGCCCTAAATGTCCCCCGCACTCTGACAAAATTAGAATAGTTTGATTCACGCAACTCTTTCATCTTGTACACAGTTACTGCACACTTGTGCTACACAAAGCAGTGTGCCAGGCACTGGGTGTCAGTGTTGAATAAAACAGACAGTGCACACATGTCCTGACAAGGTGCCTGGGCTGGCCCACACCCGTCTCCTTCTTGTTCAAAATTGTTCTTATTGGTGCTTATTGGATGCTTATCCCAGCATCCAAATCCTACTTATGTTTTATGGACTGGATAAAGGTTTGTTCTTTGTTGATTCCTCTCTCTTCAGATTTCATTCATTCACCCAACAAATATTTATTAAGAGCTTTCTACATGCTGTCAATCAGACCAGTTCCTGTCCTGAGTAACTCACAGGCTTTTTGGAGAGATGGGGAGGTCAAGTATCAATTAAAATAGGGTTAGAAGAAAACAGGAATGAGGTGATTTGGAGGACACAGAAAAAAGGCATCCAGCCTAGTCCTGGAAATTGGTGACTTTTAAGACCTGAGGGGTAAGTAAACCTTCAAACAGGAAGATACTGGAAGAGGCTTGTTCAAACCAGTGAGAAGAGCATATGCAAGTCTCACAGTGGGGAAGCAGAGCTTGGGGCACCACCAGGAGACCAGCATGACTGGTGCACCATGTGTGGACCACTGAGTGGGATATGCATTCCTGGAACACGCTGGTCATTGGATCAGTTCTCTACTAGTTCTCACACTGGGGGTCCTGCCCTACACCCTGGGGATCTCTCTTCTCCTGGACCAGAAGAATACCACCAGGCCTTCTGGGTGGAGCCTGTTACTTGTCTTAACCAAAAGAATGCATTGGAGGTAACGTCGACAATGAAGAAGTTGCCTTGCAGGTTCCAGTGTCCCAGCTTAGACCAGCCCACAAAAATGCTTTCTTTGGTTTCTATTCATAATTTGTGACCAGCCAGAAATTATAGTACTATTCTACTTCATACTAACCTCTCTCAAACTTTTTAGTATTTCTAATTAATAATTCTGTTTTAGCAGATACTTCTTTTCTATCTATATCGTAGTTTTAAAATAATACTTGAAATAACTAGTCATCAAAATATGGCATTTATGTCTTGATGTTATAGAGAATTCTGAAAGTTCCCAGTTAAAATTCATCAGGGTGAAATGTTAGTCCATGATTATAGAATCAGAACTATTCATTATAGCTATTCAGAGAATCTTCTTTATGAGTTTAATGACATAAGCATATTGTATTGAATTATTATGGTACAGCATCAATTGGACTCATAAATTTAATATACTCAGACTGGTTCAAATATTCTAATAAAATCCAGGAAGCTTTAAAAATTTTATAAGAGATGTGCATTTAAAGTCCACATGACATTCAATTTTCATAGGCTGATGTTCCAGCTCAGGTTATTAAGTTGCTCCAGTGACCATGACTCAGTCTGGCTGACAAGCAAACTTAGGATGGAACCCAACAAATAAGCCACATGAGAAAGCACCAATCTGCTTCCACTGTGAGGCTGAGTGAGTGTTATCCACAGCACAAGTCAAGAGTAGTCCCATCTTTTTGGCTCATGGAAGAGAAGAGAGAAATTTAGTTTATGCTGCACCTGTGAGGCAGAAGGGACAACATACGTCAGCTAAAACAGAGCAGACAAATAGCCTCCAGACAGTCTGATAGGCTCTGCTCTAAACTTCACTTGTTTGAAGGAAAATATGAGAGGATACTTGGGAGAAGCCCAGGTCTCAGGGCTCACCCCAGTTCTCTGATATTTGTTTATTGGACCCAGATAAGAGATGGGTAACAGGCTAAACACAGATGCATAGCAACTCAACTTCCTCAGCCTTGAAGGGGAGGTTGGAAGAGAGTCCTGGAGGCATGCCCCATCATTTGAACCACCAGCTTGGTGTGGGCTAACTGCATCATAAGCTAGCTCCCAGGGTACTCGGTCACTACAGCCACCATGCTGGGTGCAAGGGACATTATAGCACAGGGGTGCAAGGTAGGTATTGGAACTCTGTATTGCAGTTTCCTCATTTGATTATATTGTAGTTTTAGGATTAGAAGATTAAATGAGCTCCTATAAAGTGTTTAGGGAAGATCCCAATTCACAGTATGTGTTCCACAGAGCTTTCTCCTCAGGGAGTTAATCTGCAAATATATGTTCATTTTTTCCATCTTTTAGTTGTTTAAAAACACATGAGCTTAAAATGTGGAAGTGTTTAACTTCAATGTTATCCCCTTCAAAGGAAAGTAGAAGACAGCAAGAATCCCGAAGTCACCTCATATTAGATACTGACAGACCCTAAAGAGTTGCTTTAAAAAAAAATTAACCTGTTTTTCAAAATGATGAATCATATTAAAAATCTAATGTATACCAGGTAAATCCATTATCCTTCAAAGCTCACTTTAAGATACACTTTGGATACTGAGATTCTCCATCTGGAGAAAAAAAAAAAATTATTTCTAAGCTCATGATTCCTTCCTGTACTGTATAAACCTTTATCAAGATTCCTGACATTTTGAGATAGAATGCCTGCTCCCAGGAACTGATTTGACTGACAGACTTTCAAATGAGAATCTTGCTGTGTGGTACCTCTTGGCTGTAATGTACTTAAACTCAAATTCAAAGAACCAAGTCCTGAAAAACCTGAGAATCAAGAAGTAGTAGCATATTAATTACTGGATCGCCAAATTTCCCTGTTAGTAGAATCAGGAACTGGATTCCATGCAAAGCTGCAAGGACCCTGGTGACTGTTTAAATCACCGGACATTCCTGTGGTTGAGCAGAATAACCCTTCCCTTTACGGTCTGACCTAAAATTGTCTGCATATGACTGGTATCTCACTGGGCCATCGGAATAGCACTCCATCTCTGAATTCAAGGGCAAGAGGGTAAGCCCTTGACACTCTAGGAGAAAAGACCCAGTGTCCCCTTCTGTTGTCTGGACCAGGGGCTCCTGAAGATCCCTGTGGGAGTATTTGCTTTGCCGATTATCTTCCTGCCTTGAGAGTGATTCCCACTGTCCACACACTGCCCTATATCCCGGGAAGCCATGGTCATGCCCCAGGCTGATAAGAACTGTGGCCTCAAGTGGTGGGCCTGTGACCCCACCCCACACAGAGGATTAGCTGGGGATTTAAATCATCTGCACCAATGATCCCCTTCACTGGGGACGACGACCAAGACTGACTATATCAGGGAAGGTGAAGGCAGGGAGAAAAGCCTAAACTTTTCTGTTAAAAAATATATACATGGAAAGCATACACCTCTTGCTCAGTACTTAGCTCACAAAAGATACTATCCATTAGATGAGTGATGTAATGAGTGGCTATTAGGTGACGTTAATAAATCATGATGAACAATGAGAAGCAAGAGTTTTCCTTCCTTAGGATCTTACCTTGTAGCAAAATTTCACAGTTTTATGGTGTCCCCCTTCTTCTGAAAAAGGCAAATTTACTACATTACTAGAAAGAAGAAGTCTAGCAAATCTTAATTTATGATTCAAAGCCAAGTATTAGAAACTCTTAAAACTGTCCTGGCCCTCTCACACCCGGAAAAGTTGCTGTAGAAAGGAAGTGAAGAATGTAGCCGACTGGGCGGCTGATCAGACACATGCTTCCTAGGACACTCGTGCCTGGCTGTGTTAACACCAAATGAACCTGCAACTGTGTAAGCATCAGTCTTTCAGTCGTCAGAACTTTTAGCGCCCATGGATGTTTTCAAGTGAAAGCTGGTAAAAAGTAGAGCAGGAAAAGCTAAAAAGAAATATTGGCAAAATGTGGACAGAACGAGGATCTATAAGATCAAAGGGAAATCCCACTAGCTAGGGGATCTTGGAAAATGATCTGAGGCATTAAATCAAGAAATAATGGGCTAATTTGACATCCACAGTTTTTGCCACAAGGAAACTGCCTTTCAAAGTAAGAAATGTCAGTTTATATTGGCTGAGCTATTACTTGGATATGCCCAGAGTCCTTCAAAAGAACTGCAAGTAAATGCAATTTTGTGAAGTGAAAGATAAGCACTATATATGGAAAAGAAAGGGTGAATCATTAGCAACATATAGCAAGAGCATAAATGCCCCAGCCTACGGAGGTAGTAAAAGCAGACAGAGTCCTCTTGCTGCTCATAGCACTTATCTATAGAGATGTGAAATGAAAGCCCTATGACCTGCTGGGCTCTGTGTCCTGTTGGCTAAACAAAATCCATTGAGAAAAGGCAATGGCTTAATTTACTATCATTTTCAACTTTGATTAGCAAAGGCTTTACTGACTTCATGATCAGTTTTCAAACTTTACCTATATATAATATAATACAGTTGATCACAATTAGAAAATGGATTGGAGAGTCTTAATATTTTAGTTGCCTGGAATGAATATCATATATGTAAATGTGATGACATTGTAGTGAATTCTGAGAATCAAAGTAGGTCTACCTAAAAATGGATGGGAGCATTTCACATGGGCAAACAAGAAAGATAAAAAGTTGTAAAGATCTGGAACAAACTGATGTTTTTATCCATTCTCCACCAATATTGTCTCAAAGGGCTGCAACATACGCTAAGATGAATATCTATTATAAAATACATGATACATAGAGTAAAAAAGGGTTATCAGGGCAAAATAACTCACCGAATTCTGAAATGCAGATGTGCTTACGAAGTTCATAAAAGGCAGTATGAAGGTTCACTGGCAAAAGGTCACCATGAGCACCTTTTATCTAAGAAAAGCACAACTGATTTGGGAAACAAATCTAAATAAATGGGGTTAAGGGAATTGAAGCATTTTTGAGAAAGCCTAATTCACATTTACATGAGAAATAATGATTCCCAAATGTTGATATAAACAGTGAGCAGAGAACTTAGTGGGGGTAGGACAGAGACTCTGGTTCTTAAAATATACAAATTCGCAGAAGAATTTTGAACATGTCTTTTGGGCTGTTACAACAAGGGAAGTGTGTGAAGAGGGACTGCACCAACATCAATGGAAGTAAATATAATCGATCACTTCAGGAAGCATGAGGCTCGTCTTTCAGTTTTAAAATAGCACCAGAAGATGCAAAAGTAACACGTGCAATGTTAACACAATGGAAGAAAGAGTGAGGTACACCACATAGTACAGGCCTTCTCAAACAATCTTGGAGAAGGAGTAATGAAGGGATGGATGACAGGAATGGGGAGAGACAGAGACAGGGAGAGAAATGGAAAATAGAGTAGACAGAAAAATGAGAGAAGGACAAGACCAGGAAGTTCAACACAAACAAATTTCCAGAACAAAACAACAGAAAAATCCTTAAGAGAGGAAATCATCACGAAAATCTCCCCAAAAATCAAAGACATGAGAGAGAGAGTGTGTATGAAGTTGAACTGATGAACTGCTTCCCAAAGTCGGTTGTGAAAGCTCAGAACAATGGGGGCAGAGGGAATCAAAAGGGTTGAGATCCACACAAAGGATCAGGAATCAAAATGGCTTTGAACTATTTAGCAGCACTGGAGTTAAAAGACGAGCAATCCTTTTGAAATTCTGAAAGAAAATAATTCCCAACTAATATATTCTATCCAGCCAGTGTGTGGGCGAAGAAAGACATTTTCAGACATGTCTCCAGAAACTCCTCTCTTACACTTCCTTTCTCAGGAATCTGCTAGAGATGAGCTCCATCAAAATAAGGAAGAAACAGGAAAACAGGGCACAGGAGGCAGGGGGAACAATTCAACAGAAAGCAAGGGTGATGGAGAAAGGAGATCAGAGTAGATGTGACTCAGACTGACTAGAAGAGGCAAGAAATTTCCAGGAGTTCATTAATAAGGCTGAATTCATGAACTATCTGATGCTCTGAATGTTTCCAAAAGAGATCTGTACAACTGACTAAGCAATTTGAAGTTGAATTAGCAATCAGTAAGTATGTAATAAACTAAGCAAACAGACCAGCAGACCTGACACATCGCATGTTTTAGGAGAGCAGTGAGGCTGTGGTGGCATGTGGGGGAACCCTGTTGACAGTGGGTTGTTAAGAGATAGTACTTCACATTCAAACAAAAATCAAAAAGAAGCAATACAAGAATGCAGTTTCAGTTTGAAGAAAAACACCAAAGGTATCGAAAGGTTGCTGCCGGGGAAAGGATAATTGGAGGGTATAAACAGAGGGCAGGGACTACTTTTCAAAAAGAACTAATAGGACTGTAAGACCATATCCGTAACTGATATCTGAAAAATGTTTTAAAAATACATGTATGAACAAAACATTAGGTGTGCAAGCACATGCACACAAATGCACCTCTTTCTCCCTTCCCCTTTCCTCCTCCCTCCAAAATGGTCAGAAGGATACATGTCCAACCCATAAGAGCAGTTACCTCTGGGCAAGTAACCCTGTCTGAGGTCCTCTGAAAACAGAGGCTGAGGAGGGTGACGTGAGTGTGATTCTGGACATAGAAGCAAAGGGGTAGGAAAGCAAGAGAAGGAGAAGTGCCGATGAGGGGATGTGGTGAAGTGGGTCCACATTGTGGGTGACTGGACTCAGTCCTGATGGGGACTCTGTGAGAAACATGTAGAATGGGCTTCCAGATCCCACTAAAGGATGGGAGGCAGGCACATTTATCACAGACTTCTACCCTCCCTCCAACCTCTTGTCTGGCCCAGTAAAGGCTGGAGGGAGCTGCCTGGGCTCCCTTGAAGAAGGCTGAGAAAGGAAAGCTGAGAGACCCCATGGGACAATGCCAGCACACATTGCCACTGTCCATCAGGGTCATGGCCAGTATCACTGCAGGTCAAGGGGCTGTGGAATAAATACACCACTGGACAGGACTGGGACTGGTGGTGATTAAGGGAGTCTTGGCTCTAGCTGTAATGCGGGAGCCCTTTGCTTAGCTGTAGTGGTGCCTTAGCAGGAAGGCAAGGATCATGGGAAGCCAGGATAATGGTGGAGGTAGTCTTTGCTCTGGACTCTAGCTGCTTTGTTTCATCCACAGACTTCTTACTATGTCTTTAGCATCCAATTTTCTGACAAGGACTTTGTGATTCACAACAAGCTAACTCATTTTCCTTGGAAAAGTAAGTATTTTTAAAGTACTTAAAATACAAGCTTTATTGAAACCATAGGCAATAAAAACTCAGGTGAACGTGATTCATACACTGGGCCTTAGAGATTCCATCATCGAAATGATTCCAGGGCATTCAGGAGATAAAGAGCCACTGATAAGATCCCAACCTTTAGCTAATACCACTCAGCCCGACTGTGGCACTCCCATGGGGAGCAGGTCAGAACGGCTGCCAGTGCTGAGGTCCCCAGGGACTCAGCTATGCTGCAGTCACTGCAAGGATCTCCTGCATTTTATGTTTTTACAAGAGTGAATTCTTATTTTATTCTGTTATACAATGACTCTATGTATCTATATAATTATACTTAAAATATTGAATTATATATGTGTTTGTCACCTTAATCCATATCTATGACCTACATAGCTATAATTTACATCTATGTTAAACTTACATAATATAACTGTATTTATAATTATAATTGTATCTATATAGTTTCTATAGAAATTAAATCTACATAATTAAATATTATTATAGCACACCTAGTCTTATTTTCTAACTAACATGCCATTGTGTATCTCCTCTGCCAGTGACTGTTTTATAAGATTGTGATTCTTTACAGTGCAATATGGAGGCTCTAAATGGCTATGTGGCCGCTGGATAGCTCCAGGAAGGGACTAAGAACTTTACTGATGGGCCATCTCTTTATCTTCACCCAGAACAATATGTGCACACTGGGGAAAAGAAAAAAATAGTAGGCTCTAGCAGAAATGAGCAACTATAACTGAATAAACAGGAATTCTAATAGAAATTAACAACACAAACATGACACTATTGTATACATGATTCAAAATGGTCACTAATTTCAAAACCATTTTAATAACAGAGGCACCATTGGAACATGGTCAATGTTTTTTCTACCATTAATCATCACATCTTGTGTAGGGCTATTCTTTTTCCCTTTTAGCTGTATTTCTATCTGACACTTCCCCAGGGACCTGGGAACTAATTAAGCACTTCAGTTTAAAAGACCTTGCCTTGTCACCCCCATTGTGACGCTGCACGAATGTGAGATGTAAGGGGTGGAAGAATGAGAAAATATTAAAATGGAAATTAATTAAGCAGCGTAAACAACAAGGTCAATAGTGACTTGAAGCTAACATCTGTCTCTGAACAAAGCAGGCAGGCTACCTCCAGGTACGGGCAACAGAGAAGAGAGCTCATGCTGCACGCTCCTTTGTCTATGCCAGTTGTGATATCTACTTCTGTTTCAGAGGCAATGAGACATTACATAAAACAAGGCAAATAGTGGTGCCTTGGTGTATATAGGTAGAGAGGAGGAGCAGTCCTCCAGCTGTTTAACACTGTGATGTTCCAGCTCCATTTCATTTTGCCTTTAAAAGTAACTAAGCAAGCAAACTGTTTTACACCAACTCCATAAACAGAGCATGCAAAGCTCTGAAGTCTCCCACCTTCTTCATCTGATGCTATTTTCATTAATAGGAAAGGGTTAAGAATCTCTATTACATATTTGTCAAGCCCCAAACACTCTGTAAATGAATATGGGAGCTGGGGAGAAGACAGATGTTACAGTTGGAGTTTACAGTTAATGCTAGGACTGCACATGAGGTTGGATGATAATTAGGTTTGATATTAGAATATCAAAAGCCAAAAAATGGAAAAATTACCACTCCTGCTATATCTTGGATAAATAGAAATGGCTTCTGTCCTGGTCAATTTATGTGTCAACTTGACTGGGCCATAGGATGCCCAGAGACTTGCTCAAACATTATTCTAGTGTGCCCACAAGAGTATTTTTGGATGAGATTAACATTTGAGTCAACAGATTGAGTAAAGCAGATTGCTCTTCCTAATGTACATGGGCCTCATTCAATCAGTTGAAGGCCTTGAGTACAAAGGGGCTCCTGCAGCCCGACTGCTTTGAGCTGGGGCATCAGTCTTTTCCTGCCTTCCGTCTTGAATGAAAATACTGGCTCTTCTTGGGTCTCAAGAATTACAGTTTTCAGAATGGAATTTATACTAACAGTTCTTCTCCAGGCCACAGTTATTTCTCACCTGAAAACAGTCTGATCACTGTCCTCCCTACCTCCTGTTTCCCCTGCTCCCACCCATTCTCTCTGCAGTAGTACAGTCTCATCCCTCCACTTCTCTGCTTAAAATACTTCACTGCCTCCTCACTGTGCTCTGAATCAGGTACAAAGTCATGGAGACAGCTTCAGGATCTGGCTTTTCCTTCCCTGTCTACCACAACAGTAGTCTGATCTTTCACATGCCTGCATGGGTCTCACCCTTGACCTGTTGAATCAGAATATAGTGGAAAAAGGTTTGAAAATCTGTACTTTCTAAAAAGCTGTTCAAGATAATTTCAGAGATGGACCAGACAGGTTTTTGAACCACTGCTTTGGGAAACATGCCCTCTGATAACCCCAAAGGTGGTTATTCATTTAGTTACAACAGTTCATTTAGTTATGACAATGGTAAGTAATTACTTATTGTCTCTGCTCCTACAGAACTGTGAGCTCTTTGATTGGTGCGTGTAGGACAGGCTCAGTCCAAACATGGGAAGTAGTCCTGGCATTGAACAATGACTGTCAGTCACTGGATTGCTTTAACAAAGACAGCAAAGACTACAAGAGGGAGACCACCAGACAACACATGCTTCCTCTGAAATTTGAGAGAATAGCAGAACCTACACAGTGTCTTGCAAAAAAAAAAAGAAAGAAAGAAAAGACAAAAGAAAATCAAACCTGAACTTGATCGAGCCTCTTAACCTACTACTGGTTTTCAGAAAAGTCAAGACTAAAAGAGCATGGTGAACGACACTGTGGGGATGCAACTAGCAAAATCCAAAATGTAAGAATTCAATAGATAAATGACATAGTTTCATCGACAAACAGAGGTTGAGAAAAAAGAGGGAAGAGAAACTTATAGATTATAACACTCTTCAGAAACGCATCAACCAAACAATGCCATGAATGGATACAATTCAGGTCTTAATTCAAGCATATCTATTGAAAAAAAGTGAAAAATTGGTGTGGATTAAACACTGACAGAATATTTGTTTATATTGAGAGATTAGTTAATTTGGAGTGTGTGTGGAGGGGGTTGTGATAGAGAGAGAGAGAGTGAGAGAAAGAAAAAAATGGCATTGTGATTATGTTTAAAAAAATAAGGTCTTGCTTTTTACAAGATATATCCCAAAATATTTATGGATAAAATAATATGATGTCTAGTATTTGAAATCATCCTGTGTGTGTGTGTGTGTAAATGACACAAGATTGGTCACATGCTGAATAAATGTTAAAGCTGGGTGATGTGGGAGAGTACATTGGGGTTTATTTTATTATTCATTTTGGTTTTGTATATAATGTCATAAGAAATAAAGTAAAAAAGAGGATGCAGCTTATTGATTTCTATATTATGATATCTCGAAGTTCTTTTAATGCATTGAAGTTCAGAAAGCTGGACATGGTTGTATAACCCTTTGCATAGTAGAAATTTGCTAGTACAATAAAACTGTGTTCTTTGATTCTAAGAATTCTTTTAACACCAGATATTAACCACTCCAACAGACTTAGGCAAAGGCAATTTCTCTTTTGAGCCAGAATGGGTTGCGAAGAACTGCTAAAGATGAGTTACTCAGTATGAAGGAGAAGTGGGGCCATGCCCGTAAATGAAGATATTCTTCCCTTTTCTTTGGGAAATTCTAACCACATTTCGATGCTAAAGTTAATGTGCCCAGGTCCTTTGGGATCTTTGTACTAACTTGATAGAAGATTATTTCAACTTTTTGTCTAACAAAGAACTGAAGGGAATTTAGTTTCAGTATAGTATAAAGTTAAGTGACAGAGGAAGAGGCAACTTACATTGAGATTTCTTAAGTAACCCTTGAAAAAAAATTTAGAAATTATACTGACAGTGTAATTAAATGTAATAATGGGTCACTTAGAATACTCCCAGTAGACTTCTGGCCAAGATGGAGACGTGGGTAGACACACTGTGCCTCCTCGCACAACCAAAAGAAGGACAAGAACAATTAAAAAAAAAAAAAAACCAGAACTGACAGAAAATTGAATTGTATGAAAGTTCAACAACCAAGGACTTAAAGAAGACACATTCACCCAGATCAGTAGGAGGGTTGGAGTTGGCCAGCCAGGGAGGAGAGGGATCTCCGCAAAGTGGCGCCTGGCAGACCCAGCAAGGCAGTAGATTGTGGAAAACTGGGTGCAGTGCACAAAGCAGATGGCAGACTGGGTGGTCCCACATTCACATACAGATAAACCAGGCGAAACTGGGGAGAGGGTTGGACCACACAACCCAGGGCCCCAGTTCGGGGAAATAAAGCCTCACACCACTGATTGAAAACACCTGTGGGGGTTGAGGTGCTGTGATAAACTCCCAGTTTCATAGGAGAGTTTGCTGGAGAGACTCACAGGGTGCTAGAATGTACACAAACCCACCCATACAGGAATCAGCACCAGACGGGCCCAATTTGCTTGTGGGAAGCAGGGAAAGTGACTGAAAGATGGCAGAGAGTGGAGCAAGTGCGATTGTTTCCTCTTGGACCCCTGCCCCACATACAGCTTCACAATGCAGCGATGTGGGTTGCTCTACCCGGGGGAACACCTAAGGCTCCGCCCCTCACTATGTAACAGATGCAACAAGACAAAAAAAAAAAAAAATGGCCCAAATGAAAGAACAGATCAAAGCTCCAGAAAAAGACATCTAAGTCAACCTATCAGATGCACAGTTCAAAACACTGATAATCAGGATGTTCACAGAATTGGTTGAATTTGGTCTCAAATTAGATGAAAAAAATGAAGGCTACACTAAGTGAAATAAAGGAAAATGTACAGGGAACCAATAGTGATGGGAAGGAAACTGGGACTTAGATTAATGGCGTGGACCAGAAGGAAGGAAGAAACATCCAATCAGAAAATAATGAAGAAACAAGAATTCAAAAAAAATGAGGAGAGTCTTAGGAACCTCCAGGACATCTTTAAATGTTCCAACATCTGAATTATAGGGGTACCAGAGGAGAAGAGGAAGAGCAACAAGTGAAAAAGTTATTTGAACAAATAATAAAGGAGAACTTCCTCAATCTGGCAAAGGAAATAGACTTCCAGAAAGTCCAGGAAGCTCAGAGAGTCCCGAAGAAGTTGGACCCAAAGAGGAACACACCAAGGCACACCATAATTACATTACCTAAGATTAAAATGGAGAAAAATCTAGAAGCAGCAAGAGATAAGGGGACAGTAACCTACAAAGGAGTTCCCATCAGACTGTCAGCTGATTTCTCAAAAGAGACCTTACAGGCAAGAAGGAGCTGGAAAGAAGTATTCTAAGTCATGAAAGGCAAGGACCTACATCCAAGACTGCTCTATCCAGCAAAACTTTCATTTAGAATGGAAGGGCAGATAAAGTGCTTCTCAGATAAGGTCAAGTTAAAGGACTTCATCATCATCAAGTCCTTACTATATGAAATGTTAATGGGACTTATCTGAGAAAAAGATAAAAAACTTGTACAGTAAGATGACAGCAAATTCACAATTATTAATAATCACACCTAAAACAAAAACAAAAACAAACTAAGCAAACAACTAGAACAGGAACAGAACCACAGAAATGGAGATCACATGGAGGGTTATCAACAGGGGAGTGGGGTGGGGAAAGAGAGGAAAATGTACAGAGAATAAGTAGCATAGATGGTAGGTAGAAAATAGACAGGGGGAAGGCAAGAATAGTATGGGAAATGTAGAAGCTGAAGAACTTACATGTATGACACATGAACATGAACTAAAGGGGGGAGTGTGGGTGGGAGAAGGTGTACAGGGTGGAGGGGAGTGAAGGGGGAAAATGGGACAACTGTAATAGCATAATCAATAAAATATATTAAAAAATAAAATTAAATAAAAAAAAGAATACTCCAGGTAATATACAAGATAGAAGAACATGAAGGTCCTCTAAACTAAACATCATTGTGGAGAGGTCTTTGTAGTAATGTGGAAAAGGATCTTTACAACTCTTTGTTGATTATATCAGGATTCACCTAGCCTCTAAGCTATTTTATGGTTACATGTGATTTTAAGAGATTTCTTTCTTGGTTTCTGTGTTCAAATGTTTTAATTTGTAAAGAAAGTCTGTTGGGTGAGTATCTCACTAATTTGAAGATTCTGAAAAGCATCAATTCATATAGACAGACATCTGAAAATGTACTTGGTAAAAACAAAATAGTGACTATCAAATTTCAGAGTAATGAGTGAGCCATTCTTAGTGAAATATAAATTATCATATGCTTAGCAATGGAGAAAATATATATAAGATGTATAATCTGTTTAAAGGATTATTACCTTCATTTTAATAGTGCTTTAACCTCATACTCTCAAGAAAAACAGGTAACAGTGTCAAACCCACTCACCCACCAATCTACCCATCATTCTTCTTCCCTCCTTCCGTTTATCAAAGCAATAAAGGGGCAATAGAAAAATAAGAGAATGTAGGGAGGACAGAAGTGAAAGTGGACTGAAGAGAGACAAAGAGGAAAGGACGGAGATTATAATTGCATGATGACTGCATGATGTCTTACTTTTAAATGATTTTTATAAACTATTTTTTAGGAGAAGTTACAAGGTCAAAAAACATTGAGAAGGTGGTACAGGGATTTCTCCATATACATCCCTACATTCACTATTAACATCCCACACGAGAGTGTTGTATTTGTTATGATCAATGAAGCAACACTGATACATCATATAACCCAAAAGTCTGTAGTTCATATGTGCAAGTTTTTATGTGGTCATGTTTTCACCTCATTCAGGTAAATACCAAGGAGTACAACTGCTAAACTGTACAGTAAGAGTGTGTTTAGTTTTATAAGAAACTTCCAAACTGTCTTCTAAAGTACCTTTCTCAATTTTGCATTCCCACCAGCAATGAATGAGAGTTCTGTTGCTCCACATCCTCTCCAGCACCTGTCCCTTGAGTTTTGGGTTTTGGTCATTTTAATAGGTGTGGAGAAGTACCTCATTGGTATTTTAATTTTCAGGTCCATAATGGCATATGATGTTGATGAGTATCCTTTTGTATGCTTATTTGCCATCTCTATATGTTTTCTGGTGAGATGTCTGTTCAGGTCTTTGGCCCATTTTTTATTGTTTTTTTAAAAAATTTTCTTATTGTTGAGGTTTTAAAAGTTCATTGTATATTCTTAATAAGAGTGCTTTATCAGATGTGTCTCTCATGAATATCCCCCCTGCCCGCCCAGATTATGGTTGGTCTTATTTTCTCATCATTGTCTCTTGTAGAGAAGAAATTTTCAATTTCAATGAACTCCACCTTATCAATTATTATTTTCATGGGTCATATCTTTAATGTTATATCTAAAAAACCATCACCATACCCAAGGTCATCTAGGTTTTCTCCTGTTATCTTCTAGTTTTATAGTTTTGCATTTACATTTAGGTCTATGATCCATTTTGAGTTACTTCTTGTGAAATGTGTAAGTACGGTCTATGTAGAATCAGTTTGTCCATACGCACATAATAATTTGCTGGGATTTTGAATGGGATTGCAATGAATCTATAAATCAGGTTGGGAAAAAACTGACATCTTGACAACATTGAATCTTCCTATCCATGGAAGATAATATCTATTCATTTGTTTAGTTCTTTTTTTTTAATTGAGTTTTATAGTTTTCCTCACATACATCTTATATGTATTTGGTAGATTCTACTTACCTAATTTTTGAGGGGACTAATATTAAATAGTTGTGTGCTTTTAATTTCAAACTCCACTTGTTTATTGCTGGTATATAGGAAAATGATTGGTGATTGTATATTAACCTTGTATAGTACAATCTTGCCGTAATTGCTTATGAGTTCCGGGGAGTTTTTTTGCCAATTATTTTGGATTTTCTACATAAGTATTCATGTCATCTGCAACAAGACCATTTTATTTTTCCTTTTGAATCAGTATACTATTTATTTCCTTTTCTTGTCTTATTGCATTAAATAGGGCTTTCAATGTTTAACTTTAAAAGAATACTCTACATCACTATATAGAAATTGTCATATCATTTCTAGTATTTGCTATGCACCTGGCACCTGTCTAATATTTTGTGTGAATTATCTCACTTAACCCTCACAATCACTTTATGAACTGGATATTGTTATTATCCCCATTTTTTAGAGGAGGAAACTGATTCACTGAGAGGTTAAGTAACTTGTCCAAGGGCACCAGGTCAGTAAGTAGCACAGCAAGGATTCACTATCAGGTCTGCTGGACTCTACAGTGTATGTTTGTAACCATTATCCTATATTAATTGAGGATGTATTATGGGCTGTGTCTTCTATTAGGTGTTTTTATATGTCATCCTCATGTGATCCCCTCAGCAGCTCTGAAATTTAGTTCTTCTTATCCCTGTTTTACATTGATAACGATGAAGTCCAGAGTGGGTAACTTGCCCAAAGGCATACTGTAAAGTGGCAGATCTAGCATTTGAACCCACGTTTAAACACATGCTCTCATTTAAAAATGTTGAGTGTCAGAACAAATATGTGCTACTTGCTATTCAACACAGTTTTAAATGGTTGTTCACCAAGCATTTATTAAGGACCCATTAAGATCCACATACCATTCTAGACACCGAGGAAACAGAGGTGAACAAGACAGCTGGAATACCTGTCCTCACAGAGCTTATCTTTTAGTAAAATATAAAACACTTAAAAAATAAAACCAACCAACCAACGAACAAATAATTCTTTACAACCACTTCTAAGTGCTATGACCAAGAAATAATAGCGGCATCCCGTGGGGAGTCATGGGGTAGGACTGCTTCCCCTTGGAGCAGACAACGTTTGAGCTGAGGGAGGTGCTCCAAGCTCAGAGATGTGTCAGCTGACTTAAATTACAATCAATAAAGTATTGAAGATCCTGGTTGCCAGCTTAGAGTTTTAGGTTGGGAGCACAATGATGGAGAATATTTTTTCCACTTTCCTGTGCATTGAGTCCCGGAGTTGTTAGCCATTTCCCCACAGAGGATGCCATTTTGGAATGAAGAAGGCGGCGAAAATGGCAGAGAGCAAAACTGTCTGAAGACATAGGGTGGGTGCCTCCCTTCCACCTCCAGCCCTCCCTATGGGTTTGGCAGTTGTAACTCTCCTTGGAAACATTCATTTTAATTTTGGTTTCTTCTTGAACCACTAACTGCTCATGAAAACCAAAGTGGGATTTTCCCTTCAGTTGGAGAGTCACACTCCTTGACATGATCATAAAGCACCAACTTACATTGATACTGTAATAATTTTGTTGTATAAAATGATTTTTTTACTGGCAGTTTGCCTCTACAGTTCATTCTATCTCATACTTCCTGCTCCACCTCTATGATACTGCTTACTTCTACAGAGTATGTAGCTTTCTCATGTAGTTCCAACAATTCTACAAAGTAGATAATTATTTCTGCCATTTAATAAGTAAGAAGCTGAAGTTCAGGGAGGGAAACAACTTGCTAAGGTCACACAGACACTGGCGTATCATAGAGTGGGGTTCCAAACTCAGGTCTTACTCTAGACCTTTCCACATTATTCCAGTAGCACACTGAGTTTCCTCTCTCCTTCCTGAAATTAGCCGCACAATCAGGGCATTTTCAGCTCCTCTGACTCCATGAAGCACCAAGGCGGATCAACCCCCAAACTCCAGCTCAGCCTCCTCGCTCAACTCCTCTAACACTCTACGGTCACCTAATTCCCTTCAAAATGCTTTGCTACTGACAATGGTGAATATGGACTAATACAAATAACTAGGTAACCTAAATATAAACATAAATATAAATAACCAGAAAAAAATAAATGAAGAAGAAAATGTTTCCTTCTTCTTAAGGTATTTAAGGTGAGGTATTTCTTAAATCTCTGCGTGTTTGATAATACCATTATCCGTTTTGTCATATCTGCAGGGAGTAGACAGAATGTTCAATTAAGCACAGAACTGCTAGGTATCTTTCATACAGCCAAATGAATGAAAAAACTCAGACTTTCAACTCCTGAAATTAACTTTGAAACTGAAAGGTCTCAACGATAAAATGTACAAGCCAAATGACTCTATTGTTGTAAATTTAAGGTTTGAAAGAAACATAAAGCTAAAGTAGAATGAGACACTTGTTAGTCAGAAAAGCTAGACTGTGTGTTACAGGAATCTTAAGTCAGAAAAGTAACTCTCCGCAGGGGTGGGGGGCAGTTGTGGTAGAGATGTCAACGTAGGCAGCTTCTCCTAATATCTACATTTGGCAGATAAGACATTTGAACTATTAAGACTTTATTTTGAAAGCAAATCTTCACTTCATTTATTACATGTTCCCATGTAAAGAATGATACCTATAAACTCTGAGTATCCATTTATTGTAAGAAAAAGAAAAAAACAGCTTTATTGTGGAAAAAACAAGGAAATAAAAAGCAGCTGGGAGCTGTCCTTGTACTCAAAGCTAAGCTGCGGTGTTTTCCTGCCAACCTTAAACAATTTCAAAGAATACCCACACCGAGCAAGGCTACTCTGTGACTGTGAAGAAGCATGACCAGAAGAAAAAATAACTAAATAATCAAGTCTCGCCACAAACAAACACATGAACAGTGCACAAACCATGGCTATGATCAAATACCCCCTATTCTGGCTAATATGGGTTACTGCTACTTTTTAAAAAAATCAATCATAGTTTTAACTTTATTCTATCTTTTTGCCTTCTAGACAAGATTAAAATACCCAGTCCCAGAACTAGACCGACATCCAGTCCAGAGCAAAGCCCCACTTGCTCGCACTCTTCCTGGTATCACCAAAACAAGCCCAAGTTCTCTGCAACACCTTCTTCCTGAGATGCCCCTATGTTTCCCATGGTATGTGATTCTCCCTTCGCGCCATGAGTCAATAAATCTAACAGTGTGAAAAAAATTAGGTGTATTCCTGGGATCTTTGCTGAAAGGCGATGATACTTTTCTGTTTGTTCCCAAGCAGAACTTCAAGGGAGCTGGGGACTCCAGAGTGGACAGTCCTACAGTCAATGGCTAGGGATCCAGGCGAAGAGAATTAACCAGCTGTGAATAACAGTTCCACAAGTGCAGAGGAGCTATGCTCGCTTCATAATGATGCCATGCCTCTAATGTTGGCCACCATGGACAAAAGCTCAACCTTGCTAAAATTATCAGAAAGCATTTCTGCTTTCCAGATCACAATTTTACAGGGTGAATAAAAAGCTGGTATTAGAGCAAGAAATCCCTCATATCTTCCAGAAATCACCATGAATAAGAATACTCACATAATGTTAGTGTCTTTGCCCTCAGAAATTGATGTGCCCAACTGAGAAACTCACATTGTTCCACTTAATGCCTGTGGGCGGGTGGTGCTCCTCGCCCACCCTTGGCGCTTACAGCTCCCTGGCTGCCACTGTGGGCAACACCCCTCACTATCACCACCTCACCACCTAGCATTTTTGAGTGATTTTTCTCTGTGCGTGATCTCATTTAATCCTCAGGTCAACTCCAGGAGGTAGTGTTATTGCTGTTCCTCAGTTTACAGGTAAGGAAACTGAAGCAGTGGTAGCAAATAACTGCAAAGGAGCAGAACCAGAATTCAAGACCAGAATGATGCTCCAAGGCCCACACTCTTAGCTACCACATTCCTTTTTATCCTTTTTAATAATGCTTTAGTTCTTAAGATGAAAATGGGGAAGAGAGAAACAGGTGGCCTACGGTTGCTGCATGCTTCAAGAAAACTTCCTAGAAATTTCTCAGGTTCAGTAATTCAGATAGGAAATAAATTTGCATTGAAATAATGTGACACCGAGCATAAAGATATGCTTTAAAAATAAACAAAGCCATAAGCAAATGAGATTCAGAGCCTCTGATGAGCCATGGAATGAATATTTAAAAATCAACAATTGTAATAAACATGTTTCTTTAAACAAAAAAACGGTAAGATTATAATGAAAGGTCATCCTTTCAGTCATGGTCAGTTAAGAGCCAAGAACTACGTGGAAGCACATGCTACTGCCAATGTGCCACCATTCTGACATCACTGGCAGCTCCTTATGATCAACCTAATGAATAGTAATGGTATCTGGTTTCAAATACAGTAAAAAGCACCTTTCTGCTCAAAGTTACAGCTTCATCTGCCAACCTTTGTTTCCTTGGCTGCTGTCTGTGTTACAAGAAGGGACGTCACACCTGGGAAGTGTTGCTGTCATAATCCTCTCACTGCCTGAGGTCAGGGTCGGACCACTACACGCACACTTAACACTGAACTGGTTCCAGCCAGCTGCAGTGGCAGCCATAGGAAGACCTGCCCACATTGGCAACCTTCAAATGTTCTATGGCGTGAATCTTTGATTTGAGCATGAGATGCAAATCAGAAACAGGCCAGAGTCTGGAAGAACTGGCTCCAGGTATAAAGTTGGTGTGATGACATTTTCCTGGGTGGAGCTGATGCAAGTTTATCAGTAAGAGCACTGGAGGCCCAGTTTATACACCTTCATTTACCATTATCATGTTCTTACTCGCTCCTGTCTTTTATGGTGCAGCATGTGCAATGCACACATACAACTAATATTCCTGTCTTTAAAGTAAGAAAATTAATCTCCAAGATATCTCGTGAGAGTTGGAAATTTCTGCTACTACCCAGCATTTTTACAAATCATTATTTTAACAGATTTAACTTGGAAAGTCCAAACGTGGTGTCTTTGTCTTCAATGTGAAAACATTTTATACTGTTTGGTGAGAAGCTCAAACACAAGGTAAAAATTTTGGAAATATTTTAATAATGAGAAAGATTAAAACAACTGAATGCTTAAAATATTGCTTTATATAGTTGACTCAAGGTGAGGAGGCTTATAATATTGCACTTCTGGATTTTAAAAACTGTCAGAGAATTCCTTTTGAGCACACACTATGTATACCAGTGTGTATCAATGCAAATGTGTCCAAATGAAAACCACCTTTCTGTATGTGTTTATGTATTAAGTTTTACCTCTGGATAATTTCATACAGGAAATAAAACATGTTCTTAGAGGGAAAGCAATGTCTTATTTATATTCCATATAATGCCTAACACTGTCTTCAGCATTCATTAGGAATTAAAGACATATACAATGAATTAAATCTAATAGGAAGCTCAGGGAAAGTAATTTTGTTAATATTCACATAAAAATATGAAGCTGAATTATGCTTTCTCCTTGAAAATACCATAATATTCTAAAATTTAACTGTCAACATTAGACGAAATACGTTTAATTTAAAGTGTAAGTGCCTATTTCCATGAGGTGTGGACTCATTCTACGAAGGCCAATGCCACAGGTAAATAACAGTCACAGGCAACAGAAAGGATCCTTGCACAGAGACATTAGCATAGGACTTTGTTCATCAACAGCTGACAGCTGAGTGATTAAGTAGGAGATACTGAAAGAACAAACAAGACACCAGGAATGAAAGGTAGCCCTGAACTCTGCTCTGATGCTGGAAGGTGGAATAGAAAGACGTAAGTCACTCAAAGCTGTGCTCACAGACGCACAGTACAAAAAACACCCAGTCTTCTGTGGCACAGCCAGGTGGCTAGGAATGGCAATGGTCTTTTTCTTGTTGTTTATAAACTTGTTTCTATATACTATTATTCTCCCTGTTTTCATTGTAGACAAGTCTAGATCACTGAGACAGGTAAGGGTTAGGTAAAGAAAATCATCACTAGTTCTAATGTTATTAAGTTTCTTGCATGATACAATTAAACCCTTAAGAAAATTTGAACAGCAGGCTCACCATTATAATCCTTCCCTTGCAGGCAAATTCTTCAGTTGGATAATAGGATCATCCCATCTTTCTGGGTGATTTTTAGAAGCATGCAGTGACCCATCCAGAATTCAGTCTTAGGAGTTCCAGGACCTCTTCAAATGTGTAACTTTAAGGTTTAACTCAAAGGCCTGCCTGTAAGCATGGCCACACCCTGAAACTTGTCTGTCCTCAGAGCAGTTCTGTACTGAGGATCTCAAAACTCTGCACCGTCCCTCACAGCCTGCAATTTCCGAGTCTTCTATGTCTCCATGTCCCCCCACTTCTCCCCTTTGGATCTCAGTGGAATCTCCAGCCTCTGGAAGTTTTCCTAATCCTTGCTGACACATTGTAGTGAGCTATTTGTAACCTTATACTGTCTTGCCTCAGTGGCTCACAATGGCAGGAGGGTAGCCAACGATTTAGGACTGCTCGTGACCGTGCCTCAACACACACTCAGCGCACTAGCGTCAGACCCCAGCCAAGTTAGCAATTCTGTCCTGAAAAGAAACACATCCTATCTATAATATATAAAGTGGCCCACAATGGGTATTGGCACGGAGGCCTTCAGAAAACAAGCTATTTGAACCGAAGTTCTATACGTAGCTGTCTCAGAAGACTAAGTTAAAGTAAATTAAAAAAAACCCAAACAAACCACCTAACCATGATAAAATAGGGATGTGTCTTTTTGCTTCCAATTATCTTGAAAAAGTAATGATGCAATATTATCTTCACTTAATTAATTCAAGTTTTTTTTCCAGCAAACTTCATACCTTCATCTTTTCTTCATACCATCTGTCTATGGTGAATATTTAGTTCTCACCCACAACCTGCTTCCTAACCCTTAGAATAAAAGTAGCTCCTTAAAAACCAGAAAAATGTTCTGCTAACACACAGGGGGATAAGGACATATTTTAAATAAATTGGTATCATTACTTTATAATCTACTGCTGCCACCTTCTGTGTCAATGAAGCAGCCCCTTTGCAGTCATGGAACAAGGTAATAGTGTTTAACAGGGTCAGTTCTCACTGGTCAAACAGATGGCAAATTTTCTACACACAGAGAAAGAAAAGATTCATTCTGTTACCTCTAAGTGACTCCGCCTCTCAGCAATCACACGTTCATCTTTGTTTCCAAATAGTTTCTTTGGAGGGAATTCAAGGGTAGCAAGCTGAAATACATATTTTATAAGATATGCATTAATATCACACCTGTGATCTCTGGGCCATTATTAACCTACTATTTGGAATGTCTCTCATGGGGCGAAAAAATGGTAGGCCCTGCCTTGCTTAGCCACCAGTCAACTGTGTGACCTTAAATAGATCAGGCAAGGATCCACAATGGTCAAATGAGAAGGTAGGGCAATGGGAGCTCAGAGAAAGGACAGCCGTGAGGCTCAATTTTTTGTTTCAGACAATACTAGACTCTGCCAGATAACGTTTCACAATTTTTATTTTCAAAACACAAGTTTGTTCTTCTTTTTGCCCCCATCTTATACTAGAACTCAGTTATTTTTGCGTGGTAATGAGAACTGGGAAACCCAACTTGCGCAACCACCTGAACACTTTGCATAGCAGTTCTAAGGCCTTTGCTGAGGCTCCTCAAACATTCCACACAGCCTTCTTCAACCACGACTGCAAGTGAAGCCTGTCCCTGAAAAAAGAGGACTTCTCTTCAAATCTTTTCACCTCGTTTCCTAAAGAATAAAGGCTCAGGATTTGTTTTAGCCAGGTCTTTTAATTGCACAGTTATTTTCCTTATGCTTTTCTTCTTGGCCGTGTAAGAATCATAATAAAAAGATCAGTGTTATTTTAAACTCCAAGGCAAGAGTGAGCCTGTAATCTGGTAAAACCCTGACCAGTCAGTGTCGCTTTGGCTGAATGAGAGCTAAACATCGCTGCTGGTGTTGATGGAATTCACCATTTTCTCCCCTCCTCGCTTTATGAGGTTCGGACAAATTGAGAGTCCAATGAACCATTATCAAGAAAAAATTAACAACTATTCTCCCACAATACAGGTCCATAATATGCCACAAAATTCCTATTTTATACATATGCAAATCCCCTTGTCGATTTAAATTTATATTGCCACAGCAGGAGTCAAAAATTAAGAACTAGCATCTGTACATAGGGAGCAGTATTAAGTAGAATATACATACCAAAAATATACATCTTCTTAGTGAATATAACTTGGTGAAATTTAAACATCTCAACATACTGTAACCACCCATATGGAGAAACAGAACGTGCCCAGTACCTCAGGAAGTCCTACACGCTCCCTCCCACCCCCTACAAAGGTTGACTGAATTCTAACAGCTTAGTTTAGTTTTTCCTATTTTTGAACTTCATGTAATGGTAAATTACATAAAGTAAAATGCTGGGTCATGTGGTATGCAAGTATTTGTTTGTATTTGAAATTATCAAATGGTTTTCCACAGTGGTTTTACTAAGGGATGCTCTCACTAGCAGTGACTGAGAGATCCAGTGGCTCCAGATCCTCACTTATACTTGGAACTGTGGTCTTTTTCATCTTAGCAATTCTGGTGGGTATGCAGTGATTTCTACTGTGGCTCCAATTTGCTTTACTCTAATGACTAATGATGTTGAGCATCTTTTCACATGCTCATTGATCATGTGGTTAGTTATTTTGAGGAAGTGTCTGTTCAATTCTTGCCCATTTTTTATTAGGGTAATCTGCCTTTTTCTTATTAAGAGTCATTTTTCCTTTTAACTCTGTTCAGTGTCTTTGATTACTTTATAGTCCTTTTTTAAAGTTAACTGAAGTCAAGCAGATGCTTGCTTCTTTCATACTTTGAGGTTCTTTCTACCAAAGCAGAAAAACCTTGTGTGGTGGGGCATATAGCACCTCTAATCCTTTTCTCACCAATGTTCCAATTTCATTGCTGGGCTTCAACTTTAAAACCAGTGCAAGGTAAAGTAAAAGACCGTGGGTACTGAGGTAAGACAGACCTTGTTTGAATCTTGGATTGACTGCTAACTAGCTAACTACACATGTTTCTCTGAGCTCGACTATTCTCTGCTGAAAATAAGGCAGATAATAATACTAAACTTCACCAGGTTTCTGTGAAGACTTAGTGAAGCAATGTCAAATGGTCCTTAGCTCCTATATTATCTGTCAGAGATCTGGTCATGACTAAGAAAGCAGCATGCCATGTTTTCTTGTATCCTCTCCCCATCCCTGGAATGGTGATGTGGCTTTAGGGAGCAAAGAGTTTTCTGGAACCCTGGCCTCGCTGGCACAAACACGCTTTCCACATATTGCAGCTTAGAAAAGACAGGCAGGCCAGAGCTTGTCATTTGGGCTTCATCCAGCCTCAATTTCATCTAGTACAAATGTTTCCCCACCTTGATGCGGTGATGCTAAAAGCTTGGCAAGTGTGCTTCCACAGTTGGTTGTTTTGTCATTTTCTTATGTGGCTGATGAGGTGATGTGGTTTCTGTTGGGGGAATTTTATAGTTACACTTGCACACTCCATCAGAAATGCTGCACTAAAAGGACTTCGGGAAGCTGAACTGGGTATGAACCAAGCACTTAAATATCCTCACAGTAAACAGTAGTATTCCATTCTGAGATGAAGGCTAATATTTTATGCTATTAATAGTCACCCTGTGAAATAACTATGTACAAATTATGTATAATACTGTTGTTTAGATTTTAGGAAGGAAAGGGCAACTTTAAATGGCTTTCAGGCACGTAATCATGGGACTCCGGTATTCACCCATCTAACTTTAGAGATGAACACAGGTCCAGAGTTAAGTAACTTAGAAAGGTTCAGAGACATGGATGGGATGGTAGACTCCAGAGGAGGAATCAGAACTAACTCTAGGTAAAGGATGTCTGCCATGTATGGCAGAGCTTCTTCTGAAGCACTTGGGATCAGGATTCAAATCGAAGAATCTGAAAAATGAGGCACAGCTGCTAGGCAGTGACCAACATTCTAACAACAGCTGTCAGTGGAACCTGACTGAGGACCTGTACCCAACAAGAGAGTGACAAGGGTCAGCAACAGCAGTGGGAATAAGAGGAAAAGGGGTGAGCCTGGAGGCAGGCTCCCAGAAATCTACCTTAGGACACACAAGATTAGTTAGTTCCTAGCACCTTATACTTCCCACAATAAAAGAAAACAATAATGGTGGATATCCTTATATATAGTTGGAGGGTTGAAGTGAGAGTGAAAAAAATGGGGCAAGTTTCAATGTGATTCATGATAGAAATGCATGCTACTGAGTCCATGTCCTAATGGTGGGACAAGAACAAACTAAAATATAAAGGCAAGGCCATGAGGCAAAGTATAAATGGAAATATGGCCTCCATTAAAGTAATTGTATTTACATTGGAAGCAGCTTTCCAATTCTCCTTCTGACAGAATGGAAATTACCTCCATTTCTCCTTTTTAAAGACTCTTAACAGTGCTGTTTGCTACCTATAAGCTCTTAAAATGAACAAAATGAAATATCCAAATTTGTAAGTTAAAAATGGTTGAATATCAGTGGTTTCATCTGCTTAAACCCTGTATCAAACTTTGACATTTTTAAGAACTACCAGGGCAAAGATATATTTCTACCTGCTTTATCTGACAAGTATAAATATTCTCATTTGATAGATTATCAGTTGGTTATATCTAAACCAATATTTATTCAAAAGAATATTTCTTAGAAAGCATTTAAAATAATAAAAACTAAAAATAACAAATTAAAAATACATATAATAGAGAAAGTTTGTAGTTGAAGAGTTGGGACTGCAGGGCTGGTGGCACAGGAAGTCATTTAGGAACTAACAGCTGTTGACACAGCACATACAGTGACACACTCAGCCATCTGAATCGGCCCATCTTCCAGAGAGAAAAGACCATCACAGTCTTTACCTGATTTAGAGCTAACAGGGCAGGAACTGCTGCCCCATTCCTGAAATAGCAATGTTATAAAATTCCTTAAGGAGTTTAGAAACCTGACATAGAAAAGAGGCCTGAACTTTTTCTCCCCACAAATGCAAAGCAACTGCTTCATTTACTTTAGACAACAAAAGCAATCCTCTGTAAATTTCCAATCTGGATTGTGAATAATTTAAATTATAAAAATATTTTTTTTTTTAAATGGGCAATTTACCAAGATCAGAAGGACCACTGGTCAGGACAAATAATGTGTCTAGAGAGTCAAAATAAAAAAAAATCTCTTCCATTTTGTTTAAAGTCTTCCTGTCTGAAAAGCACTATTTGCAACAAATTAAGAATACAAGAGGCTCCCAGAGTGGGTGTCGCAGGAAAGCCACTGACTTCTCTGCTCATGTCCTACAGATATCAACATCTTTCATTTAACTGCTTGGCTACTTTCTCAAGTAAACAGAAATTTTAAAATCAGTTATAGGACATATTCATTTCTTCTCAAGTTCTTTATATTTACAAATTTTCATTTTTGTGGCCTCATTTTTTAATCTAGCAGATGGTCTAGATTTGACTTCCATGAGATGTACTGTCAGGAACAGTAAATTGCCATCTGAGGGTAGAGAATAGACTCCTCTTTGATTTCCTTTGTAACCTCTGACAAAGGATATACAGTGCCCTACATTTCTAAAAATTAAAGTTCCAGAAGTTCTATATTCCTCACAATAAGTAAATTCTAAAGAGGTTCAGGTAAATATTTCTGATTCATATAAAATTATCAAGATACTTGGCATTCATAAATGAGAGAATGATAATTTCTTTCTTTCTATAAAATTTCACTTTTATAAAAAGCAAGCATCATATTTCCCCTTACAACTTTTGTGGAGAGTCACATGCTGAAAAAATGTGATTCCAACAAAATAATCTTTCTATAATCCATAAAAATTGATGGAACAGCTCTGCCTAAAAATGGTAGAGCTTTCTTTTCTACCTTCATCTCCTTCAAAAGCACCAAAACAACAAAAGAGATGAAAAGCAAAGGGAACACCATCTCCAAAGGAGGAAACTGCTGCGGCCCCACATCACAGGCAGCACCCAGGGAGGGACCGTGGGGAGGACATGAGATGGAGGCTTCCGAGAGCCCTGCTCACCTCACCTCCACACCATAGCACCGTAAGCCTGTGAGCTGTCCACCAAATTCGGCCTGTAGACTCTCAGGCCTTCCACTATGCTGTAATTAAAGAGATTAAATCTGGGGACCAGGAAAATACAAGGACAGTCTCAGCCTTAGGAGGAGGCTGTGAGAGGAAGGAAGGACTCAGAGGAGCTCATAGTGTTAGAGGGAGAAAAGGCCAGAGGGCAAGTACTGGCTGTAGAGCCACAGCCAGTAGCCCCACAGTCCTCTGGACACCAAGATATAAGAAAGAGTGTGTCTCAAAATGAAGAAAACAAATTGGTGGGGAAAACTGAGAGAAATTCCAGGTAGAAGCTGAGGCGCGCAGCAGCTTGCTGACTTTCTCCTCCCAAGTATCTGTCCCCTCCTCGGCCCCATGCTGCACTGGCGCTTCCTCCCCGCGACCAGTCCTCTTCACTTAACATTGGGAAATAAGCAGCAACCCGAACTGGAACTTGAATAAAAAAGGTGGGGTGAGGAGAGCTGAATGAAACATAAATGAAAGGCAGAAAAAGAACATGTATCACAAGAAAGACTGGCCAAAGACAGCCAGAAATAATTCAGACAAAAAAATATTCATAGCCTTATAGAAAGCACACACACACACAAAATCTAAAGAAGAGCCAAAATAAAAAAGTGATACACAGGTTGAAAGAAGAAGATACAAGGGGAAAAGGGGGTATAAAAGTGAGGTAGCTTTTAGAGAAATGGCTGATCTGAGGACTGGCACAGGAACATATAAAATAAGCCTGAAGCATCTGTGGTGCCGGAAGTAAGGCAGTGTTCAAAACCAAAAGTGCCAAGATGGGAATGTTACAAAGGATCACAGCTGACCATCCAAAGAGCTTCTAATGGCCAACCTATAACAATTTCAAAAACAAAATTAAAAAAATAATAATATTTGCCTATAACCCAAACCACAATGATTGGATAAACTGAATAAATAAAGGAATGGGGAAGGACAGACAAGCCTCCCATGCAGAAAAATTCCAAATAATTTATGTTGACACTTCACCCTCAAGGAAATAGAACATCCCTCCCTATGGCATACTAAAATGTATGCGGTGCACAGTGACTGCCTCCAAAGAGCACAGTATAGAAAGGGAGAAAACTGCGTACATTTCCAGTGCAGAAACCTGAAGAAACCTGAGCCTGGCAGTCAAAGTCAGTGTGGACAGTGGTAAGTCATGCTGATTGTGCATGTATCCTTTACATGATGTGATGAGAATGGCACTTCACTTATCTCTGTGGTTCTCCCTCCCTAAACCCCTAGTTCTAATCTAATCATAAGGAAAACATCAGACAAATCCCAATTGAAGACATTCTATAAAATACCCGATCAGCAGTCCTCAAAACTGTCAAAGTCATCAAAACAAGGAAAGCACGAGAAACTGTCCCAGCCAAGAGGAGGCTAAGGACACATAATGACTAAATGTAACGGTGTGCCTTGAATGGGCACCTGGAACAACAGACATCAGGAAAAACTAAGGAAATCTAAAAAAATATACTTTAGTTAACATATCAATAGTAGTTCATAGTAATGTAGCAATCGTGACAAATGTACACACTAACATAAGTTGTTAATAATAGTGGAAACTGGATACTGGGTATGTGAAAACTCTCTGAGCTAATGTCACTTTTTTTTTCTGTAAATCTAAAACTATTCAAGTAGAACTTCTGGTTTCTGACCTGATACTTAAGGACCTTAGAAGTCACCACTTCTGTACTCACAACAACAACAACAACACAAATCTGAACAAACTGAAAATCAAGAACTCTTCCGAGATCCATCAGATAACGGAGGTCACAGGGCAAACTGCTGTCCCAACACGAAAGAGGCAGACAGGAGGAGGCAGAAAACCATGGCTTAGCAGGTGGAGAAGACCAAGCTGGAACCAGTATTGACAGGAAGGCTTCAGAGTGTAGCTGATGAATTGCCGGAAGGTCACTGTGGACAAGTGTGAGACGTAAAAGCCGCAGGAGGGTAGTAGCACTGGAGGCTGTTGGAGGGGTCTCCGCACTTTCATGAGTTTTACCTCCAGGAGTCCCACTAGATTCTCACTGTGAAGATGGGAGAGAAATCCCCTCAGTTCTGGCAGGGGAGAAAAATAACCTTTCTGAAATACACCCAGAGTTCTTTATTCTCCTTAACAAGGCCTGCCCTCAAGGGGAAACTGTTTTACCAAAATCTGGTCACTTTGGACTTTACCAAAGCCCATCGTTGCTGAGGGAAGTTAAATGTGCCACTCGGGCTCACTAAAAGACTGGGACCTACCGCAGACCTATGGAGCGCCCCTCCCCCCACACCTCACCACCACTTCACTAGGGCTCCTGTATTACTGCCAAAAGGATTGACCCTTAGACTCTACTGAAGAAGTCTCTAGGATAGACAGACTGAGAGACACAGAGAACATACTTATGGCTGCCAGAGAGGCTAAGGCTTGGGAAGCTGGGTTAAAAAGGTGAATGGAGGAAGAAGTACAAATCGGCAGTTACAAAATAGTCGTGGAGGTGCAAAGCACAGCACAGAGAACGTAGTCAGTAACATTGTAACAACTGTGTACAGTGCCAGATGGGTACTGGAAATATCAGGGGGGACACTTTGTAAAGCATATGATTGTCTATCCACTAAACTGTACAGCTGAAATTAATACAAAATAACACTGAATGTAAACTGTAATTGAAAAATAAAAAAAAAAGTAAGTCTCCAGGAAAACCCAAAGACAACAGGGGAAACCAAAACAAGGGCACTAGAGGAAATTTGAGCATTTGACACTATACTTACAGGAAGCAGCAAACACAGCCTGTATTCTAGTCAATTAGACATAAAACCTCACATCCACAGGCCTGTATACCTCAATTCCTTTCACCTAATACATCATGTCTAACTTTTAGCAATAAATTGTAAGATACTGTGAAAGGCAAAAATATCATCTAAAACTGCCCTGGCTGGTGTGGCTCAGTGGGTTGAGTGCCAGCCTGTGAACCAAAGGGTCGCTGGTTCGATTCCCCGTCAGGGCACATGCTGGGGTTGCTGGCCAGGTCTCCAGTAGGGGGCGTGTGAGAGGCAACCACACATTGATGTTTCTCCTCCTCTCTTTCTACCTTTCTTCCCCTTTCTCTAAAAATAAATAAATAAAATCTAAAAACATATACTTATGTATAGTCTGGAACTATTCTAAAACAAACAAAATTTATTGAAAAAGAAAAACTAGTTACCATGAATGTCCCAGTAGACAGAACAAAAGTAGTATGAAAGCAATAACACAGATTACATGCAGTATGAAGCACAGAGAAAATAACAACTCAAAATGAAACGTGCTTAGGGAAAGAAAGTATGACCCCAAAGATGTTTGTTTATACCTAACCACAGTGTCTTGAAAGTGTGCAGGCCACAGACAGACATTCTTAAGCAAGTAAGAACTCAGGTAAAGCACATCAAAGTGTATTTTTCAAAAACACACTGTATAGCCAAAACCAACCAAGAGACAGAACAATATAAAGATGTCAGGAAGAAGAAACCACGGGAAAGCGTCTATTTAAACCACCACTAACATGCAATTATGTCTTATTTATGTATAAAAGAGTGTAAATGCTATATATCTGGACAGTGCAAAAATAATCATATAAAATAATAATATAATTTAAAATCTGGGAGATGGGAGTAAAGCATGCTAGAGTTACCTTAGTTAGGATAGTCAATCAACCACTTATAAAAAGAAAACACAATCGATAATTTGTAAAATGAAAACTAGCAACTAACATATACATTTTTTTATAATCTTTTTCTTAAGTCACATATTTTAGAGATCTTAGATTGTGGTTAAGAAACATTTAATTTGAAGTTCAGTGATTTCTTCAGTGTTACTGTATATTCTTTCACTTCTGTTACATTAAATTTAATTTAATGTTTTTAATTAAAGTGGCATATTTAGAATAAACACAATGCTATGAAGCTATTTCAGTCTTTCTTCCTATTCTTCTTTTTCATATTTTAACTTTTTAATGACCTATATATCCATCCATTTACCTGGGCCTATTCACTGAAGAACTTATAATTTCCATTGCCCTGGCCAGGTGGCTCAGTAGGTTGGAGCATCATGCTGTACACCAAAGGGTTGTGGGTTTGATTCCTGGTCAGGGCACATACCTAGCTCGTGAGTTTGATCCGTGGTCAGGCACCTTCAGGAGGCAACAGATCAATCAGTGTCTCTCCTCCTCTCTCTCTCTCCTCTGTCTCTTTCCCCTCCTCTCTCCCTAAAATCACTACACATATCCTCAGGTGAGGATTAAAAAAACAATAATGTCCATTAAACGATAACATTAATTGTATTTAAAGAATGATTTGGGGTAATCTGTTTTCTTCTTGTATTATGTATAATTTTTATAAATGAGCATGCATCATTTTTATAGAAGTAATAAAAAGTAATTATTCTTTTTACAAATCTAATGAAACAGTAAAATTAATACTATATGTCTTTTTGTTTTAATAACCTGGGTTTGGGGCACTCACATTTCAAGTCTCAGCAAAGAGCTGGTTGTATAATTTTAAACAATGAATAGAATCTCTCTAGTTTCTAGCTTTGTCGTCTATTAAAATGAAGGAGTTGAACTAAGATATTTAAGTTTCCTTTCAGCTCTCAAGTTCTGTAACTCAGGTACTGATGATTAAAATCTCCCCATACTGAGTTAGAAGAAGCCCTTTAGACACCATGGAGTTTACTTATTATCTTGGCTATATTGCTTTTGAGGCTTGCACCATACTTCCTGTAAAATCTTTACAGCATTCTTATTTGAAGTAAGGCAAAGATGTATAGAGGGAAAATAGAGCCCAATGTAATAACAAAACATTAACTTCCAAGAGGTTGCAGAATAGAAAAAGGACAGATACAAATGGGAATGCAATATACATGAGAAAACCCTTAAAATGATATCTTTTCCTGCTATAGCCATTACCTTTAGAGCAGGAGTGGGAAATGATGCAAAGATGTTTGAGCTTATGGGAAAATTGTACATTAAAATTAAAAATGATGATTGAGGTTGAACATATCAGATGACTGTAGGAGACACAACAGGCCTTGAGAACACTGGAAGAAAATTTTACAATGGCTCTATGGTCTACTTTGTATAATTATGAAATTTGATTATGCAGAATAAAACACAGGAAACAAATAAATAAGGAGTAAACTAGCACATTTTTGGGGCCCAAGAGAAACATAATGACAAACTTATTCTGCAAATCAGTAAATAAAACATATTCTAAAGATGAAAGAACTGAAATAAAAGCCATTAGAAAAATATAATAAATAATTTTAAGGCTACTAATTTCCAATGAAATTTGTCAAATTTGTCTTTCTCTTTTCAGTGCCTGTGAAGTCTAAAAACCCAAGTTCTTATTTTATTTTGAGTGTTCGACCAAGCAAGCCTCTAATTTTTAGGTTGAACAATAAGTCTACAGGAGTTATCAACAGAGTCAGACAGGAGAATCAGTAGTTGCTTCCAACTAGCATAGGCATTTTACAGAATTATTTGTGAATCTCAGTTTTTGGAAAATGAAAGCATTGAGTATCCATCCATTTATCCATCAAGTTAGCTAGCTGTGTGTACGTGAGGAATATAGTCAGCATTCTCTACTGCTTTGTAATATTGCTTAATGATCTGAACGATCTCAGAGTGAAAGTTCCACCTATAAGTTGGTTTTCCCTTTCCTGATTCCCAGTGAACTGATGCAGCCCAATTACCTTTTAGAACCATAACACTCAAATCCTGACTTCAAGGTTTATTATATTATAATAAGAAAGATCAGCCAGTTGCTGTCACCAAGAAGATAAACTAAATGTAATGGAAATGTTTGCTTTTTATTAGAAGCCTTTCTTTCCTGGCTGTGTTCACTTTCGTTAGGTTAGACAGACCCCATATTAAGTCCAGGTGGTCTCAGAGGCAACAGGCAGCACAGATGTTAATAAATGGAATTGTTATTCCTTTGGATATAAGTAAGCACAGCCCTAACATAGAAAAGAAATTAAATTGAGCAATAAAAAGTCTTCCCTATCTTTTATGATTATGTAACAATTGAACAGCTAAAACTGGAATATAAATCACTGGAAAAAAAACAGAACTACTGATAAAGTATGGAATCTTTACTAAGGAAAACATTTGACTTTTGTTACCACCTGATAAAAGTGTACTTTATTGTCATTCCTTACTTAGTAGGCATTTTCTTTACTAGTGTAATACTTGACTGCTTAACTAGCACACAGTTTTTAAAGATTAGAGGGAAAAATCCTACATGGCACTCTAATTGGTCAAGCCTGCTGTAAACTCTCTTTTGCAAGTAGATGCACCTACATGATAATGGGCAGCATTTGAAACATCCACACCCTGCAGGTTTGTGGCTGTAAATTCCAGCCACTCCAGCTTTTGAGAAATGCAAATAATGAAAACTCATCAAAAGGCTGCCATAATTCTCACAGCTGACTACATGGAAGCATTTCTGACTACTCAAAATTAATAGCAGCTCCCAAGGCCTTATAAGAACAGCTGTCACTGAGAAATACACTCCAAACAAATAAGCAATTCACCTCCAAGTTTGATTTGTTAGAGACATGAGGCAGCAACTCTTCAGGACAACCTAGGTGGATTGTTAAAGGAGCACCTTTGATGCGGCAACTTAAGTATACTGTACAATATTTATGAACACCTGCTATGTGCCTAGCCCAGAGCTTGGCACACACCGGCCTCTCATTAAATATTTACTGAATGAGTGAGCAAGGCAGAATTCTTTGCTAGTGGTCCATGTGGAGCAGCCAGTGATTACAACTAGGACACACCACTGATGGAAGCTGCTGTCCTGTTGTCACTGAAGTGCTAAACTTAAGAGTCACTGTAGGTGTAAAACCACAGCTGGAAACGTACTTAGGACTGTACTGACTTCCTTACATTTAGCATAAAGGTTGCAACTTCTCTACATACAATGTCACTTCTCCCAAAGTTAGTGTCAATTTTATTTGGGCAAAAGCCAGTGAAGATAGATTAGAGGACATTCATATATATCACAACAATTTATTAAGGTAACATTTCGGATATGTGAAAATTTAATACTGCATTTTAACAGAAAATTATGCAGTTGAACTAATTAAAATGTTTGTGTTTTCCATCTCTTACTAAGATGTTAATTGTCTCTCTCAGAAACTGAGACATTACAGAAATCTGTCATTGTCATGACATTCAAAAGAAAGACCCCAATTTTTAGCTACTATATGTGGGGTCTTGCTGTTCATTAGATTTGTATCGGGAATATATTTGCTTCTCTTCTGTTTCATAGGGAGCACTCTCAAAACTAACCCCTCTTGAATGAAGTCCTAGAGTGGGAGACTCAACCAAAAAGGACTAGGAATCGGAAGATGTGAACCTTGTCTATGCCCACCAAATTGATGTGACTTTTAATAAAACTCTCTCTGTGTATATGATTTCTCTTTCTAAAATGAAAAACTGGACTATCCATCTTTAAGTACTGGTGTTTCATAGTGTGCAAATGGTTCCAAACCATTGCTGCTGAAGTTTCCTTGCTGGTTGCAGAGGAAAGCCTGATGCAGTCTATGTTTCACAGTCTTTGGTGATCGAAGAAACAATCTACATGTTTTCATTGTCTAGGTTTAAACTAGCATGTTGTTAATTCTGGCAAGAGTATTTGTCACTGGAAATCACCTCCTAGATTTGGTGATATATCATAACGAAAAATCAACTAATGCTCTCAAGGTGGATGCAAAAGAAACAGCAGGCAGTGTCTTAACCAGTGGTCCAGACAGTATCATTTTGGGGATACTTTTCCCCCAGCTCCATACTCTCAGGCCCCACATCAGATGTACTAAATCAGAATTCCCTAGTTTACTGCCTGGGTCCGCATATCTTGGAGAAGCTTCCCAGCTAATTCTGATGCTTTTCTGCACCCCCATCCAGTCTTGAAAACAGTGATTTAAATACTATTTATCAAGTGGAGAGAACGGTGTGACACAAATCAAACCATGAGATAGCTCGGCCTCTGATAATGTACCAGGTCAGGAAGCTGGTAGCATTCTATTTTTGCCTACATAGCTGTTTGCTATTTAAAAATTCAAGCAGGCTGAGGGCTTGATGCAGCTGAATTTATCTAAGGTTTACTGGATGTTCCTTGTGGCTATGGTTGGTAGCGTTACAATTTGGGTGGTGAGTGGATTTGCAATTTTTATATGAAACATGGAATGTTGGTTACAAAACTGTTTTAAATGCATTTCAGTGATGGATGATAAAAAGCTGTCCAAGACAAATGCAACGCCAATGGCCAGTTTCTTTTATTTCCCTTTTCTGGTGCTGCTTTGGGGAAATTACTTGGAAAATAAAAAAAGATGAGAAATAGTTCTATCAGCACCGACTGAAAGTATCATATACAAATTAAATAACCTTTTGCCTAGTCATTTTCTTCAGTCTCACTGGTATTTTCTGGGCACCAAGACACTGCCAGATGAGAGAGAGAAGAGTTGTTCTAACACAGCATCTTTCATGTTTTACTTGAAAGCTTTGAAAATCTTTCCCCCTCAGCTCTGCAGGAAGAAGGGAGCAGCTCTTGGGATGAGGCTGATGGAGGCTGATCGTGTTTCAAACTCAGGGACTCTAATGACATCATGACTCAGTTACGATGCAGACTGGCAACACAGCCTGTTCCACGCACTTATGTTCTCAGCCCACGCAGGTATTGAAAGTTCCCTTAGCATTTATTTTGTCTGTACATTTTAATACATAAAATATCCCATTTTCATGGTTTGTCCTCTTAACTCTAAGCAGACCAACACAAACCTGTTCGGAATCCCTCTTAGCCAAGATGATAAAAGGGCCCTCAACAATGCATTCCAACGTTTACCTGCTTTCACCTTCCAGAGAGGTAAGGTGCCCCTTAGGTTCTAGCACTTGGAAGGGAGGGCTCCTTGTTAAATGTACTAAAATAAATTCCTCTAAAAATCTGACAGAGGTTGGCATCTCAAAACCTCTCATTACCCTCCGACCTTCCAGCCCTATGCCCTACTTTATTAAACGCATTCACAGCCTCCTAGACATTCACTCAGAAGAGGATGACGGGGAAGGACATGCTAGGTTTTCACTATTCATTCTAGCGGTTGAAGGGGGTGTGGTTTCAAAAAGTGTTTCTTTTCAGTTCCTTGATGAGCTACGTTTTTGGCTTGATAGACTCTCTCTGATCTGGACTTCATAGACACAAACCATAAATAGTAACTCTGCCTCTTCCATTGAGAAAAGAGGACACAATGAGGCTTTGTACCTGAGCACATATCTTTACTGATATTCAAAAGGATCACACTGATTTTAATAGGGTTTTCACACAGATAAAGAGCAAAGTGAAAATGATTTGCATGAAAAAATTTCAAAGACATGCTCTCTAGCGGATGCTACACAACACTTCAGAGTGCCTTCAATAACACACTTTATCTGAGGCTCTCACAAGTTTTACAAGCTAGCTGCGGCATTATCATCTTACAGATGTGGAATTTCAAAACACAGGGTTTAATGCGATTAAGATTCCATATAGGGTCAATGAAGCGGGATAGAGAAGGAGAGACAGAGAAGAGATTATTTTGCACAATATATGTCAGTATATCAAGAAGACAAATTAATCCAAAACAAAAGGGAAACCTATTTAGAATCCAGAAGAAACTGCTAAAATTAAAGAAAATAAATAAATAAAAATAAAACACTCCTTTAAAAAATCCTGAATAATGCAGCACATCTGGTGAGCGCTCAGCTCACTTACACAATGACTGAAAACAGAATGAGCTCAGCCCTTGCATGTGACCCAAGATCATGGGCAGCCAGTGCATTCTTCTTCAGTTTTACAGAGAACAAAGAATTTAGGGTTTTTTATTCTGAGATTTACCACCATGCAAAAATAATAAACTAAATTTTTCTTTGGTTTCTGCCTTTCCCAGCCCTCACTCAGTCTGCATGCCTGAGTGTCATGGAACACACTGGCTTCTTGCTCTTTTGATTTAAAAGTCATTTCGCCTGTAATCACCCTAAGTTCATTCTGTTTTCTTCACAGACATATGTTATATCTCATCGTCAACAAGTTCTTCTTGTTTTAATTGGTTCACTACCCACATGTATATAACGTGTCCCTGAGAAGGTCTTCACTTGAAATCATTCTCCTTGAGGAAACACCATAGTAAATAATTATGCAAATACTTATGAGTAAATAGGGAGATCAGAAGGTTTAACTAAATTATGGTAAAGGAATTCTTAATACCTTCTCACTAATAGGGGTGAAGGTCCTAAGAGTTTTCAGTCTACCCAGTTTGTGTGTTCTTTCTTATTCTTGTTTTTTATAAATTAAATATTTAAGAACAGTTGAACAATTATCAAATTTCTTCACAGAGACAGTCTGCACATATCAATCACAATACACGTAGATATCTTCAAGAATATCCATAAACAAAGAGTCACAGAAAAGAAAATTACAAACTACCCATAGGGTATATCCATCAAGAAGATTCTGGAAACCTGAGAAGGTAATATGCTGACTTTGTTACTAGGCACCATTGCTCACAGTAAAATGATAAAGTGACTAATTGTTTGTGTACTATCACAAGAAGCCATAGCTTTAGGCTTCTCCGGGTGAGGTGACTTGTAACTCAGTATGTACCTTGTAGAGACTCTCAAAGTTCTACCCATGGAATTGTTCCCAAAGATGCTGATTCTCTTGATGCATGGAATGCTGTCAGAGTAGTTCTACCCCATGTGGATCTCAACTCCTTGCACCTAAACTAATACCTGGGGGGAAGAGTAAAAAGAACAGCACTGGCCAGCTGCAGGCACTGTGTGGACTGGTGCTGGCACTGCTGAGAATAGTTACAGACACTGCTGAGGACAGCTGTGGGCACTGTGTGGACAGCTGTGGGCACTGTGTAGACTGCTGTGGGCACTGTGTGGAAAGCTGTAGGCACTGTGTAGACAGCTGTGGGCACTGTATGGACAGCTGTGGGCACTGTGTGGAAAGCTGTGGGCACTGTGTAGACTGCTGTGGCCACTGTGTGGAAAGCTGTAGGCACTATGTAGACTGCTATGGGCACTGTGTGGAAAGCTCTAGGCACTGTGTAGACTGCTGTGGGCACTGTATGGACAGCTGTGGGCACTGTGTGGAAAGCTGTGGGCACTGTGTAGACTGCTGTGGCCACTGCTGAGGAGCAGTGATCTCTGTCCTACACGCCTCCTGGTCATCTGATCTGAGTATGGTCTATGGGAGTCCCGTGAGGCCAAATGTCTAGTTGACCTAAGGAAAGTGCACTACGTATGGTTACTTCTGAGGGTTAGATTAAAAGAAACTTTCACATTCAATGCATGTATCTTTGAAAATTTTCAATCTTTTACCCTAAATATGTAACTCATTATTTGAAAAAAAAATGAAAGAAAAAATCTCCATAAAAGGAACTGTGATAACAATCCACCAAGAACATATGGCTAATATTCCAGAAGGAAATGTGAATGAATAGGTATAATTTTAGACAAAGTTCCCAAAGATCATAAGCTATAACCAAAATTGAAGTTTTAAGTAGAACAAATATTGTCTATCTTGGCAAGTATATTACAAACTCGATACATTTTGTACTCAAGTGTTTTTTCAATATTTTTTCAGACTGATTAAAATCTGGACTAGCACTTTTATGACTAGGTAAATTTAATATATATCATGAAAAAAATGATCATCAACCATTTTGTTACCCTTGCAATTAAGAAAGCAAGAGTACCCTGTTTCCTACTTCCACAGAAAAAAAGAGCCCAATTTGGTAAAGCAGCAGGCAAACAAAAGGTGTTCCCATTTAGTCATGAAATAGTCATCCACGAGAGGAAATGTTTAGCATTATTCTATATGAACCCTTTGTTTTCCTGAAGAAGTTTTGTCTTTAACTAGTCCAGTGGTTTCTAGGGTGCTCTCAGGCCAAAAGGACCATTTGGAAGTAGTTGACTACATCAAGAAGATTAACATTATATACAGAGCCTGTGATAGTATGCACAATAATAAGAGCAATCATAATTGGTGAATACCTAATAAACACATTATTGATCTCAATTGCCAATAAACAGCAAGTAAGACCATGTGACATTAGGCTACACAAAAGAAAAATCAACTTTACAGAAAATAAAATATAGCTGATAGTCAACCATACATAAGCCTCACCTTGAAAATGTTATATATACAATGTTGTTCTCTCACTGAAACAAGACTTATCAAGATCTATAATGAGATGCTATTGTATTTTTAGATATTTTTCCTTAATTTTTATTTCTGTATTACTGTTTAGAAATAGGAAATAGAATCAAACTTCCTGGGATTCTGAACTCCTTCTGCTCACCAACTGTGTGACTTGAGGCAAGTCTCTTGCTCCACGCACAGGGGAGCATGATGTCAATGCATAACAGAATGCCCAGGGCATCATGAGTACTCAGTAAATGCTGAGGAAACCAGAGTTGTGGCCATGTAGCCAAAAACCCAATGCATCAGCACACCCCCGCACAGTGTGTAATTAGCAGTTTCCCTTCCTACATGCAGTGTTACACCATGTGGTAGTAACCATGAGTAGTAAGATCACTACTCATATTATCTCTTCTTTTTCAAACACACACACACACACACACACACACACACACACACACACGTCTGTGGGTTCTCTTCCACAACTAGCTTTTTTTTTTTTTTTTTTGTCTTTATGAGAAAGAAACTGTGAGTCACAAAGTTGGGCTCAACATGGAAAAGCAATTTTCAGTCTCTGTTATCATTCAGGGTTGTCCAACCTTTTGGCATCTCTGGGCCACACTGGAAGAAGAAGAGTTGTCTTAGGCCACACATGAAATACACTGTGACATGTAATCACAAAAAAAATCTCATAACATTTTGAGTAAATTTACAATTTTGTGTTGGGCTGCATTCATAGTTATCCTGGGCTGCGTGCAGCCTGCGGGCCGCAGGTTGGACACCACTGAAAGAGTCTGTTTTCAGGAAAAGGGTATCTGTGAGAAGTCACCTATGAGCAGAATGAAAATTCCAGCTGAGTTTCAATGCTCGGATCTTCCAGTGGTCTCCTACAGCACTAATAATAAAATTCACAGCCCTGTATGATGATCAAGTCCCTACCTACTGCTCTGCCTTTATTTCTACCACACTTCCCATTTTGCACAGGAATTTTCGTTCTTGGAACTTGCCAAGCTTCCTCCCACCCCAGGGCCTCTGCATTTGCTGTTGTCTCTACTTAAGATGTGCTCACCACCAGATTTTCATGCAGAGCTCCTTTTCAACACTGCGATCTCAGCTCCAATTTCACCCTGTCAGGAAGCCTCTCCAGGTCTGCCCCTTCTGAAGTAGCCCATAGACCAGCTCTCCTGGCATACTTTCACATGCACTGTTTTAGTTTCTCCATTGCACTGAATACTATCTAAAATTATCTTTATTATTATTATTTTTGTTTATTGTTCATTCTCTCCGCTTCATGAGAGGAGGGAAAGTGGTTGTGTTGTTCACAATTATATTTACAGCATAAAGATGCTCAATACATATTTATAAATGAATAAATGAATGAAATCAGCTCAATTATTTTCATGTGAAGGTCACCTATCACCTAATTTCAGCATGTATGCAATATTCTTTCTTTCCCCTTGAAAATGATTTTACATGTATAATTATCTCTATTCATTATTTTTGCCTGGTACCAGGCAATCTCTTTGATTTATTAAGAAAGTTTTCTTCTATCTTTAAAGATTGCTTCTATTTGTTCTGAAGTTTTCTTTAAAAACACCGATTAGCACTGTTGGTTATTACTTTGTAAACTCATTTAAATTCTCTTATCTGAGATTTCAACTAAAATGACATTTCTTCAAAGAGCCCAACCCTGAAATAACCTTACAGTAGAATTTCTCAACATTTTCTGCTCTGTCACATTTCATTAATATTTTTCCTACAAAGTCAAACCTCTCTTAACTGTCACATGCCGTACTTACTCTTTAGTGCTAGTTACTACAAGTCCCTTGTTTACTGTCAGTCTGTCCCCATATGAATTAAGATACATAAGAAGACATTTTTGCTCTTGTCCACTACTGTATTACTAGAATCTAAAATCTGTGTCCACATAAAATGGTGCTGAACTGATCACACTGAAAGAACTAATATGAAACGAATCATGAATTAATAATATATACTATATATGTGCAATATATAATGTGTATATATGTATGTGTGTGTGTGTGTGTGTGTGTGTGTGTGTGTATAAAATCCTGGTAAAGTTTTTGGCCTTCTGTTTCAGTTTTTTTCCATCTATTAGTATAGGAACACTGTATGTTAATATGAATATCTGTACAGCATTAAAATACTGAGGTAGTAACTTAAAACCAAGCAGTTAATGAACTGCAAAGCTCACTTTAAAAACAAGTTGCTTTGTACATTTAATGTGTACACAATACTCCCACTTTTTATTGTTTATTATTGTTTATTGTTTATTATTATTAACTTGGGGCATGAAGAGTAAATTGAAGAAACGAACTTAACAACTTGACTTTGAAGAAGTTACTTCTGGAACTAAAGCCTCTTAGGAACACTGAACTATAATCCGTAGCCCAAGTCTCTTCAGTTTTAAATCTAATACTACTATGATAGCTTAACGACAGAGTTCAGAGATGGCTTAAATTTAACTGGACTCAAGATTTTTCTACACATCAAGGGACCACTTTATTTACAAAAAGATATTCCTCTTTACATTCTGCTTCAGATGAGAAAGAGTGGAAGGCATGGGAATGTTAAGGAAATATCAGTCACTTAATGTGAATCAAATTAAGGTCACATACCTGACTAAATTACTTTTTAGAATGTCATAAGAAACAATAAAACAGCACTGAAAAGAAGTATTCAGGGAAAGCAGCCTAATTAGGCAGAGACTGTTGACTGATCTGCAGTCAGTTCAACCCCAGATTCCCAAAAAGCTGTGCCTTGCAAGGTTTCCTTTACTTGAAGTAAAAATAATAATTATTATTATTATTAAAATAATACATTCTCTTAGAAGGTATGCATTAATTTTAAGAATATTTTTCTTTGTTTAAAAGTATTTCAAAGACTGATCTTTGTCCAAAAAAACCTACTAATGTATCACACCAGACAGTTGATCAAAGCATGAAATACCCCCTTGCTTCAAAGAATGCCATATTTATTATCTCCCCTCCATGTTTGATAGCAAATTAACTTTTATGACTTTACTTCTCATTAAGTAGAAGTCTAAGCATGAACACAGTCTTTTTTAAGAGAAAAGAAAGATAAACCTATAACAAGGAATTTATTACTACTTTATTTTAATAGGTGTTGAGAAGTTGTAAACTGATTAAAATGTTTACTTAAAATTTATCATAAAATTTATCAAAAAGAGTTCATTTATTGTCACTTCACTATGACTTTCAAAATCTTATATTCAGAAAATGCTTAAACTGTGTAGAACAGTAATGAAACAAAGGAGAAAAATTAAAAAGATATTTTTGACAGATGAGTAATTGAAATAAAACCTGGTGACATTTAGAAGCTCATATCTAAAGGGGGGTATTAATAATTCAATAAAGTTGCATTTGTAAAACAAATGCTCTTAATTGGAGATAATTATTTCATAACTTACCTCTGCATACTTTAACTTCAATGTTTTATGCATTTCTCGAAAACGACTATAACGCCTGAATACAGTCCATGTTTCATCGAGGACAGTAATCTATTAACCAGGAAAATCCAAATAAATCAGCATTAATTAGAGAAAAGTGACTACAATTGTTTTAAATGATTTAAAAATTAACAAAAAGTGATTAGCATATAAAATTTCTCCAGGATTGAAGACATTAGTCTAGGTGTATAAATAAGACTTGTAAATAATAATTGCTCTCTACTTAAGCATGCATCTCTGGTTTTCAGATATGGTTAGAAGCAGCATCGTGACTATGTAAAGTGAGGGACTGACAGTTACCTCAATGGCTTATGAAAGTATCCCTTAACCGTCCACTTGGGCCATGGAAAGAAAATCCTGCAGGGTGACCTTTCTGTCATAGTGATGTGCCCATATAAAATGTTGGTACAGGCCACCCGATGCCATGACAATGGACAGGAGGGGGAAAAAGTGAAAGAAGAAAAAGCAGAGGAAAAAGAAAGACGGGAAGAGGAGGGAGAAAGAAAATGAGGAGAAAGTAAAAAAAGGAAAAAAAATCATTCTGCATCTCAATGATTTTTAATATAAAAACACAACAACATAATTTGCCTTCTTTCAGAGGATGCATTCTCAACCCAGCCTTTCACCCACAGTTCCTGCTGAATGAGCTGACTGGGTGGAAACTCTGGTGCACATCAGCTCACATGCTGAGGTCTCAGTGACAAGCAGAAGCTGGTAGGCAATGCCAGCCTTGAGAACCACATAGCCTAAAGCACAGACTGGTGAGTCTGCAATTCCTATCTCAATTCCTACCTTTCTTCTGAGCTGCAGAATCAAGTACCCAAACTGGAGACATTTCTTTTAGATGTCACACAGGATCCTCAAATTCAGTATCTAAAATCGGACTTGACCTAGACTTGCTAGAGAAAGACTATTCCATCTCAGTGCATTTCACCACCTACTACCACTCTATGCCAGACAGATGCTGAAGCCATCTCCGTCCCCTCCCATCTGCTAGCATGCTCACAGTAGAACAAGTGCCAGATTCTGCTCTCCTTTTACCTCCTAAACATTTCTTAGAGTTCTATCCATCCATCCTTCACCATCACCGCCATCTTACTCTAAGCCATCAGGGCTCACGTGGCCTCTGCCAGGGCCCCTCCCAGTTGTCTGTATCACACTACCCACTCCAATGCTTACTCTGCACAAATGACAGAGGAGCTTTAAAAACTTGTATCTAATCATTCCACCTCCACTCTTAAGACCCTTCCTAGTAGCTTCACATTTTGCTCCTAAAAAAAGACTCATATCTTTGGCCTTGGCCAGGTAGATCAGTTGGTTAGAGCATTGTCCTGATATGTCAAGGTTCTGGGTTTGATCCCAGATCAGGGCTCAAGATCAGGGCCTGATCCCTGATCAGGGTTACATATAAGAAGTAACCAAAGAATGCATAAATAGGTGGAATAACAAAATCAGTGCTTCTCCCTCCCCCCGCTAAAATCAATAAATTAAAAAGACTCACATTTTTAACCTTAAAGACTCCATTTTTAACTTAACCACTGCCTGCAATAGCTTCACTGGAAGCCCTTCTCCCTCTAGATGTCTTCCCTCATGCTGCATTCCTTGAATGAGATGACTCCTTTCCACCTCAGGACCTCTTCATGAGCTGAGTCCCTGTCTGGGAAATCTCACCCCACACTTTAGAGAAACACCCTCTTCAAGCAAAATTATTCCACCTGGTTCTCCCACATGTAAGCCACAGGGGACCACAGGAAAGTAGAAGCAGTAGTGGGGAGGACAGACATGTGGATCACCTCAGGAAGGAATGAGTCTTGAGTTTTAGCTATTCTCTGGTTCACTCACTTCCCATAGTGGCAAATGAGATCATCTGGCATATATAAGGAGGGACACTTTTTATTTCCATCCTTCTGGTTCTGTATTCATTATTCAAAATAACTGTTTAAATTGACAGGTTTCTTACACTTTCCTTTAAAAAGATATTTCTATCATATTTACAAAAAATTAAGTAAAAGTAGTACAGGCATCTGCAGCTCTTAAGTTTTTTAAGGTGGTTATGCAAGTCACTCAAGACTGAGGAACACTGCTGCTGGCAGATGAGCTGGGGGAACCTTCTCTCCAATTCTCTCTTCATTGGACCCCACTGAGGCACCCAAGCAAGGCCAGCACAGTCAGCAGGCGAGTGACAGCTTCCTCAGGGCAGGAGCACAGCAATATGCTGCCCTGGCTGGTCACAAAGCAGGTGTCAAAAGAAGAACTGGAACAAGGGTGGACATGGTGTAGCCTACTTGCCAGGAAAGCTCAGAAAATTAATGGAATCACACCCGTGACCTAGGAGCAATAAGATGCAGGACGCTCATAGGTGAGAACATCCTGTACTTTGGATTCCAGAAAATGTCACCCAAGACACCTAGGTTGCCCTCATCTCCCTAATCTCAATGATCCCTTGAGCTTTTTCCTTCTTTCTCCTAAAATTCTTCCACGGTTCCTCATGAATTTATTGTCAATCACCAGAAAAATCCCTGTCCTACTATTGAAATTCCCAGGACTATGCCAAACCACAACCCTGGTTAAATCCAGCTGTCTTTTTACTTCCAATGTAGCTGAAGGAAAACACACCGCTGAAGGGACTGGTCTCATTTTAAAGACACAATCACTGTCTTCAGGTCAGCCTGGATGCCTCCCACCAGTCATACCACACTTCCCAATTCCATTCGCTCTTCCATTTTCTTAGATAAAAGTATCTAGATAGTTTACTCCATCTTCCTTTTTAAACCTTCATTGCTTCTTTCCCTGTTCTCACTATCAGCAGATAATTTAATCCCCAGCTCACTGAGGAAACAGAAGTAACCAACAGAACATTTCCACAAGTACCCTCAACCAAGTCTACTAATCTGCCACCACATGCCCTAGACCTCACCTTTTCTCCTGTTAGCAAACATGAGAGATGTATCAGTGCTCCTAGTTCAGGACAGCCAACCTATTCCTCTAGAGTTTATCACTCTTCCCTTCTGAATGATACTGTAATTAGCAATTTTCTCTTGTCTCTCCTATACCAATACATTCCCATTCTCTACTAGATTGTTTCCAACAGCATTTAAACAAGCTATTATTTCTTTCATTAAGCTCCATTTTGACTTCACTTTCCCTTCCAATTATCACTCCATTTTTTCTTTCCCATTATTCAAAACTCCTTGGGTTTATTCTTGATGTCATCAATTTTTTTCTTCCATTACCCCATAAATGCACTCTAATCTACTCAGCATTTCACTCAAACTACCCTTACCTACTCTTAACAAGGTCACATCCTCCATGTTGCTAAATCTAATGGTTCTTAGTCTTGATCTTACTCGATCGATTGACAGGATTTGACAGAGTTGACAGCACCTGTTTTTAACTTTTTTTTTTTCATTTGATTTCCAGATTGCTATATTCTCTTACCTGAATTCTCTTTGCTGAGATTTCTCCTCATGTCTCTGACCTCTAAACATCGAAGCAGCCCAGTCTTGAACATGTTTTATTTTCTACCTGCACTGACTCCTTTGGTGACCTTATCCCATCTCCTAGCTTAAATTTATATTACGGTGACTCCCTGGAGGCTTATATCTCTCCCTGGAACTCAGACTCATGTATCCCACCACCTACTTGGTATGTCTGCCACTCGGATGTCTAATATGCACCTCGAATTATTCTCATTCGAATCACTCCTCTTCCTGCTTCCCTGTTCTAAGTGGCAATACCATTCTTCTAGTTGCTCAGCCCAATAACTTTGGGGGTTAAAGTAATCATCCTTGGTGCTCCTCTTTCTCCCACATCTCACATCCAATTGTTAGCAAATCCTTTCCACCAAACTTCACAATATGTATCATGAGAATCTGACCATTTCTCACTATCTCCACTAACAACATTCTGGTCTTAGCCATCATCATCTTTTCCTCACATTGTTTTTAAGAACCTTCTACTAAGTCTCCTTGGTTCTGCTTTTGTTCTCCTATTTTCTCTTCATTTTTTTGTTAACACAGCAGCTGAAGTGATATTAAAAGTTAAGTCAGATGAGGCTATTTCTTTGCTCAAAAGGGACATTGTCCTAAAGTGTCCCTTCTCACCCAGGTACAAGTTCAACTTCTTTCACTGACCTATAAGGATCTTTATGATCTATCTCCTCTTTGTCTTCACCACAACTACTCTCTCCCTTGCTCACTCTGGCTTCCTTGCTTTTCTAGAATACATCATACGCAGTAAGTATGATGAAACCTTGTATATGATTTATCATCTTTCTGGCATGCTTTTTTCAAATGACTAGCTCACTCACTTCCTTCAAGTCTCTGTTCAAAAGTCACTTTCTCCCAGAAGCCTTCTTTGGATATGCTATCTAAAATTGCACCCCCTTTTCTCCATCTCTACTAAATAGTTCTTATTACCTAACATAAATTATATATCTTGTTTTTTAGTATCTCTTCCTCATTAGAATGTAAACTCCAGGAGAGCTAGGATTTTTCACTGGTTTTTCAATGTACATTAGGAGAGTACTTGACACACCATGCAGCACATCCTGAACAAAGAGTTTGGAAGATGGAGTCCCAAAGTGGACCTGTCTTAAATAAACTTAGGCTACTAGTGGCAATTAGCCAGCAATCATTTTTTTCATCTCTCTGGGTAAAAAAGCCCTCAAGAACGCTTCAAGCAGAATTAGGGTAAGGTGACCTGGACACCTAGGTCGTGGGGACTTTGGCTTACAGCTCTACATTTGTAGCTTCTACAGCTCGTTAATGTCAAACAATTTTTGAAATCTCTGATTAATGAAATTGCTTCTCCAAATTTACCTCACAAACTTGGGTTTCATTCCTCTTTCCCAGAATAGTGTCTTTATAATGAATATCAACTTTTCTACCACGTACATACCAAATTCTGGGGAGGACACAACACAGCTAAGTGATTTCCAGGGCAGTAGATATCAAGGGCATTTAGGCACAAGATGATAAGAGAGCAAAAACAAAGTAAAATCTCTGAAAGAGCCCCTAAATCACCCAACATACTTCCTCCGCTTGACACCATCCCCGTGCCTGTACTGGGACACGGGAAGCTGCAGTGGTGGGGTGTGGACCTGGGAGAAGACAGAAAAAGACAGCCCAACATGGAGAGGGCTATTTAAAGTTTCACAGGTGTATTCCTTTGAACTTGGCTTAATGAAGTCAGTAAAGGTATCAGAGGGATCTTTGTTTTCATTCTGTTACCCTGGTAACTCCAGGAGTCACACCATTAATGAAGAGAGAGGGGACTCTCTTGAAACATGAACACTGTGTATATAAAAGTTCTCTGAAATGTTGAACAATGAAGGTCATTATTGGTGTATTCCAGGGAATGATTTATTTTGTTGCCTCACATCTTACTTGATATTTTATTAAATTCACATTAATAAACTCACATATGAATCTCAATGACTTCTGCTTTAAATGTTTCAGTCTTCCATCTAAACCAGTGGTTCTCAAAGTGTGATGGCTGACCAGCAGCATCAGCTTCACTTGGGAACTTACTAAAATGCAAATTATAGGTCTTGCCCCACTTATTTAATCAGAAACTCTTTGGTGGTACCCAGCAACTGTGCCTTAGCAAACCCACCAGGGAATTCTGATGCAGGTTAAAGTCTGAGCAGCGATGCTGCAAATCAGATATGCTCTCTTCCCAATACTCCCACACCCCTCCCACACAAACGCCCTTAACATGGCATTCAGGGCCTTTTCCAGGCTAATACTACCTTTGTAACCACAGCTCCCAGGGGATTAAAAATGTCACACTTCAGGCAACTTGTCAAAAAATAATTATAGTCTCTCCACTGATCTTTTGAAGGGTCTTTTGAATGCGAATACCCTGTTCTGACTGGAGAACACTTGCTCGGCCACAATTCCTCCATTGGCAGCATTCTCGCTCCTACTCCTTTCTTCCTGGAAGAAGCATCCCCCTTCTCCATGATTCGTTAGCACGTATTTCATACTTTGATAAGAGCACGCAACACAGGATATTAATTACACAATGCTATATTAATTAAGTTATATAACTGATACTAATCATATAAATGTCTCTGCGCCTCAAGATTTTAAGCCTTTTAGGGAATGAGTCTTTGGTACTAATTGAAGTGGAGGTGAGAGAAGTCTCATTGTAGAAATAAATATTTACCCAGCTACCACTATGTGCTAGGCACAATACTAGATGCTGGCAGTTTTCTGAGAGACATAGTTAAGATGATTTTGTTTTTTGAATCAGTTAAGGGTTCCAGGTTTGGCCCAGATCATTCGAGAGGGAGAACAGGGCCTGCTGCAACCTTGGCTTTACTCACTCTGTTCTGGTGATTTCCATGAGGTTCGCCTGAATCGGATTATTTGAATTAGTGGCACAATAGTATGATATTTTTTAACTACATTGAGAATATGGTGAATTCTCTATATTATAAGTAGCACAAGTCTACAGTGAGGCATAGGCAGATGTCCAAATTTTTCACCCTTGAGGTTTTTACCTGAGTTTAGGTTAAATGCAAGGATTACAAGGGCTCGTACTTCCTACTTTATATATAGAACATTTATATTTCCCCTTTGTCTATCAAGATGTAAACAAGACAAAGACAATGATGATGAACAGATCATCAGAGAGATGAGACGACAGTGGGCAAGGCAACCACAGGTGTGATCTCTCCACAGGAAATGGTCAGATCCCTTCACTATAATGAAGAACCTGCACACCTAGAGCTGGAGAAACAGTGCACATGAGGTTTGGAAAAACTGCACATAAAGGAAAAATATGTATCAAAGTCCTATTTTGCCCCAGATTAAAACTAGGCATGAAATGAGGGGCTGATGCAGAGACAGAAGATCACTATGACAAATAAATCAGATCAAAATACTCTATTTTCTTCGATGTTGAGGATGCAGGGCATCATTACCACACATTTGAGGAGCAAATTCATTACTTCTCTCTCACAGAATGATTCTACTGATATAAATCCATCTTTTCCGGGTCATAAAATGATCAAGCCCAACTTAAACACCATAAACATATCCACAAGATGAACTGCATTTACTTATAAACAATTCTGAATTGAGTGCTTTCCACAAATTTATGTTATATACATATGTTGCTGGTTTAAGGATTGTCAATTTTAAGACCATTCCTCAGTATATATTTGCTGAGGATATCTAGCTGTGTAAGGAGGAAAATCAACACTTTATATACAAAGAAAAATATTCTGGCCCTCATGTAAACAGTTACTTGTAGAGTTCCCTTCAACAGCATTTATTTCTTAACAACATTTGGAGGGGTTATATCAAGTATATAAAAATTAATTTCCTTGTATTTGATAATAGTTTGAAGGAAATGGTCTAATATCAACCTAGTATATACTAAAGAGTTTTGTCAGATTTTTGCAAAATACCTTATGAAGCAACATAACTATGAACATATTTGAAGAAACATGAAATATTTTTCAAATGCTTATATCTGATTAGTAATATTCACTAATGCATTTTATTTAATTAAAATTTCTCTAGACAATTGTTGCAAGTGGAACTACACCAGAAGTGGTAGAAGAAGCCAGCACCCCATTAATCACAGTGATACCCCACAGTTACCACACACTGCCATTCAATTACTCCTGGCTCTGGTCAACCCCTAAAATGGCCAAATCTTTCTGGGGACAGACAACACTGGTGATTTTGGATTTCCAGCAGGCGTGCTCACCCTGTTGTCTGAATCTGCTGCCTGTCTTTAATGACAGCCCATAATCTCTCCTGGTCTCTTAGCTCACCTCCTCTCCTCTGATCACTCACCTGTAGGCCCAGGCTGGATGCCAGGTCAGTCTTTCTGCCACTGGGAGATCAGCACATCAAAATCCCTAACTGCCTAGACCTTCTGGTGGGTCCCCATCAGAACAATTCCCCAAATCAGGCAGCAGCTTATAATGTCAGCTTGCTTTCCTGTATGCTGCTCCTTGAGGAATACCCCCATCACCACCACCCCTACCTGGAAAGGCAGACTGCATTTTCATGAAATTTATGCAATTCGATCTCAGCAGGTTCACTCTCATTTGGAAATTCTTCCCAACTACATTCTCTCTGATGAGTATTCCCAAATGTTCTCAATTTTCAATCCTAATGGCCAATGACCTTGTTTTACTGGGAAGACTACAGTCACCCACAACCAGCTCCCTGAACGCCCTTTCAGTGTATCTCAAAATGATGCTGTTTCAACATACATTCTCCTTCCTTCAAAACCTCTTCCGTATTCACTTCTTCCAGAAAAGAGAGTCCCTCCCCAAGGCTGGCCTCGGACTGTACTATTTCCTACTGCCTATACATCATCTGTACCTGTCTGCCCTTGGGCCTCTGTCCTGGTGTTCCCATGGCCTAGAATGCCCTCTTTCCCTTTCAGCTCCACCATCTTTCTCAGACAAACATGTTAAGTCTTCTTAACTGTCTCTTCATGACCCCTTTCCTCTGCACAGTCCTATTTTTATCCATGTTCTTTTCCCCTACTTAGCAGACCCCTGAGTACATGAACTGCTTATTCATCTTTCTTATACCTTGTCTGTAAAAAAGAAGAAAAATTTACCCTTTGCAACAGTATGATGAACCTGGAGAAATTATGCTAAGTGAAATGAGCCAGTCGGAGAAAGACAAATACCACATGATTTCACTCACGCGTGGAATCTAATGAACTGAACTAACAAGGAAAATGGGGACAGACTCATGGATGGAGAGCCGATGACAGCTAGTGGGGAGGGTGGCGGCGGGGGGTTAAGCAAAAAGGAAGAAAGGACTCACGAACATGGACAACAGTGTGGTGACTGCTAGGGGGAGGGAGGTATAAGGGGACTAAATGGTAATGGAAAAGTACAATGAAGATTAAAAATATATAGTATTTAATATACATGTATACACATACATACAGGTACCAAATATTTGTTAAACAGTATATAAATGAATAATGGAGAGAGTAGGGCCCAACGTCTCTTTTCAATAAATATTTTCTTACTTTATTTTCCAATTCATTTTCTATCCTGAAATGTGGTCAGTAGAGTGACCTGAATTTTTGTCCTTTCCTGACTTATCAGTAACTGTTTAAAGTTTTTAAAATGTAGGTATTAGGGGAGAAGGTAAAGAACTGTAAAACAAAGGAAGAAAAAATGCCATTTACCAAATTCCGTTTAGAAAGAGGAGTCTGAAGAGATGCTGGTTAAACCATATAGGGGTACAGTGAGTGCAGGTTGTGAGACTCCTAAAAAACACAGCAAGAGCCCTGGCTGTTGTAGTTCTGTGGATTGAGTGTGAGCTGCAGACCAAAGGGTCATGGGTTTGATTCCCAGTCAAGGCACATGCCTGAGTTCCAGGCCAGGTCCCCAGTGGGAGCCACACGAGAGGTAACCACACACTGATACTTCCCTCCATCTCTTTTTCCCTCCCTCCCCCTCTCTGTAAAAATAAATAAACAAAAAATGTTTAAAACAAAACAGCAAGAAAAAAAAGGCGGTCTCTAAATTGCCTTTAGAGGGTGGGTCTATTAACTTAAGAGCCTTTTGTTTCTAAGTGTCAAGGTCCTTTGTTTTTTAAATTAATTAATTTTAAATAATAGTTGAGTTACAATATATTAGTTTCACAGTGATTCAATATTTATATACCTTATGACATGACAATCACCACGATAAGCCTGGTAACTATCTGTCACCACACAAAGTTATTAAAATGTTATTGACTATATGCTCTATACCACAAATTACATCCCTGCAATTTATTGTATAAGTTTGTACCTCTCAAGACCATTCACCTTTTTTGCCTGTCTCTCCACTCCTCTTCCCTCTAGCAACCATCAGTCTGTTCTCTGTATCTGTAAGTCTACTTTTGTTCATTTGTTTTCTTTTTTAGATTCTACATATAAGTAAAATCATACAGCATTTGTCTTTCTCTGTCCAACTTATTTCACTGAGCATGATACCTGTAGGTCCATCCATGTTGTCACAAATGGCAAGATTTCATTCTCTTTAGGGCTGAGTAATATTCTACTGAATATATATACCACATTTTCTTTAGTTACTCATCTATCAATGGCCACCAAGGTTGTTTCCAAATCTTGGCTATTGTAAATAATGCCAATACATGAAGGGTGAATGTATCTTTTTGAATTAGTGTTTTCATTTTGAGGGAATAAATACTGTATGTCATGGTCCTTTGGGTATACAAGCTTGAGAACAAAAGCCAACAACATAAGCTAGAGCTGAATTCTTCCACTTAGCAAAGGAGTTCCCAAAATTTATCTAGGGAAGAGGAGAGGGCATGCTGGTGCTTTTCAAAGAACATGATTGCCTACTGGGGTATTTTCAGTTATTGCTATGAAATGTGCAATGTGCCTCCTTAGCCAGTTTCTCTAGGGATAGTTTAGGGAAGTTTATATACCTTTCTTTTAGGGAAATCCAAAAGAGTGCTGAGGTCTCCAGCCAAGAGGAAACAAAGGAAAAGATACTGTGTCAGTGACCATCCAAGGGTACTATTCCCTCATCCAAGGGAATAGGTGCCATTTGAATCACATCCAAAAGCTGCCTAAAGGGTTCCTGAACCAAGCAGAAATTCCCCCCTCCACTGCAGTGGGCTCCATGAACCAACAGCTCAACTGACTCAACAAATTCTGTCTCAGCGGCACCTGAGGGAAGAAGCTGGGTCCCTGCAGGAGGAGCACTGTACAAGGACAGAGGAGTTTAAGTTCCAATGCTAGATCTGCCCGTCTGCTGGTATCATGCATGGGTGGTGCGCAGAGTTTGAAGAAAGAAGATTCCTGAAAGTAGCAGACTCATGCAGATTTTCAGCTTTATTAACCAGGAAACTACCCAGACATCCATCTGTGTAGATGCATCACCAACAAGCACAGAAAGTGCCTTCATCCTTTGGCATCTGAACCTGGTCTATATTTGATATGCCACAAAGAAAGGAATGCAGCCATTGACTACTGAGTCATACCATATGCTACAGAACTACAAAGTGATATGAGATCAAATAGGGCTTTGTAGCTGACTGAAATCTCAACTTTCTACAATAACTAGAATAACGGCTTCTCTATGCTTCAACTATAGCACCTTCAAAATAGGGATACTGCTTATTTTAGCATACTTATTTAGAAGTTTGAAGGTGAACCTGAAAGAATGCAGATAAACCCTAAGATTCTGATAAAATGCCTTTCAAATCCAAGATCACTACTACTAAGTGCTTCTCCCTTCCCCTAACACCTCTGTGAAGCAGGCGAGGAATAGAGGGAATTATTCCACTTTGAAATTGTGGGATATTGTGAGAACGACAACCTAAGCAATTTTCCTACAAATTATCGAAATATTCAGCATAGCACGAAATGCAAACTCTCTACTAATCATCAATGGAGAATGAAATAATAAAAAACTCAGGATTAAGACAGACCTGGATCCTGACTTTAGTCCAGTCACTAAGAAGCTGTGTGACTTTGGTTAAATTTTGCAACTTCTCCAGGACTAATTTTTTCACCTGTAAAAAGAACTCATGATACCTAACTTGCAGATGAACTTAAAAAAAAAAAAGTGAAGCAAACAGCAGAGAGCTTGGTGCTCAGTAAATGTAACTCTGGGCACTGTGGTCATTTTCCTAAAAAGAGGCCTTGCATTATGCAGTACAGAAAACAAAGGTATCCATGGGCAGCAATTGCACCAAGGGGAGTGTAAACAATTTTGTGATTTATTTTAAAAGAAATTTATTCTAGGAAGAGATGTAAAACTCCCAGAATTCTGAAATTAAGAAAAAGAAAATGTCAACATATTCTTATAGAGGAAAACAAGACTGAAGCAGAAAATTCAAGGTATGGCCACAAGGAAATGACTGCTCTTCTGTGCTTGTGACTCAATCTCTTTTCGTCTTCCTCATTTCTCAAACATGCAGCAATTACTTTGTGAAGATAAACACACTGACCAGGTAAAAGTAATATTTAGTTGCTTTGTGTGAAAACAGTGAAAAGGAATATTTCTTTCTTAATTTTTTTTCTGTGAAAGACAATGTTCTCAAAGAGATGGGAAGGGTACTTAAAAAATACTAAGGATAAAATATGACTCTTTGAGTCCCAATGTTATTTCTGTCACTTGTTATTTATGTTTACAAATAATACACAAACTGAATATTTGAATCTAGGTGGACCATGGCACATGCAGCACTCCATTTGTCTCAGCTACGCTAAAACACATGCAGGAATATAATCTGTCAAGTTACTAATAAGCAGAGATTCAGAAGCCAACACAGAGATCCTTTTGAGCATTTATTTTACATCAAGTTGGGAGTATTTCTAAAAGATATGTAAGTGCATGGTTTAATTAACAGGCGCGAATGGCCCTCATTTATGCTCTACCTAATAAAAAGAAATTTCTCTGACTATAAATTTGATTGCCTTTAACTCCCAAACCGCAAATTTTCTGGGCATTTCCTCTTCATGCTCCCTGGCAGATCTATCCACCATCAAATTCTCACATTTTGTCAAGGCCTTCTCAACAGCCCCAGTTTATGAAGTACCTGTTCTTGGCCAAATGTAAGATAAGTTAAAACACACATAGAAATAACAGCAACTATTGAGAACAAGCAAGGATTTGGAAAAAGCCACCACGTCTAGGAAACAACTAAAATATGGCCTCCACTTCTAAAAAGTGCAGAAATCTGCAATATTTACAATGTACATTAAAATGAGTAAGTAAGGGAACCAGTACGGCTCAGAAGACTTAAGAGTTGACATGGACATTCGGTACCTGGATCTACTTACTAGCTGCATGGTCTTTGGCAAGTTGCTCATAATTTATCTAATTTATTAAATGCAAGTGAAACTCCATTTTGCTACATTTGTACATTTGTGGAAATGTCTGGCAAAGCGCCTGAAAGGATGAAGAAGGTGTCTGACAGATGTTAGTGTGCCCCCTGGAAAAGGTGCTGCGAACCCAACTGCCTACAGGGATGGGATCAGTCAGAAAGGAAATTCTAGGAGGCCCTGTGACAGTAAGATAACAGGGGCAGAGCGGGTGTGTGTGTATTACTTGAGCACACTCAATCCTGCTACAGAGGATGGATGAGGCTCGTAAGAAGGGCTAAGCAAAGCCAGTAAGTAAGCTGGAAGCTTACGCAGTATAGGCAAATCTCACAGAGTGTGTCAGAACAGATAACGAGTAAGCAAGCAGCTGTGAGACTCAGCAGAATTCATAAGATTTGCTTAATTAAATATAGGCCTATAAGATACGCCAAACAGAATAAATAAATATGATGGAACAGAATGCTACTTAGATATAGAGTGTTAAGTCATGGTCATGACTACTCTAGGTTGACATTATGTCAACTCTGAATTAACGGCCCTTGGTGACGAATGGCCTGATCCCATGCTGGCCCCACGTGTGCTATACCCAAGAAATGCATGTGAGAACCAGACCTGTTCGGCAGGCCACCAGCCAACCATGCTCCCATGGAACAAACATGCATTGCTCTGGGCACTGTGTCTGGCCAAGGCTCCTTGCTCAAATCTCCAACCTGGTAAGCACAGTGGGAAAGGCTGAGGTGGCAGAGAGAGAACAGGTAAACACAGTGTGTCCCTGGGGTCAGGCAGTGTGCTCTGCTACCTTCCCTTCCCTCCCTTGGCTTCTCTGTGTTGGTTTAAACTGATTTAATCAACAGCATCATCAGAGACTTCCTGTGGTCCGTGAGCACTTCTGTACAGTGCTTTTGGACTGTGTTTGAACCCACAGGTAGGTGACCTCCTCTGGGACAGGGAGCTCTGAGGTGTGTGACAAAGTGAGGCACAAGCCTGACTTGAACAAGCCACTGTTCTGCTCTGGCCAGTGCTGTCCTGTGAGCATGTTGGCCGGTGGTTCCCATGCTTTCTGACATTTTACAGAAACTTGGAAAAATCTGAATTTCCATGTTAAATCTCCCACGTTTTAAATGTTGACAACTTAATCAAAATTTTAAACACCTTCTCAGGCCAAATAATAAACTGCATCCACTACCAGCTTGTTCCCTCTGCCTTAAGAAATGCCACCAATCTTAGTACCATAGCCCCTATCATGTAGTCCCCTATCAAGGGGCTAGAGTACCTAGGAGCTCAGGATAATGCCCACAAGGTGAAGAGTGGGCAGAGGTCTACTCCTCTCTGAGATGAGTCAGAGCACAACTAAACTACACTCTGGTTGCTGGAGACTGCCAGAGCCAGGACATGTGCGTCTGTGCTGGTGTATGTGTACGTATGCGTGTGTGCATGCTCACTGGTATATTGGAGGGCAGAATGGAAGAGGTGGGAGGGAGGTGGGGAGGTAGGAGGCCGCAGCTGTCTTAGACTGAGACACAGTCAAGAAGTCTGATTCGCCCACATACTCATTGGATACCTAGAGACCCAGCCACTGCCTGAGGAAGATAAGAAACGACATAACTAATCAATGACTACCCATCAGCATGGATAGAGCATGAGGAGCCCATGGCGAGGAGTATGGGTGGAATGGGGGCAGTTTACAAAAGGCACATGTTCACAAAATCCCTGAAGCTCTGAACAGGCTATGTCCAGTGAGAACACCTTGCAACAGGGCTTGTGTGGTGCGTGTTGATGAGTAATCTCTACAGTGATGGGTAACCACTACCAGGCAGGCCCCGCGTGAGGACTGGGAACTCAGTGCTGGCAGACTGGCAGGACCCATGGAGTGTACATCAGCGGAGAAGACTAGCAATGAACATGACGACCACTGAAAAACAAACCACTGTGACTGCAGGCTGCAGCACTGTTGAGGGGGAGTACACCAGGTGTGGGATGGAGAAGGTGGGGGACATAGCAGATGTCACCACTCGAGGAAGGATGGGAAGACAACCTCAAAAGATTACTTTCAGCTTTTCTGGGAACAAAAACTCTCAGGAAAAAAAGTATTTAAAAAATATAGAAGTTATTGGCTTGTTTCTTTATATTACCATGTTAATATGTAAATTAAAAGGCAGGGAATTTAATACAATGCTGGAAACATCAGCTAATCTCTATAACAAGACTATGACTGCCTCTATTAGCCTTAACCATAGAGTTCCCAGGTTGTTGTTTTGTATTATGTTGAAATGTAATTTAAAAATTAAGTTCTACCCATGCTAATCACGGGTAACTGAAAATGGCAGGGAAAATACAGTGTAATTGATTTCACAGACCAGTCACTGAGAAGCACTTGAAGCAGGAATTTTAAAATGACTGTCATAGTCCAGTTAGTGGTATTACCTACCGTGTAGGACAGGGGCATATTGTACAGGTACACTTTGCTGACCAACAAGTGACAGTCAATGACATTCAACACAGAAGGTGCTCTTCTCAGAGAGCAGCCAGACTGGCACAACTGAGCTTCTCCTCCTATGCCTGTCATCGGCTGGAGGAACGTCATCTCTTGAGGTAAATATGGACACAGACCCAGGAGAGTGTGCTATTGGGATTTGCTGGAAGGTATAACTGTAAGCACAATGGGAATCGTGTCCTCCGAGGATGATTAAAATAAATAGGGAAGGGGGGCAACATGTAGATGACAACTTTTGTATTATCAGATAAGGACAATGAAACAAATTCCAATCTACAAATTGTGATTCCTCCACACATTAGGATGCAATTTAGCAATAAAAAGAAACAAATTACTGTTAAACTCATCTACACAGATGAATCTCCAAAACATCACATAAAATGGGAACAGCTAGATGCAAGAGGGAAAATGCTGCCTGGCCCTATGTGCTCGGCATGTGAGAACAGACACACCTGAGTTCTCCTTACAGAGAACAGATCCACGCTTGCTGGGAGGGGTGGGTTTGTGCATCAGCAATAATGGGGCACCAAAATCTTTCTGGAATGATTGAAAAGCTTGAAATCGTAATTGGTTACATGGGTGTATACATATGTCAAAACTCATCAAACTACACTTAAAATGTATGCATTTCATTGTATGCAAATTATGCCTCAACAGAGTTGATTTTTAAAAATGTGACCAAAAAAACCCCCTATATATTTCTCTATTCTCACACTTATTTCATAAAAGTTATCTTTAATCCCTACAGTAAAGAGGATATGACAGTCTTTCTGAGTTAAGTATCTTTCAGTTTTACGAAAAGTACTGTTTTTCTCATTTTAAAGCCCAGTGACGGAAACCACCTCAGGATCCATCAGAAATCAGATGAGCATTTGAGAATCACTATTGTTTCATCTTCTCCCAGATTCCATTCCCTGAACCCTACCTTGAACATTTCTTTAACATTCCTTAAACATGGCTTTCCATTACCTCATTCTGCAATGAACAGACCTCTGAAGCTAGCAGACTGAGGATTAAAATGAAAATGGTCAGGAAGAAGGAATTATTTAAATAACTAATAAATCCTTCTAGATAAAGGTGGGCAGCAAAGGGCAGGAGGCAGAGGGAACCAGAAAGGTTTGGGAGAAGCTGAAAGAAAATAAATTCCAGAGCAGCCACACCTCTGTGTACTGTCTAATCCCAGGTTATCTTGGGCCTGCTAGTGGAGACTTGTACTGAGCGGGCCTTGTGTGTTGATGAGTCAGCTCTGCCCCTGAAATGAACGGCCAGTGACCACCACCAACTTGCACAGTCAACAGGGTGTCAAGACCCTCCCCTGCTGGTCACAGAAGGCACAATGCTTTACTGAGTGCCTTCAAGACCTCAGAAAACCATTAAGAACTTCATGGGAAAATGGGGGAAAACAAAATTAGATATTTTAAGGAGAAGCCACAAAGATTTTTCTGAAGTATAAAATGCAATAATATATCTGTGTACATTAACAGCAGATTTTCCTTGTAAGGAGATCTAAAATGAAATAGAACAGACTCTTAGACTAATACTTTTTACCTTAGCTTTCTTAAAGCCACTGGCTTACCAAGAGAATAATTTAGGAGTAGCCAAACTATCTCCTAAGTATGACTATCTGTTCTAGAAACATTGCCTCTCTGTGACATAACCAAATGATGGATGGAAAAAGTTGACATACTTAATTTTAAAAGTCAGAATGTTGAGGGAGAATGATAGAAAAGAAGCCCACAAAATACAAAACCGTTAATAAAGACACAATTGAACACTAGAAGTCATTAATAGGGTTCTCAGGGTAAAATCTTGTTTTAATTATTTATATCTAATAACGAACACTTATCCAGCACTTAGTATGTGGCCGGCATTGTTCTAAGCACTTTACATACCTAAGCTCATGCACCCCTCATACCAACCCACCAGGGCAGGTTTCATTATTGCCATTTTACATAGGAGGTTGCCTGACTTATCAAGATTACCTCGAGGAGACTGGAAGGGACATCAGTGCACCCAACACTACTCCAACAGCTGAACCTGTGCTGGTGCTCGGCCACTTTTGTTTGTTTTGTTCAGAGGAGGGACAGTATGTTCATGTCATGTTTGTTTCTAGTTCTGGACTCTGATACTTCCATGACTGGGTAACCCCCAGACTACGTGAGGCCCTCAGCACACCTGTGAATGCCTCAGGAAGCCCTGCTTATATGGGAATTAGGAATTTTCCAGGTAACTGCTAACAGTCTATTCCTGGTCCTAATGATTCAGCAACTGGGATAAGCACAAAAAGGAAGCAGAACAATGATATGCTTTCAGAACTTCACTTTGGTAAGTTCAAAGAAAGCAAAACTCTCAGAATTTGGACCTAATATATTTTGAAGTAAAAGCTAAATTCTGAAAGGCCCCATAAAATTTTTTTGTATTTGGTTTCTCTAACTTGCCTTTCACGATTGCCTTTTAGTAGCATCTTCACGATTTTGGCCAGATTTACATATAGCCTGGACTATTACTTGCTTGCCATTTTTATTTAAATCAACTTAGTTTCTCTTATTCTTTCTATTCTAGATATAACTGACACACAACATTGTATTATTTTCAGGTATACAAAATACTGATTAAATATCTGTATATATTACAAAATGATTATCACAAAAACCTAGTTAACATGTTGCCACACAGCTGCAAAATTCTTTTACTCTGTTAGCAACTTTCAAATATGGAATACAAAACTAATAACTATAGTCACTGTGCTGTCCATTACATTCCCCAGGACTTACTTATTTTATAACTGGAGCTCTTTGACTCCACCCATTTCTCTTCTCCCCACCTCAAGCCTCAGTGCCCTCTGGTAGCCACCAATCTGTTCTCTGTATCTTTGAGCTTGGGTTTTTGGTTGTTTTTTAGATTCCACATATAGATGAGATCATCCTAAATCAACACAGTTTTAAACAATTAAGTATCTTTATTATCAATGTCTTATGCTTTAGGCATGAGATTGATTTATTGGTTATATTTTATTAGCACATTTATCTACTATTTATTAGCACATTAGCACATAAAATAAACCCATGCACCAATTAAAATAAACCCATGCACCAATTAAAACCACTGCATGTCCTCCAGTGCTGAGTTCTGTTTAGAAGAATTCAAAGTTTGCGCTGGTAAAACCCAGTCTTTACCCTCTACTAAAAAACATGGATATAGTACACACACATATTCAGAAATTATTTATGTATGTATAAACCATTACATATATGTACAAAAGAAACTCTATACACACACACCACACATGCACACACACACAATTTCAAATGACTGAAGAAGGAAGTGACTTGCAGTAAGGCATTAAGTCAGAGGCAGTGGGAAGTACTGGACCAAGGGCACGGTATAACATTAGTTGCCTGCACTGTTTCTCTATGAAGACTAAAAGAACACGCATGTCTAAAGGGAGGAATCATCTAGGGGCCAGGGCTTCCAGAGGCGCACTGGAGTAGGGAAGTGGGGAGGGCTGGCTTCAGGCTCCCTCCCTCAGCCTCCTCCAATAGCAACTCCACAAAGGGCTCAGCTAAGAAGGAATTTGGAAATCACAGGTTATTATCCAATTTCCTCGTTTTACCTATGAGGAAACTGAGGCTCAGAGAGGGTAAAACACTTAGGGTCACTCAGCAAACCTCAGCAGAATCAGCACCTAAAGAAGTCAGCATCCAGATTCCCAGTCTGGTGTTTATCTGACCAAGACCATTTCTGAGAACACCTGCCTGCAGCCATATACTGGTGACTTTGGTGAACGTCAGTACCTCAATATTTAATGAAGTGCTTTGAGTCAATGGAAATAGATTAGGAATGAGATGAAGTCATTATTTCGGAAAGCATGATGTAAGGAAACAGGCACATCTCTTCTTGAAAAGTGGTAAAAATCCAATAACGCCTAAAACAGCTTAGGGAAGTTTTCTAAATAATGATCTTAGAAACAATAAAAACAGTAGTAGTAATAAAAGTAGTAGCTGTGTTTATCACATATCCGACACTAGATCCAATACTTTATATGTGCTGATACCCCTGTGATGTAAATATTATTCCCATTTTTATAGATAGGAAAACTGAGCCCAAACCCATGCGTAGGGTGACCAACCGTCCTGGTTTGCCTGCACTACGGGGTTTCCCAGAGCATGTACCTTACAACACTGAATGCAGGAAAATCCTGGACCACCTGGGATGGCTGGTCACTGTGCCTGTGGGGGCTCAAGAGTGATGGCAACCTGCATGTCTGCCTGACTCACCAACCATCACTACCTTCTATGGGGTAACTTCTCTCCATGTGCTACACAGCTGAGACTTTCACATACTGGTGTAAAGAAGGGTGTGATGGATATCTTACAAAATATGCACATATAGCTTCTTCTCTTTACACACACACACACACACACGACAAAGAAAAGCACTGCATAGGCTCAAACCGCCATTCCTCAAGAAGAGTGAAGAAGGGACACTTACCTTCACCTGAAACTCGAAATGCTCATCCTTTCCTTGTCCACAGAGCACATAGCGTGGAATGCTAATTTTAATTGGGTCCTTCAGGTCGTCTGGATTTGCTCCCAAAGAGCGAGAAACCATCCGCTATCAAAGGCACGTCAGATGGGGAGAACAAAGAGAACCAAGATCACTCAACAGCAAATACCCTGCTTGGGCAGAGGAGAAAATGTGTTTCAAGTAGAGAAGAGAGCATCAAACCAGTAGTTTATTTAGAAAAATGATGATTGCCTTTGAAAGAAAAATGCTAAGTCTCTCTCATAACAGAAGACCAGCTCTTTAGGTATAGCACTCCCAGGAGTTAGGGCAAAAGCACTTCAAAACATTGTTTGGCTTTGAAGTTCCTTCCAATTTATAAGAACAAGTGAAGAAAGAGACGGATTACACATCCTGACTTAAAAAAAAATCAGTCTAAACCAGATTCCTTCCTGAAAAGTCTTTATCATCTGACTTCTTTTCTACTTCACAGACTATCAGATTGCTGTACATAATGCTCCAAAAGCTGGAAATTTTATTCAAATTTACTTCATTTTTAACTTCTATGCATTTTTATAAACCAGTGTAGCATAAAAAGCTCTTTAAACACCAATTAAAACAAATCCCAAGTATTTTCTTTAGGTTCCATTTGATTAGTAATCTACTTGGCTCTGACAAATATTTATGGTCTGGATGGTGGGAAGCCAGAGGGTTTGAGGAAGAGGCATTATAAAAAAAATAAATCTTCAAAATGTATTCTCTTGAGTGTGAATGGGAGGAAATCTCTGAACAATCCTTATCATTTGCACTAACCTGGGGCTTTAGAAAACATAAGAAAATGTTTTTCAAGCAATAGCAGTAATAATTATAATCATAATTATAGTTGCATTTATTGAATACTTACTATACACCAAGAACTCCAGTTAACAGTTTATATGCACTGTTGCATTTAATCCTCACAATGCCCTATGAAGTATTATTAACCTTAGTTAACCTTATGTATCAGATGAGAACCCAAGACTGAGAGTTTAAGTAACTTGATAGACGTAAGTGGTAGGCTCAGCATTTGAACTCAGGTTCAAAATTACTTTAAGTGGAAACATTTCCTGAATCATAAAATGTATTTTTCTATTTAAAAGTGAAAAGGCGGAGAAATAATTTAGTGGTTTTACTTCTTTTCAAACAACGCATTTAACGTAAAGAAATGTTTTTGACCTACAAATGCCATGAACTCAATAACATAACCACTATTCTATTCTGCTATAGTGAAAATTTAAAATAATTTCTTCCATCTCAGATAAATTGAGCTAATGAAGACTCAATATATGAAGAATTCAAGGTGAAAACTCCACAATTATGCAGTGTAACCCAACTACAGCTTTAAAAAAAAAAACAAAAACAAAAAACATGAGCAACACACTCCCTTTGTCTCAGGGAGAAAGCATTCCTGGATCCTTGGATCCTCACCCAAGTATAACATAGCAGATCCAACCTAACTCTGTGTGTGTGTGTGTGTATGTGTGTGTGCAGAGAGCAAGCAAGCGAGAGAGAAAGCACTGATTTCCAAATGACACAGAGGTATATAATTTGTCTCAGATTACTGCTTTCATCTAACTGATGGTGTAAAGATTTTGGCATAATATGATATTACCAAAACCTTTTAGAGCATCTTAATTTTTCCCTGTGTGGCTGGCCACCCAAAATAAGAACCATTAATTTTATCACAATGGTGCACCTATTTAGCTGTCCCTGATGTCAAACCAATAGTGGAAATTCTTAAAAAGTGAGTTTCTCAACATGTGCATTGCCAAAAACCTTTCAATCCACTGATAGTATATTTCAAAATTACTTTAAGTGGAAACATTTCCTGAATCATAAAATGTATTTTTCTATTTAAAAGTGAAAAGGCAGAGAAATAATTTAGTGGTTTTACTTCTTTTCAAACAATGCATTTAACGTAAAGAAATGTTTTTGACCTACAGATGCCATGAAGTTCTTGCTCCCCTGTCTAAGCTATGAAATCTGCTATGTCGTGCATAATAACTGTGTTTTTCAAGTAGGGACATAATCTCTTTTTTAAATCTGACACCATCGCTTGGGAGCTCGACTTGTTGCACGTGTGTGCATGTGCGTGTTGGGTGTTGGATTGGGGCAGGTAGCGCAATGCAACTTCAAACAACTTCAGTGGAAGGGAATGCTGCCAAAGGGATTTTATGCAACAACTAGAAACCGCTACTGCCAGTTGAGAATTAAAGACCCACTTGCTTTAACTTAGGAGGAGCCTGGACCCTCCGCACTGACTAGACCAGAGGCCAACACTGCAGCTGACCTGATGAGGAGCCATCTATACAATCGCAGGCTCTTTTCCTAAGAGGTGAGAATAAGAAAAAGGATGAGGAAGAAAGGCAATTAAATAAATATAAGTCCTTCAATCAACTAGGAACAATGTTATAATGTGTTTTATGGGTTCTCAAAAAAGTTGTGGATGATGGTATCAACAAGGGTAACACACTTGGTACTGAAACTCTGCTTCCTTGAAGCAGTCACAGAAAATGGACATGGGATTCGGTGTAGCGTTGAGTTCAAAGATTCAGAATCAAGTTCCGACTGGAGGACTTGGACTCTACAACAACACTCTCCCACCCCTCTGTCCCTCAGTTTCATTGTCTCTATGAAAAGGGGTATATTTACCAAATCCCAATTACATGGCAGGAACCCAACTATGAACAAGGCAGCGTTCCATCCTGGGGGACTTCTAGGTAGAGGCAGACTCTGACACGTGAACTGATCATCACAGCAGGAATAGAAAGTTGTGACAGGGACACTGAGTGAGGAAAACTATGAATATGTACGTTGCTATTAAACATCATGACTTTTACTGAAGAACTGCAGTCAAAATGGCCCAGGTATACTGTTAACTAAGCAATGGAGAATTAACCTTACCTTTCTAAACGGCTTTCCTAATGGGCGCCCTAGGATACACATTCGGTGTTGGCTCTCTTTTACTGAGCACCAACTACAGGCTATGCAGAGAACCAGATCCTGGGAGTGCAAAGTAACTTTTACTAAGTATCTACAATTTCTAAGCCTTTTAGTTTTTTCTTTAATTACATTAAGTTTTGAGGAAAAAATTTATTTTTCCACTGTGGACAGATTACAGTCCAAAGTTAGTGAATGCTACCTTAACTTTCTCTTTTTATAAGTCAACTTTCAAAGTGGGTAAGACTGTAACTGATGGTCTGGTTACTATATAGGCCTTTTAAGATGAGAAAGTTCTCTATTTCTAAGATGCATGACTGTGAAATCAAACCCTAATGTAAAGAAAGTTGTGTGAAGCTCAGGCTCATAGACCCTTTAAAGAACAAATTCTGTGTAGTTGTGGCCAAGTGGAAAAAATCCCCGCCTTCAGTAACTGGGTATACAGATTATGCAGGAACCAGTTATCTGGGAGGGGCTGGATCTTACAATATTTATGCAGTTTGCTTATACCTAGGATAGCCCCTTACATACCAGCATCTGCACATGTAGCTCAAGAAATGGTTCTAGGTGGGCTAAAAGAGACACTGCCCCAATCAGGATTAGACAGCGAAGTGTAACAAAACCCTTTGCTGAGATGAAGCATTTTTCTTTTCATAATCTCACATGCTGGACACTAGAAATATTGTTAGAGTCCTCTGCTATCATCAGTGTCCACAGTTTGCTTCAATCTCACTAATTTCAAAGGAACTACATAAAAAGTGTAGTGAAATGACAAACTTCAGATATAAAGAACTGAAAAATAAAGCTAGAGATCTGAAAAAGCTCTATACTTTTGCATTAGAGAGCAAAAGTATGAACAAACAAAAGGAAAATCAAACAAGCATGTGTTTACATCTAATCACTGCTGCAATGTGAGTTTTAGAAGTTACTCTTTGAAGTCAGCTGCACGAGAAATGTAGCTCTCGGGATATAGTGCGAAAGGCTCCTGACCTTTTCCCAAACCATGTTTATGTTGGGCAGGAAAGGGAAGTAACATAACTGTCTCCTAAATTTATGTTTATTTGGAAGTAGCTCTATCTTGAATATCTTGAGTTTTATACTAGGCAAGTGAAGTGTGCTGTATCATATTATATCCCATTATTTATGGAAGCTGTTAAGCTTCTGTGTAATTATTTATTTTGGAATCAGTCACAGTTTCCCTACATGTAGCAAAGAACAGTCTTAGACTTGAAGGTAAGCTGGCAACACATTGTAGAGGGAACAAAGGAACATGAAAGCCTGTATGTTCAGAGGCATGTCTTACAGCAGATCCGGCAAAGGGAACCACATAGGACGCTTCTGGGAATTTTAAATGAACTGTGGAGTGGTTCTACTTAGAAGTGAAAGGTCAAGGAAAAACACATAATTAGTAACTTGGATTACATTTCTATACACAAGGAAAATAATTGTTTAAGATACAAAGAAATATCTTTCAGAAGCTTTTATGAAATAATGTTTGGTGTCCAGAAAGGGGCTATTTTTCAGTTGTTGGGGAAACACTATAGTTGGGGTTTCAGACAAACAAAAAGCAGGCAGAACACAGGCTATGTTTTAAATATCCAGATTAGAATCTTCTCTTCCTACACACGCTGCCTCCTTCAAAAGGGGAAGATTAAGAAAATTGGTAAGAAGTGGCTTTAATAACCACTCGGATTATCGTCAGCAGTGCAGAGGGCATGGGAAGGACCAATTCTCTAGGGAATTGCCAGCGTTTCTCCCTAACACTCTAATTACGCACTGGAAGGTTGAATGTGGTATATACTTTGACTATGTCAAGGTCAGATCTAAGAACTGTTGTTGGATAACCTAGAGTCAAATATCCAAGCTTTGCTTCTAAAATACTGGTTTTTATCAGATTCAACAAAGTTATTTATTCTCCTTTCTTTTTTCCCAGCATAGTACGTATTTTGAATCCTTCCTGTTTTCAACCACACACACCACAGTTACAGTTCTAATTAGAGCTACTATGTATCAAGTATATACCATGCTGCAGCAGCTTGAAAACTGGCCTGGGGCGTATACGGTAAGAATCTGTTACATTTTCAAATATATGCCATATTATAAGAAACTGGAAATAAAGGTTACTTGTGTGAACAGGTACAAATTATAATATGGTAAAGGGCCAAGATGTTTATATTTATCTTTAGAAGGTGAAGTCTGCCTATGCCACGAAGAAACCTTGTGCTAATATCAAACTATTTTAAAGGCTTAGTACATACAACTGAATTGGATTTTGCTATGACATTTGGCCACATGCTACAGGTACACCCTGACCATCCCATTCAAGGTGAGGACTTAGCAGCAGCCTGGCATGAAGAAATAATGCTAAACTTACCTTGTTTTAAAGTAAGTTTAGAATACTCATGCCAGGAAACAGAAATAAGGGTTTTCAAATAAAGAGTATTTCTTTAATTTATGTATTTTTTTATATATACATGTATATATATAAACAGAAATATGGGTTTTTAGAAATAAGAGATATATATACATACAAAAAATAAAGGTTTTTAAATAAGAGTATTTCTTTAACATATTTTACTTTACTGAACTTTAATATATTAAAGTATATTAAAGTATGTTTAATATGCTTTAAGGATAAATTACCCAGAAAAAGATACCATGTTCGATGTAGATGCTTGTGGAATATCTTATTTATCCTAGTGGCCTTTAGGTAAATCCAAAAGGTTTGGCTAACATTTCTAATCCAAGATTCTTACCAGAATGGATTATTTCATCCACACAGATACGGGTTGATCAACATTGTTTCAGGATTTGAAAATAGTGGGTATCTGATAAAGGTTTCAACCTGAAACTATTAAAATTGTTGCCATTTATCTCTAGATTGCCAAAGACTAGTCCCTTTAATGGTCATTGTTTCTAGATAACTTATCATTAAATGGATAATTTAAAGTAGATAAGATAATGGGTCGAGAATGACTGAGAACATGGGGACAATTGCTGTGTGGCTCTCATTACCGAATACGACTACAGACAGAACCCCTAGGAGGGGAAATCAGGTGTTCTCCCTTCTAGTTCTAGAATGTCTTTCATTAACCATGCAAGTGCCACTCATTTTCACTCACTGAGTTTTGCTGAGATCTAGCTTTGGTTCAGAGTGTGCTGAAGTCTAAGGTTCAAAGAAATGAAAGTGGGGGTGGGGATTCTCTTCACCCGGGTTCTGTAGGTATACTATTGCTATATTAAGAAACAACAATGACCATACAAGATTATCTGTACTATGTTCATGCTATGACTATATCCAGACTTTTCTTCCATAGGAGTTAATAATGCAGAGAGGAGAGCGGAAAAAATAGATTGAGGTCCATACAAGGAAACATGGAATTGCAAAGAAACATGTAAGGTAATTCTTGAAGAAAGAAATCTCATAAAAAGAATAATCTTGAATGTCTAGAAATTCCAAGAAAAAAAACTTACAAGTCAAAGAAGAATTAACATTTCTTCCAAATATTTGTTCCTAATATAGTCATTTTTACTTTAAAAAATCAATCAAAAAATGTATCAATGTCAAGAATAACCATCATGAAAAAGTGACCTTGGTACTGTGGAGAGTCTGTAGATGTTACAGAGTAGGACCTGGGTCTGAGCTCCAAATCTCAGTTAAGTGGCCCTTTCTGAGTTCCGTTCCCAAGTATGAAATGAAGACTGAGGGGACAGTTTCTCCACCCCAGGAGGATAACCGTGGGCTCCCAAGGAACAATAAGTGAAAAAGAACTGTACATTGTCAACCACAACATAAAGGGTGTTTGGGATTATGATCACTATAACCCACTGCATCTTCAGCAACAAAAGATTTTAACCAGATTTCTTTTAAAGCAGGAAAAATAATTTACAGTGAATATCTTTCCTGCCCATCAACTGGATTATTTTGTTCCATTCTTTGCAAAGGCTTTACAAAATTACAAGGCTGCATCCTTAACAAGAGACTGGATGGTGGTGGTTTGGAAACTGTTGTGTAAGAAACAGCAGAGGGACTGAGGGTGGAATAGACCTCTTCTATTCCGCCATAGATGAGTGAGCGCCATGGGCACACTCTGAAGGTGGAGATCACAATAGGAAACACTGTGAAAAGAATGGTCTAACAACAATAGCAGTTCCCAACGAAAAAACCGCTTCAGTGGTAGAGAGTGATCAGCCCCTCCACGGCCAAGTCAGGCAAAGACTGAATTGAAAAGCAAGTTGAACTAAGTTAACTTTAAATGTCTTATAACATACATTCTTCCTATGATTGCCTATTTCTGTTAGGGGAAAGTCCTAAAGACGTATCTGAACTTTTATGTTCACTGACTTGGGAACCCTGACATAACATGTCTGTGGAAGAATGAATTATTGGTCCCAACTCTTCTCTCCCTTGCAGTAGTAGTATATAGTCTTAGTCATGCTGTGGCTTCTTGATGGGTGCAGTGTACGCCTTCTCTTTGACTCTGGACTCAGTCATGTGACTTGTGTTAGCCAATGTGGCATTAGCAGACATGAGGCACGGTTGACCTTTTCTGTTTCTGTCTTCATCAGAATGGCCACTCTCCCTTCAGCACAGAACATGAAATGAGACATGTGGCACAGACCAACCCTAGCTGACCTCGGATGACCACATTTTTTACAGCAGAGCTGCCTCAACCAATTTGTAAACCATCAATGAGAAATAAAAGGGTATTTTTTGTATGTCACTGAAATTTTAGGGGTTATTTGTTATTTAGCAATAGCTGACTGGTGTAAAATGTGTTACAAAACATCTTTTAAGGAATGATTCAGAATTGTCCTACTTTCATACTGGAGTCTATGTAAGTAAATTAAAATGACCTCATTAGAAACTGGTCACCAGTGAGACTGCTTGACCATCAAAGAAGCATTAATAAAAGTGTTCTAAACTATTTATCATTCAAAACATTAAATCACCTAGGAAAAGAAATGTAAACAAAAATTATCATAATTACTATTGCTGGAAGGCATAAGTATTCTCTCCAAAGGATTCACATGCATTTTTTAAAGTAATGAGAACAGGGAGACAAAATGTTCTGAAATGTTTTTCAACAAAGCCTAAATAAATTCATCCCACCCACCACAAGTCTGCAAAACAGGCAGCTGTAAGCAAAACACAGTTTAATCAAATTCAGACAAAATCACTGTTTTAAAAGTATCCAGGGAGGTTTGATGCAGAATGCATTAATAAGCCCTACAGTGTATATGTGTTTTCCTATATTACAATGCAAAATGCCACATAAAATATGCATAAGCCCTTTTTTCCCCTGATGCAGGAACTCACTACAGTGGAGATGTCATTTTAAGCTGGATGCTGAGACTCATACTCGCCCAACTACAGTAGCTCCACGGGCTCAGAACTGAAAAATGAGCTGCTACAGCCAGAGGGAGGCTGCCAGGATTGAAGCCACAGTGGATAAGGGCACAGGCACTACTCCACTGGCTTCTACATGTATTATAACAACTTGAATTTTTTTCACGGATAGTAAATCAAATTTTCATATGAAAATCTATATTTGATCTCAAGGTAAAACATGTGTTTAGGTCAGAGAAGTGACATGTAAAATTTGAATGCCGGAGGCTACTTCTTTTATGTAGTGACTCCCCATGCAATCCTCATTGTGGCCTGCTTGGATCATAAAGCATACTGGGAAGTTACAATGAATCATATGATTTTTATTCAGTGCTTGTATTTGCTGCATGCTCCATGTATGAACAATATTAAAGATCATAATTTATCACACAACAGAATTATGCTTTTTCACCTATAAGGACAAGAATGTCTGTTTAATATTTATCATTCTTTATCACAATTTTGTACTACTTATGTATTATTTCCTTTCTAACCACAGTGTCCCTATGCAGGCACTTGAAATTCCGCTCTCCCTGCTCTTCATGATCATGAAGAGAAAATACTCGACGGGACAATATTTTTTAAGGCTGAAAAAAGCAAAACATATGAAAATGAATTTGGAGAAATATTATTAAGATATTAGAAGACTATTATGGTTTATTTTTTATTATTTTTTTCATGGTGGAAGATCTACCTGGCAAGAATATGACAAACTAATTTTAATGATGTGCTCATCAGACTCGAAAACCTTCCTGTACAAGGCAATGGGGTATGTACATGCCTGTATGTGTGTGTGTGGGGGGGGTGGAAATAATAAAAATATGCCACACCTAAAATGCATTTAAATTCTATGGCCTCAAAAAGCATCCACTTGGCCACTGCAAATAAGGCTGTGGCCACCAGTGTGTGGATCCTCATATACTCTCCAGTTTATTGCCTAGTCCTGTTCACTTCCCCAGAACCTGGGTAGAGGAAAATTAATGAGGAACATGTAGCTTGTTGTTAGCTCTGACAAGAGAAAGAGGGAAGATCTGCACTTCTTGGCCAAAGGGAGATGGTAAGTTCTGGACAAGTTAAGCTTTGAGACTCTCCCTATCATCAATTAGGAACAGAAATGAAGAGGGGACAGACTACAACATTCACATTGCCTGTTATGCAGAGATCTGACCAGAAAAGAAAATGACCCCTCCATGCCAAGGGTAATATGAATGGCTCAGGGGAAAAGCTGACTTCCTCAACTATGCATGTCATTATGTGAGTAGCTACTGTCGTCAGCTTGGCATGATCCCAGCTGGAAGGGGGCGCCGCGTGGATGGAGCATTGGAGACGTCTGCCTCCTTCCGTCTAAGACGGGAATATAGTAGGGCACACAAACTCGAGAAACAGGAGCACGCTGGCAGAGCAACCCAGGGTCAGATGACGTAAAAAGTAGATACAAAACATGCAATCTGATTCCTTATTGAAATGTGAACAGAGGTAGATAAAAGGGTCAAACAGAGGAAAGGGAAATTCTAAAGAGGCTAGTTTTAAGCCTCTAACAGAGGAGGTGGGAAACTGACTTCTGGATGGTGCTTCTAAAGACAGAAGACCTACCTGAGGCCGACATGGGCATGAATTCATCTCAGAAGCGAGACCAGCACACTGGCTCAGGCCAGCAGAACACTTGGTCAGAGATTATGGGCGGTGGGTTGGGTGAAAGGGAAGAGGGAGGACAACCAAGGAAAAATGTTGAATGCCTTCTGAGGTGACCCTATATCTGATAAGACAACACAAAGAAGCTGTCAGAAATAAGATGTGGACATGAAGAGCATTTCTAGGACAGAAATACAGGAGCTCAAATAAAGAACTGGTACGGGGGGCATGCTGCATAGGGGGAAGGCAGTTGAAAATACACCAACAAGTAAGAAGCTGAGATCACAAAGGTTAGAGAGACAGAGTCACAAAGTCTGAAAGAAGAAAGGAAAAGGCAATTAACTGAGAAGCCACCACAGGGGCATGTAGTATCTTCATTCTACTTATTACAGTGAGGGGAGGGCATCTGCAATTCCTGGGCCATTTGGGAAGCTGGATGTGTCACTAATGTGCTCTGTTACAGAGCTGCCCTAGTCACAGCTAAAACGGAGGATGTCAGTGAAGGTCACTCCCAGACTGGACACTTTTTCAGGCAGCACAAATTAGTCTGCCAGAATCCAGTAGGCTGAGACAGGCTCTAACCCAAACTATAAGTCAACATGAAGCCAAATACAATCAGAAATGCTTTAGTCACTTCACAAATAATGAGGTGAACCCAAGTTCACAAGGCTAAGGTTCAAGAAATAAAGCAAGGTGGTCATAAGCACAGTTTATAAGTACTCTGCTATGACCTACTTTATTTTATTATAGACATTTAATATATTTACATCTTTCATTTTAGAGGTCTGCATTTTCCCAGTTTCAAATCAATTCGTTACATGGAGATATTCATAGTCCTTGACTGCTTTCATAATGTTCATTTTATTATAGATCTCAAAAAATATGCAGTGTTTTCATGAGTTTCCTCCCTAGAGCCTTGTCAAATGTGAGATTAGCCACAGAGCCTCATCCTGAGAGTTGAGTGTCAGCTTCCAGACCTCAGGGGCCACATTCCGATTGCCCTGAAGACACAATGAGCTGGTGAAAGGCTGGGCATTCTGGGCTTCTTGAGAGTGTTCAGACAGACTATTTCTTGAATCTGATGGAACTTCCTGTTTTTGAAAGAAGACAAGCTGGACTGCTGGTAATGTTTTCTTCTCTGGAACAATAATACACCTGAAGTCACTTAAAGCACAAAATTTGATGACATCAAACTGTGTTCGTGGAGAAGGTGTGCTTAGGGACCGAATGCGTGGATAGAAAACTCGGTCTTCCCTCACAAGGGCAATGTGAGTGTTCAGAAGGACCAGTGACTGACAGGGGTCTTGACCAGAATCATCTTCAACTCTGACCGTCGTGTAGAGCAATAACTGAACCTCTGCCAGAAATGGGACGTTGACTTCCATATGTGCATGAAGAAAGTAAATCATGTCAACCATGGTAATCTGGAATTTGGATGACAACCGAACTCCATTTGATAAAACTAAATCAGGGATTTCTGCTTTCCAGTCAAGAGACAGCTGCATCAGATCTTGCTGGAGCAAAGGATGACTAGTGCAGGCAGCAGCATCAGACTCAGGCATCAGGACACACAGGAGGTCTCGGCATATTTGTTGACAGAGGTTTTTGTTATAACTAAATACAGTCAGCAGGAGACTCTCTGTAGAGCCCAGGAATCGAATGCTCTGCCCACCAAAGCCGATTTCAATCTCCTGTAGTTCAGAGAGAGGCAGAGCATGAAAAACGCTCATGGAGCTTGAGGGGTTATCTGACAGGACCAAAGCATACAATGCTGAAGGAAGTAGGAGCAAACACACTGGCTGGGGGTCAGGTTCTGTGCAATTAGCAACAGCAAGCCAGTAAACGCCCCTAACTTCATGTATGCCACCCAAAAGTTCTGGTAAGAAACAAGCCATATGCTCGAGAAAGTCCTTTAAAGGGCACTCTTGAAGTTTCAGCATTTGATCTGGGAATTGCACAAGGGTCTGCTTAAATGCAGAGATCCTTTCAGCATCTTCACATTCTAGGCAGACAACTGAGCTCAGTGAGGGACCTGGTACCTCTGCAGCTGTAGAGCCTGGTACTCTGTAAGGCACCTCTGCTCTCTTGCCAGCCCCTGCCTCCTGGCTATTGCTGCTGCCAACCTGATCTTCTGCAGGAGAAGAATGAGATTCTGGTGATACCGAGTGTGACTTCAAGGGCATGTCCAGCGGTAAGTGTTTCACAAATGGCAATCTTCTGATAAATGTTGTTACTTGAGAGGTGAGCCCACTGGGGTCCCATAGGTGCCCCACGTGCCTGGCGTGGCTGATCACCTTTGTGCCAGCCTGTAGCAGGTGACTGCTAGTATCTTTATAAAGGTTGGAAAACCTGTGGTAAAAGTATCCCAATCCACTGTTTTCTTCTGTTTTGATATTTATCAGTGACTCTGGAGAGGTAAGCTTTTTAGAAGCTAACTCTTTCTCAGTGTGCCGCTCACTACAAAATTTTGAGGGTGGTGAATTCTGAAAAATGCTGGCAGATGCGCTCTCCTCACTAGAAACACTTTCGGAGAGAACGTAGCAGAGTAACTTGCTTTCCCTGGTACGTTTGTTTCCACTGTTTATAGACACTTCTTGGCATGTGTGCTGCAGCAAAGTCCAGCTGGACTCGATTCCCAAGTTGTGTTCGTTTTTATGAGTCATTGGCTCACTGAAATTTTCTGAGTTAACCTGAAAACGTTTTGCATTGCTGGTGCTGTTTTCATTAAGAAGAGGCATTTCAGATAGACTGAGACATTCTGACTGAAAGCCACTTGTGTACTCGGGATGACTATATTTGCAATCACTGTCCAGCAGCACCTCCGGCGTTGAGGGCTGACCCCTTTGCTGGCGAGTTCTCTCTCCTGATGTTGGAGAGAAAGTCGCAGGGCCCGAGAGGCTCCCAGCCACAGGGTCTCCCTGGTGGTTGTTCAGACCCACCTCCCTCCTCTCCTCCTTGTTGGGCGTGTCAGCGACATCTTTGGGCAGCAGCGGGGTGAGACACCTTTTCTGTTCAAGACGTCAAAAATAGTTGAAATGGGGCTGTGGGCACAGCTTTTGTGATTCTTTGCAAATGAAGATTTTAGCAGTCATTGGTTTCATTGCGTGGATTTTTTCAGAGGTTAAATCAAAAGCCTAAGCCATTAATTGATACATGATTTAAAATATAAATGACCAGATTCACAGATAGAACATCAATTTCCATACTATATATTTTAAAAATTACCAAGTCCTTTTACAAAAATACGTTCTATAGAATTGATCCACAGTATCCATTTCTTGGTTTAACATTTCATTCACTCTAAGTTAAATCTTAAGGCCTCTGGGTCAGTTTTCAAAAGGTCAAATTTAACTGTAAAACTGAATCTATGACTATATGTCCAAAATGTAAAAGTAATGAGGGCACACTTAATGAAAATCAGACAGCAAGGTCAAAAGAAACTGACAAGTACTCTAACCTGAGTAACACTTCTCTCACCTCTTGATTTGTTGTATGATGTTCTTTAATCTTACCTGGTTAGATTGCTATTACCATATCTACAAACCAGCACCATGAAAGGCCAGGCACTATGGATACAAAGAAATGAAAGGCAACATCCTGCTCTTCACAAGGTTATTGGCTAAAGAGATAGCTGTCCAGAGGAAGGTGCCATTACCGGATGCCTGGAGGAGGACACGGTCGTGGCCGGTCAGGTAAGCCTGCTGTGGAGCACTCCCTTTTTCATCTCTCACTCTGTTCAGTGCTTTAGAAGCATCTGTAAGATTTATGTCACCTTACTATTTTTTTTTTTAATTTAGCAATGTATGGGAAAGACCCTCAGTGGAGAAAAATAAAAGTAAGCCCTTACAAATCATATGCCCAAATAAACCTTGGTCTGACAATCCACCAGAGAAATAAGCAAATAGACCAAGAATTATTCCCTTTGTACTACTGCCAACTCAGTCTACAAAATAAGCAGGGTTTTTAAAATATCTAGAAGGACTGTTACATTTCCAAATCCCATATCTGATTCGGATTATACAATTCTGCTTTTTAAATGCAAACCAAGGGAAAGGATACTGTTACCAATGAAAAAGTGGGCAAAGCGCCTCCACCAGTGCTACATGCCAGTCAAATACCGTCAAAGCAGTTTTCAGCCTGCAGGATTCCATTTAATTTTTAGTCCATAGAAGAGCTTGCCTTCCCTATTAGCCATTAATCTCACTGGGACTTCAAAATTCTAATTATGCAACTAAACATTAAGAAAATTTAATCATATGATCATGTCATAATTTAAGGCGACCCTATCAATCTAAAAAATCATTACCTACCTCATATTTTAGCTTACGTTGAAAGGTACCATTGTGAAGTTTCTCATTATTCTGAAAAGAAAATAAAAAGCCCTCTATATTAAATTATAGCATGTTCACAAAGGAGGAAATAACTAATTTGATTAGAAATGTTTATGGGAACAAAATTCTAAAGAAACATATTTGTCATTCAACAATGACAACCTTTCTATAGAATTTATATATATTCCATAGTAAACATGACTCTACTGATCTGTCTCCCTGTAAGAGAAACGAACTATTTATTAACTTTAAAATGGCAAGAATAATATTAAAAGCAAGATGTCCTTAGGATAATTCTTAAATTTGCAGGCTAGAAATGCAATGCTTCTATTTTGATAAAAACCTGTCAAAAATATGTATCTTCTCCAAGGCAAAATTATACTTCTACTTTGAATAACTTATCAAGTAAACAGTTATGGAAATTGGCTGTTTACATTTTACATTTAATATGATTTTGTATTAGTTTCAGGTAAAATTGGTTGTATTTTTTGAGAAAACAAAAAAAATTACATGTAGAATTTTTATTTTTTTAATATTTTTTTCAGTTGGGACTTGATTTTTTAAATCTTTATTTTACTGTTTCCATTGCCCTTTACTCTCCTTATACCACCGGCCCCCGAGCGATCGCCAACCACAATGCTGTCCATGTCCACGAGTCCTCTTTTCTTTGTGCTCATCTCTCCGCCCCTTAGCCTCCCCCCCACCCCACCAGATGTCATACTGCTCTCTGTTTATGATTTTGTTCCCATTTTCACTGTTAGTTCAGTTTGTCCATTAGTTTCCATATAGGAGTGAAATCATATGGCGTTTGTCTTTCTCTGACTGGCTTATTTCACTTAGTATAATGTTTTCCAGGTCCATTCATACTGTTGTAAAGGGTAAAATTTCCTTCTTTCTTGTGGCCAAGTAGTATTAAATCAAATGAAGTAAATAAAACATTTAAGAAACTTTATATTCATTTAAGAATTTCCCCCAGAACTTTAAAAATTTAAAATAAATGAAGTTACTTTTGAATGAATACTATTTGGGAACTGTCAAGCTTCACCCAAGCAATACTTAATTTTTCTAGAACATTCACATCTCAATTTTCTCACTGAGACACAGTAACAAAAGATCCTATAACTGCCACCACCATCACCACCAATAACTTATCGAAAATTCATTTTCAAAATGATTGTGTTACTTTGGTTCCTTCAGCTCACCTTCATCATAACTGCAGATGTGTTGCTGTTGTTGCCAGTCACACGATGCAAAACCTGAAGACGCCTTTGGACTTCTTCTTCAATGTAAGCATTGACCCTGTGAATGGTGGAGATGGAGGCACTTGAACACTTCAAACCACATAGGGCACTGGAGATACTTCTTTTACTATATGCTTCATAACAAGAAACTTTCTCATTTTAAATGCCAAACAGAACAACTACTCTTGGACCTTAAACATTTTTCTACTTTCTAAGAAACCTAATGCCATTTTACTAGGTACTAGGTTTTGTAGTTTACTATCCGTGTTTTCTCCAAATGAAAGAGAATTGGCCAGGTGACAGAATCTTGAGGATGGAAGGGAGACTAAGCGATCCCCTGCTGGCAGGTAGGGGAGAATCACAGACCCTGGTTTCCCAAGGCTCCCTGGATGCCAGCCATGAATCACTGACTCAGACCCAACACTTCACTCAATGAGCCCTGATTTCCTCACACAGAAAACAGTGATAGTTATTGCTCACATCACAAAGTCATTTAAGAAGACTAAAAGTAAAAAACCAAAAAACAAGAAGCAAATATAATCTCCATGAATTTTCACTATCTCTTTACATGAATTTTCACTATCTCGAAACAATGTCTTACACTGTGTCTGCTCTGTCTCTTCTTTCCAACTGGGTTACCTATACCTGGCTAGGAGAGACCCATTCTGATGTTCTCCACCTTCCAGAATGCTGGTAACAGGGCCAAGGCACTGGAAACCAGAAACAGTTGACTTTTAAGGCAGTTGTCAACTACGTATTTCATACTTCATAGAATGTAGGTGGAACTGTATGAAGTACAACCATCCAAACAGAGAAACCAAGCAGACTACAGAATTTTATTTCCATCTAAAATCTTTCTAAGGGCCAGAATGCTCAGATAGAAGTCTTAGTCAGCTCTAGGCAATCCTTCCCCCAGACACTGATTAGATGAATTAGTTAAAATGAACTGTTTCGCATGTTTTTATGCTACTACACAAAAAAATCTGGTTTCACCTTTCTAAGCACATGCATAGTCCTACAACTATTCTTTGTAGTACTAATCATGGCAAAATGATTTTTGGAAATGCTGGGTAAAGAAATTAATATTTTAGGTAAGATAGCCCAGAAGAACAGAGTTTAGAGTAATAAAGTACAGTATTTACCTTTCAGTATTGAAAATAAAGTCAAGTGCAACTGAACCTGAGCCAAGGCCACAACAAATGAATTACCTCCAGGACTTTTACTTAATTTTTAAACTAGCCCCATCGAGTATGCAGACCTATCTGTAAAGGGCTACAGAGGCTCATGCTATTCTGAGTACATCTTCACATCCAAATACATATCTCTATGTCATATCCATGACATAAATGGGGTTGAAATAATAGTCCAGTTTCTTACAGACAAAGATCACGTGGGTCAATTTATCAGAACTCTAAGCCACAGAGCAGTTGACAAGGCCACCCAAGTTGAGAGTCATTTTACTACAGCAACACCAGATACATAGTTATGTTATTCATGATCATCCTGAATACACTGGTACGGTTTTTGTAATAAACTTCATCTATTTGTAATAAATGACTTCTATAAACTAACTGTCAATATAGGTTCTTCTTCTTGATACAATTCAATTAGCTCTATTTCTTTGTCCCTCTCAATTTGGCCTTGCATCACTCCTTTCTGGATGAGATGGTTTCCCAGGGTCTTTCACTTCTACCTTCTCACACAAACTGCTCGCACCAGCATTCCTTGGATTTAGCTGGCCAGTACTCAGGTCTTTGGTTCCCTTTAAATGAAACCCAACCCACCACTGGCCAGGCAGCAGTTGATGGAGACAAAGCACATCTCAGGGTCATAAATTGCTTGTCACTTTGACAGACCCCTCCATAAGTTAATTGGCCAATGAGAGGTACAGGGACTCATTGAACCACATCAGAAATATAGGTGTGGCATCAGTTTAATGCCCAATACCTGGCATCCATCAGAGGAACCAGGTGAGATTTTTCAGCATTAGATGACAAGCTGGAAGAAGCAGCCTTTCCCTCCAGGGTACCAAAATGCCCCTTTTGAACTCCATCGACCTCACAGATCTTCTGCTTCAACTGCTGGATTTCATGTTCCAACCTACAGAAATGGAAATTACATGAATTCACTCATTAACAGTATTTCCTGAGCATCATCACTGGTTGGGACATTGCTTTAGAAACCATGGGGAATTTAGACAAAAATTGTGCAAAGAGAGTTACCTTCTAAAAGATGCTACATGCCTAAAAGATAAGGTATAAGGTGAAAATGGGCCACAAAAGTGGTTCAGATCAAGTGCTATAGGCATCCAAAAATTGGACAGTTTTATCATCAAGGGCAAAGATGTTTCCACTGTCCCCAAGCAAATCCTCAGAGGTAGATATGCAGGATTCAGAGCCCTCTACCCTGGCTTCCATAAGACAGTTGCTTACCATATATCAAGATCCCACTTAGTGTTTCTGTTTGACAAAAGAGATCTAAGCTTTAAAGAGTTCTTTTTTAAAACCATCCATCTAGGAAAACCTTCAAGGACAAGGTAGTTCTAAGTTGAACCTTCAGACGCCAGTAGGAATTTGGAGCTTTGGGGATGATGGTAGAGGGTTCTCCAGGTAGACAAAGCAATATGAACACAGAAGCTAAGTCACAAAAATCAGGAATCCACTTTGGCTAAGACAGAAAGTATAGAAGAGGCAAAAAGATGAGAGATGTAGCAGGTTGGCTGTCTTGAGAAACTCATATAAACCATAAACTGTGGAAATAAACTTTATTTCCTATGATAAATAATATATCTAACATGAGACCATTTGTCTGTGAGGCTGTTCTCCCACTGACCCAGGGTACTTGAATCTGGAGTCATCAGGCTACAGGACCAAGTTTGCCAGTGAATCTGGTTCCAGGAAACACAAGACTCATCTAGGGGATGCAACCCACTTGGTGTGTGAACTAGGGGCAAGTTAATGAAATCTGGGTCTCAACATCTTTAGTTATCAAATGAGATTGTAGATTAGTCTCTCTAAACTCATCCAGATCCAAAAATCAGGGATTCTAGCTTTAGATGCTAACACACTATAATACCACCAGCTCTCTGATGTTACCAGCAGCATCTGACTGCTCCATCCCAAACATGAAAGCCACTTTCTAAACTGTTGAAATGAGATTATGGGGTCACCAAGGTTAGCACTCATGGGTTCATTGGGAGGCAATGCCCTGCTTAACTCAGTGCTTCACCTGTCTACTGATTAGCAAGTCCTTACAGAGCATCAACTTGCATAGCATACAATATTTTCAAAGGACAAGAGATGTGCATAAAAGAGTGATGTGAGGGGTTAGGTGCTGGGGCCAATAACCAGGGAACAATATTAATAGAGTCTCAGAGATCATAAGGAAAATGAGCCGGATGTAAGTAGGTAACTGCCAATGTTTATAATTAAGATGTTGCCCAATGGAGCTGTTCAAAGACATCTTTCGGGGCTGGTACCATGTAAATGACTCCACAGAGCAAAGGGATTCAAGTGAAGCCTTAAGCACGATTTATACAAAGGGTTGCAGCACATGTGAAGAACCAGTCTGTCAGGGCAGTAGCTCTGTGTCAACAGACAAGAGCTTCAAAGTTGGGAGGTAAGTAGACCTAGCTTCAAGCTGTTGCTCTGCTACTTTCTGCTTGACACTTGTCCCCAATGGTTATGTAACCATTAAGTAGAAAAAAAAAAGACAGAAAATGGATTAAATTTTGTCCACAAAGCAACCGACAGGCAAAGCCAAGTTCAGTGCACTGCTGCCCAACCTATTTCCACATGAATATAATATTGCACAGTTGTGCATTTCATGAGTGGTCAACTCAGGCTGCCTGACAGGCCCTGGCTTTGCCATGAGAACCCGGAGAGATAATAAAACCCTAAAAAAACCACAAGAGCATCACAACCAGAGCAAAGAGCTCGGATTTGTTGACATGAATTAGGTCTTGGAAAAGTCTACTCCATCAAAACACATGACGCTAAAAGCCTCCTTTGCGTGGCTGCTGGAGGAATGCTGACATTGGGAAATCACTTCCATGGAAATCACAATACTGTATCAGCTATAATAGAGTATTAATACTAAATGGCAGGGAGTGAAGCCAGATGACAAGAACCAGGGACATCAAGCTAAAAGCTCACGCTGCATTTTTACTGCACACTGCAGGATACAAATTGAGAGCCTGCCCTCCACTACTTCAAATTTCCTGGGGCTAGAGTTTTGTCCAGCAATTTCATTTATATAACATACCTGCAATCATATTGTTAAACCTCCAACCTATTTCTCTGAAGTAATAGCATTATGGTTTTTTATTGTTATTTGCTGCTGCTTTGCCTAAGGGAATTACTAGAGAGTAATTGTACGTAGAATTCACAGTATAAGCAGATCATTTGAAAGAAGGTTGTCCAGACCTTTTCAGTCAAGATAATGAATAGAGGCTCCAGCAACAACACCTCAGAGTAGGCCTTGCCTGGCTATTAGCATGGACCCTTGGCTTCTGCCAATGTCTGCTGGGCTCCAATAAGCCAGCTGACTAGGCTTCTGTTGCAGCCCCTAAAGAGGGTGGGAGGAATGCTGGGAAGGGGGGCAGCATTCCAGGCCCTCCAACCTGGGCTTAGAGTTAAGATCTCAACTGAACAAAGGTCTGGAACTAAGATAATGCACAGGCCCCTGGTCTCACCCTCCCCTCCCTATGAGGGTGAGGACACTGTGGCTCAAAGATGAAAGATCCCGTCCAAGGTCAGCATGGCAGAAAGAGCTGAGCCAGCAATTAAGCCCTGTGCAGGGCAAATTAGGTGATACATGCACATGCACACCAGGTGGTCCTCAGGCCTGAGAGTCTTGGCATCATGTCTTGAGGTTACCAGGAAAAGCATTCTCCAATTCATGTATTTATTCATTTTGAGAACCTACTGTATGGGGAACAGTGATAGGGAATAGGTGAAGGAGGAGAGTATTCTCCCTTCATCATGGAAATAGTGCTACTTCCTACACCAACAGTAATGCCAGTAAATAATCATCAAACATATTTGAACATACTACTGGGGGTTCAGAAACATATACAGAGTTTTGTTTGGTTGTTTCTTTTTAAATACAGAATCCTGGGGCCTCCCCTCAAATACGCACTGTGAATCATCAGGGTGGGAGAAGTATGTACCCCTCCATCCCGGGTGTAGAAATCAGTATCTGGTGGGGGTGCTTTACCGTAACTCGGGCTAGTCAGGAAGAAGATGCAAAGCCAGTGATGAGGAAGAAGAGAGGGAAAGAGAAGAAGGAGCTGAGTAGGGAGGAGGGGAAAAAAAACAAAGAAGGAA